>JAPMOQ010057461.1:534785-610560 GCA_026543055.1 Argiope trifasciata | reverse complement strand
ATAAGGGTATACTGTTATACGTACAGGATGAAGATAATCTCTCTCTTTCAATTAAGGAAGGAGAAAGTTTATTTTTCGTTAGTTCTCGCTGAGAAGCGGAGGAATACGACGTTATTTTGAATTATACCTGTGACATAGATTTTGAATTATACCCTTGATATTATAAAATGTGTTGTAGAAACGGAAAGAGGTGCTCTTTTACGAAACGGACGAACGATCCAAATGCCTGGACAGAGTGGAAGACAAGAAATTCCACTTCCACGATCAGTACGACTTACAGAAGTTCTTATTGCAATCCAATTCGAATTACGTGGTGGCAGAAAGTACCGCCTATATGATCATGACTAAAAAACTATATTTTCAAAAAATCATATTTTCAGGTGAATGTGGTTTATTCCAAAATGTTCAAGAACGACCTGGGAATTCGGAAGAATCCGACGATCGACAGAAGCTGAAGATGTCCGACCCCCCGCACACACACCTGGAGAAAGGAAAGAAAAAGTTGAAGTGATAATTCCAAAAGGGTAAAGACTTTAGTGAAAGCCTTTGAAGAATATATGCCACACTCATCGGCACAGCAACAACCGTGGGCGATTGAAATCGGTGACCAGATGGTGTGGTTCCATTATTTTTTTCCTCGGGAATTTTTAAATTCTTCGACACCAAAAATTTCAATCTCCCGCACAAGAGTTCCCAGAACTCTCAAGGTTTTCGGCACCAGAATCCCTTGGCATGCCGTTTATACAATCACCAGCACCACAGTTTCCTAGTGGTAAGAGTGTAAACAAAATAACTGCGATGGAAGAGTTGCAAAGAGAAATAAAAAAATGGCTGAACTTGAGTTTCTACAGAATTGTAAAGAATAAATTGAAACAACGTGCTTTAATTTTTTTTGTAATTTGTTTCATACATGTATGTTTCTCAATAAATCAATATTTATTTTTTAAAAAAATGCCTTTTTTATATGTTTATAAGTATTTATTACATTGTGTTCGGTAAATATTATAATCTGTTAACAGACACTTAGCAGATAATTGCTTTTCAGACATTTTATAATTGCCACAATTTTTATTTCTGTTAAAATATTACTAAGCAAACGAATTTTCTCTTCGATAAACATATTTTATTAATATTATTTTGTATAATAACTGATAGTCAATTTTAAACTTTTTGAAATGGCAATGGTTTGTAAATTATGAAGTGAAGTGAAGAGAATAAATGAAATTGATGGAATTCTGAAACGCTTGGAGTTTTGTTTTGATTATTTAAGTATTTTAGATGCTCTGCAAGCTACAGAAAACTATATATATATAATTTGAAACTTAAGAAAACGGTTAGTTTTCTAGAAAGCATGCTAAAGATTTCATAAAATTTGTTTTCAGTCTCTTTAAAATTACAAGGAGGAAGTTTGAATAGTTATATTCAAAATTAATAGTTTAATAGGCAGGAAAGACAATGCTCCCAAGTTTACATACTTTTTGGCATATTAATTTCGTTTCAATCAAATGATGTTGATTAATTATTTTAGTAAAAATGGAGTTCAATTTCCCCGTTTATCAGACCAATGAAAAATAATTGTTGTTACCCTTTAAAATTTGAGCTAATTAAACAGAAGCAAATTTTTGTGTTTTTAGCTATATATTCAGAAGATATTGACCAGAATATCTGTTCCAACGCTTAAAAATTCACTTTTCAGTGGTGGTCACAAAATTTTTAACTCATTTTGCTACATTTTTTAACAATACTTTTCATTTCTTTAATGAAAATCAAATGAGCTGTATTATTTTATTAAATAATTTCAATAAAATTACGCTTCCTACTTTCTTTAGTTATTTGAATCAAAATCATTTCTTTCTTACCTCGCAGTTTGGGATTATATATTTGGTATAAAAAGTTCCTTACTCCGACCGTACTGAAGTGGTAAGGTTTTGGCTTCGGAGGGTTTCAGGTTCGAGACCCTATTCCACAGAAGAACCGTCATGTAAGGGGACCTATTGCATGTTTGATTTCGTTAAACCAACTCCCACCCACTGGTAAGGAGGTGCCAGCTCTGTCGCCCTCGCCATCTGACCATGATTCAAAGTCACGAGGTCCGTCCCAAAATAGCTCCAGTGTTGCTTTACAACGGAGCTTTAATATAGCTAAACCAAACCGACAGCACTGAATAAAACGACTTTTACTTCAATTAATTGCTTATCACATTGTGGGGGGTACATTTCACAGAGGAATTGTTTTGGAAATTGAGGAGGCGTTTTGTGCGTAAATTTAGTTATTCGGTTAAATCTCAATAGATCGAAAATTATTTAATTTTTTAACCAACTTTTCGTATTTTATATTGAAATATATAAATAACAACCATAAGATTTTTGTAAACAAAAAATGCGTTTTTTAGTGGATAAATTTATAATAGTATCGTAAATATGAAAAAACAAATAGAAATAGCAGTATGTAGGTTTAATTTTTTCGAAGATAAAGATTTTTACATAATAAAAAAATGGGTAAAATCCTATTTTAGCCCACCTCTGGCGACTTTTTCAAAATCTCGCCAAATTGAAAGTATTTGAATTAAAAGGTTAAGAAAAAAGAATTCTTACCTTTCGCCAAAAAATTCTTATTATTCGCCAAAGGTGGGCTAAAATAAGATCGACCCGGGTTTGTTTGTGGATACAAAACTAACGGTATATACTGGAAAACGAAGCCGAATGTTCTTGGCTTCTATATAGATTCTGGAAAAATTTAGACAAATAAAAATATCAAATAATTTTTATATCAGCCAATGCGGAACCACAGAATGGGAAGGTTGGTTAAAAAAATCAATTTATATTTAAAATTAACTTTTTATTTATTTTTGCAAAAATGAGTGAATTTTGCCGTATACCTCTTCATAGAGGAAAAGGTGGGTCGATCTTATTTTAGCCCACCTTTTCAAAATCTCGCCAAATAATCAGCCATAATGATTCCAAAATGGGAACCCTGACAACATCTGAAGCGTCACAGTAAAGGTAAAAATTCTTTTTTCTTAACCTTTTAATTCAAATACTTTCGATTTGGCGAGATTTTGAAAAAGTCGCCAGAGGTGGACTAAAATAGGATTTTACCAACAAACCCTGTTGTTACACTAACCCGTACTAGTATGTGACCCGCGCTCAAGTATCCATCGTCAGAAAACGTACTGGTACGTGACCCGCATACAATGTGTTAATAGTGTATTTTCTCGCACCAATTGAAAATTGATTTTTAAAAAATATTTATTTTATTGTTTTATAACAAATATATAATTTCATTTAGATTTTGCAATGCTTATCCAGAGAAATTTTATATTCCAATTTCGTAATTCAGGTTTTTATTTTCTTTTTGTTCCAATCTAATTGTGAAAAATATGCATATATCAGCAATTTTATTGCCTTTAGTTATTATTCAAAATAAGTTTCTAATCCTCCAAGTAGCTAAATTACCGGTAAAGTGAAAGGTTTTAAAGTTGAGATTTTCAGATTTAATTTTTTTTATCTATTAAAATGAGATGGAAAGTTTGTATTAAAAATTTACCAGCACAAAAGAGACCTATAAAATGGATCACGAATGTAATGATAGCTTAATTGCAATAGGAGTAGATTTTAAATCACATACCAAATTCGATACATTTAAATCATTGCAATTTTGAATAATCGCATTTACAGGCTTCTGTAAGTATAGGCCGACAGACGTTCAACCCCTTCTCAGAGTCGACTCCAAATTTGAGAGGTGTCTGCTATGTGATTGCTAAACCTGTGTACCGAATTTTAGCTCATTTCGTTTTTGTAATTATCATGTCAACTTATATTCAAGCAGTCGGACAGACTTCCACATCAGATTTTGCTCAAGATATGATAGAAATCTACTGTATTGACCATGTGCCAAATTTCAACGGCATTTTTCAGTTATCTTTTTCAGAGATAAACGGACGAACAGGCGCAAGATCTAAAATGTGGAGATTCGTAAAAATCACGATCTCGAATTTTTTAACGATTACAATACTTTCTCTAGACTTCATGTACAGGAGGAAAAGTAAATTTTCTGGCATTTTTCTTAAATACGTGCTACGTATAAAGAAATAACTGGCAAAAATTTCAGATCGATATCAACATAGTTATTTGAAAAAAAAAAAAAAAAAAAAAAACAAGAAATATTTATACATACTTTATTCTAAATAAATTCACAGATTAGATAGGAAAAAAAATCCTATTCGATAGGTGTTTTTCTTTTAAGGTAATCGCATTTCAGAAAAAAGGGGTGGAAATTGAATTTGACATTAACATATTTCCTGATAAACATTACATTCGTGAATTCACTGTTTTTTTAAAGATCAAGTGTAACAAAATAAGATATATTTTTCATATTTAATCCCTCCCCTCCATACTTTAAAAAAAAAAAAACTTTGTTTGCTGGAGTGCCGTACAGAATGAATAATGAAGACAAAAAGTTAACTGCAAATCTCATTACTTTTTTCCCCAAAAATCGATTATTATGATACTGTTTGAAATAATAGAACGACTAGAATTAAAAATAAATAAATAAATAATTTGGTAAGTGACATCTAACAAATAAAAATATAGTTAAAATCAAATTTCTCAAAAAAAAAAGATATTAATTTAAAATTTCTACCACTTAATTACACAGCATAAAGCAAGCTCATTAGAGAAATTTTTTTTAAAAATCGCACAAATTTAAAAAAAAAAATTAAAAATACACAAATTTAATTACTACCATTGACTCATTCCTAAGAAATTGGGATAAAATAATTATAAAATACTGCCAATCAGAGGTATTAAGTAGTTTTAATTTTCCAAAAGCAAAACAGCACTTTGCAATTGCAAACAGGTGGTGAAGCAAATTCTGCGGCAATAACTAGTAATTCACGCGGACATAAAGACAAAAAGAAAGTGAAAGAAATTAACATAATTAGAAACCTACAGCCTTAAGCTAAAATTTCATTATACCAAATTTTATGCAATTGATTAATATAATTGTACAAAACAATGAATTAAATTCTGCATATTAAAGTGAAATCGATTTAAACAGACTGTACACAAAATTGCTCATAAATGACATACTAATGAGAACTATGAACAAACGTATAAACTGTAAAGGACTAAAGAGGCTACCCAATAAATCTTTTTAGAGGAGCTTCTATGTTCAATGGAACTCTCCTGCTGTATTCTTATTTTCCTTTGACTGGACCCACCTCTTATTTTTCTTTAACACATAAAAAGGTTGAAAGTATTTTTAACAGGAATAATTAAAACAAATTGTTCCTAATCTTTGAATTTCCAATGATGTCCGTAAGCTTCGCAAAAAGTATGGCATAGTGTATATACAAATCAAGATAGCCTTCCCAATATTTCAATAAACAACAATGCCAGTTGAGCAGGATATGAGAAATGGTCAATAAGTGTTATCTTAATATGTACCCTTCCAGCACTTTCCCTTCACACCTCAAGAAAAGTAAGCACTTTTTAAGGACCTTTATTCAAAATTAAGCACTTTTCATGATACCATCTTGTATAACATTTTAATTAATTAAATTGTACTTTAATATATTCTGTAAAATCAATAGAATAACTAGTATAGGATGTTGAATTGCTTTAAAATATGAAAACAAGGTATATAAATTTAATTACAAATTAAAATAAACCAACTATCAAATCAGAACGCTTTATTCACATCTGATAAAATGTTTCATCCATTAAATTATTTTATTTTCTGTCAAACTATGATTGACATATAGTAACAAGAATTAACAGAACTGTTGGATAAGTTATATAAATAAATAACGTACAAAGAGAAAATATGAATTAATAAAACATACATATGACAAATTATCATGTGCAATGTAACAGAAAAAACAGCTTATTAATAATCACATTTTAAACATTGCAATAAATAATCAATTTGTACAAAAATATATTTGAGAAACAATAGCTTACAAATGCCAAGATAAAAGCAATGAATAAGAGTATTAAAAAAAAAGCAAAATATAATTATAGTATTTTTATTACTTACTAAACATACATATCCTCATTCATTTAAAATAAGCTTTGTCTTAATTATAATTCTTAATTTAAATTGTAAAATTCTCTTAGTGAATAAATCTCTCAAAATATTTAAAACTGTGCAAAACTTTATTTAAAATGTTCTATATTTCAAACCACACAATTAAAACATCTTTTAAAGAGAATTGTGCAAGAAATTTGTATGAAACTCCTTGAAGTAAATAATGAACCATTCTGATACACAGTTGGAAGTCAAATCAATTTTCAAGAATCAATATACATAATTGCATCTAATTTTAAGAAATTATCTAGCTATTAATATCTATTTGAAAGATGCAATTTCTAAAATTTATCTAAAATGATTCAATATAATAATAATAAAGCAACTTGAGATCATAAGTAAAATAAAATCTGAGCATATTCCAAATTTAAAATAGTAACAGTAAAATGAAATAAAATTTAAAAGGAATAAATGTCATGTTTCAAATAAATTGAATAATAAATAAATTCTAAGTAGAAGAAATTATATATATATTATATAACAAAAATTATATATTCAGTAATTAGAACGAAGTACATGGACAAGCAGTTCTAGTTATAAAAAATTTGTTCCAGTTTGTATATAATATTAACAAAGAAAGACAGAATGGAATTGGAAGCTTTTGATCATACCATCCTTACTTTAAACTTTTGGAATGTTTGTAAAGGGAATATTTTCCTATTAAATTACACTTACAAATGCAATAAGTTATAAATGAAACTGTAGTAGACAGGAAACATTGTGCATGTCAGATGGACAGCTGGAACTGACAGATCATTCACTCATTTTTACCACACATAGGACTAAATTTTAAATGAAGTCATTCTTTTGATGATTCTTTACTTCTTTTTGGCATCTTTCTTTTGGTGCTTTGCTTTCCTTTTTTCTTCTTTTCTCCTAGTTCTCTCTTTCAGACTCTGGTATAGCTTGAAACCAAAAAATCCTACAAGACAATTTTTAAAAAATGAATAAACCTTTTTTTTTTAAATTTTATTTAATTTACTTTTAAGACATAGCTGTGATTTTGGTACAAATTTACTTTTTAAATTTTAAAATAGCAATATTAGTTAACCAAAGGTTTCTTGATGTTTACAACATACATAGCTTGTAGACACTAATACAGTGGCTCAAGTCACTCAGTCATCACTACACTTAAGATATTTTGAAAATAGGTATATTCTTGAAGTGATCAAATAATACATAAAGTTATAATCACAATATCAAAATTTATGCTGGCACATAATAGCCTACGATTTGCTCTAGTTAATGTGATATTCTAAGAGGTATCCAGTATTGTTGAAACTTTAAGCAGTTAGTTTCTAGTATGTTAACAATTTCAATCAATAAAAATGTCCATAATTCAAAACAACCATTTAGATTACAAAAAATTATGAGTTTTGTAAAAAAAAAATAACTAAGAGAGAGCATGTGAGCAATATATTGAAGAACTCCAGATTTATTCTGTGTAATTACCCACTCTGAATGACTATTCTTGATCAAATTCAGTGAAAACAGTGTTTAATTTCATACCTGGCAATAAGCTTCCAAGTATGAAGAAATCTAGAATTAACAGAAAAATTAATCAAATTTGCAAATTTTATAGTTTTATATGTAGCAATCTTAATAATACTTCTGATGTTTTGACTTCAAGAGGATATGCAGAGGAAAGTAATATAATATCCTCTTTTCCTACAACTCTGAATGAACTGTGTATTTTATTATTATGTAAATTGTTTTCCTGGAAAATGTTTCATACTATAAATAAATAAATTGCTTCAATATTGTTAGTGACATCTGTTAACTACCTATCTAAAAAGTAAGAATCTATATGTGTATGAGGCATTCAGACTAATAGGATTCACACACTTGAAAATGTGGTACACAGGCAATCATAATGGTGGCTCATTACATTGGTAGATTTTGAAGTTTTTTTTTTTTTAAAGATTTGGAATTTAAAAATACAATGAAGACATTTCTTTTTATTTAGTATTTTAATGGTTTGATAAACTTTTCACACAGTATATTGTTTTTTATATCATGAGGGGAAATTAATACACTTTCAAATTGGACATACAACAGTCATTTTGATAAAATCCTTATTAATTGAAATAAATTATTACATCCAGAATTCTAATATTATAATCATTTTCATTTTTTTATGTATTAACTGGAACGCTTCTCCAAGTCACATTATAAATGATAAAAATCTTTTTCTTAAACTATATTTTTTAAAAAACTATTTTCTTAATTATTTCAAAGATTTCCTTTACTGATTTGTCAGAGTGGAAATTTGTGTTTTTATTGTTAGATACCATTCCAGTCTTCTTAACCTTGCATGGATTTAAGTCAGAACAAATATTACAAAAATTATGAAAAATATTTTTACAAAATCTAAATTCTATTAGCGTTGTTCAATAACTAACTTTCTGAGCATAATTAGGTCTTTTTTTCTTTTTATAAATATTTTATTTATCACTCCTAATTCAACATATTTGAGTTTTGATCATCTATAATTCACCACCTGATAATAAAGACTTTCTTTCATTTCTATAAATTAAATTTTATTATTGAGATACAGGCCGTAAATAATGTTGTCAAGGAATTACTATACCTTATTATTTGCTTTCATATGCAAACAAAATTTAAAACCTTCTTCAAAACTGTGTTCATTTTACACACACCTTTTCTATCATTGCAATCGGGGCAATCATTCAGAACAGTTAAAAGAAATGAGACAGTTGAAAGGAATTTGACAAAGGGAAGAATGGGACCACTGTCTTTCTATCTAAATAAAAACATTAGAATTTTATAAATTATAATATTTCTCCACTATACAAAACAGCTATACCCTCTTGTTTGATTCTAATTGTTGCAATAATTGCAGTATTGTTTGTGAGTGAAAAAAGAAATCTTTAGTTTTATATCTTAAAATGTTCTTTTTTTTTCAGTCATTTTATTTGTAAAATAAAATTCTTATAATGGGTTCAAAGAACTAACATTCAAACTAAGCCTAAATGTAATATATTTTAAGTGATAAGCATTTTAAAAGAATATTCTGCAAAGGGAGAATAGGGTATGTTCTTTAAATTTCATTCTTATGCATACATGCGTTTTCTAAATAACTGAATGTGATGGCAATACACATTCTGAATCTTTCTTAATGTTGTTTATCAAAATTAACTGCTGGGGTTCTGCAATGTATTCACAAGTCATCTTCAATATATTAAAATTTATAATTATAAATAATTATGTTCTATGATTTATATATTTTTAAGTAATTATAAAAATTAGACATAAAAAAATTCCGGCTTTCCTTAATTAAAAACGGAAAGCATAAAATAAAATTCTATTCATTTTCAGAACTGTATTTAAAAATAATATTTGTCAACATGTTTTGTTATTATCATGTGAGAACATGATCTTGTTTTCATTAGGAGGTTTTGAATAATTGAAGACAACAAATAATTGAAACTCAAAATCGCGTAAATGGCAATATTCATAATCTTTTTATGGCATTTTTTTTACCTGCTTTTACCCATATTGCATATTATTATTATGTATGCTTCTTTGAAAACAGATGTGTTTTTAAAAGGCTTACTTACTTTTACTAGTATTGCTTTACTTTTATGTATGCTTCTTTGACAGCGAGAAGTTTTTTTAAATTTTACTTCGAACTATGGCATCATAGCTGTTATTTTCTTCGGAGGAAACTAAACAATTTAATTTTTATAATATGTTCAAAAAAACTTCACTCATGTGTAATAAAATTATTTCCTGTTTCCACCAGTGAGATAATATCCATTCATTCTTAAGTGGGAAAAATTGAAGGATTTGATTCTTTTTTAAGATTAATCAATCATGAATCTGTTTTATGATCTCAGATAATGGCAGTTTGTATTTAGAAAAATATTGTTACTATAAAAATTCTATATAAATTTGAATGTTTAATTAATTTTTTTTATTTTATTAGAATTTATTGGCAAATAGTTACCATATGAAAATCACACACACACAAGAGAGAGAGAGAGTTCTTGACAATCTTGAAAGTCATGTTAATATTGAAGTTATTAACAAAACAAAAGAGAATGGAGTGGAATGAACTCTTTTGCCACTTCATGGTAGGCAAATTTCAATCACTTGATATTTCCAGTATTTTCTGCATTACAAAAAATAAAATTGTAAAACTTATAATGAATATTTACTAAATAATCCAAGGAAAATTCTAAACATATACTATGTACACAAGCATGTTAAAAATGCATATTTATCATATATTATGCCAAAAAATATAGCAGAATTAATCTGGTATATATCTATTCAATATTTCTTTCAGAAGAAATTTAAGATTCATCCTTTATCAAAGAAGGAATACACTATTCAAAAGAAAGCATACCAACATCAACTGAATTGGCAAGAGTCACTAAAAAATGCAGTCCTTTATAATTTATGCCAATCTCTTAATACTTCTCTTTGAGCCCTACTAAGCTTATATCATAAAGCATCATTAAAAAATTAATAAAGAAAGACAGACTTAGTAGACCAAATTTATTACTGTCAAAAGAAAGTAAGAAAGAGAAGTAAAAGAGACATCATAAAATGAAAACAATTCTCAAAAAGAACAAAAATGCATCATTATCTGATGATATGCCCATGGGTGAACTAATTATTTGTACAACTCTACGGATAAAGAATCTTGATTTTTTTAGCTCATGATGACAGTCAAATTGCATAAGAAATTAACTGGCTGACAGAGGTTCCAAAATAAGATATGAATGACTTTGAGCTGGTTAATCTTTTGAGGATGAAGACTATTTATTATATTATAGATTTGAGAACAGAGAGAATGATATGAAATTTTATATTCAGTTTATAAGAAAAGACAACAAAGAAAAACTTACTTTCCTTAGGAAAATGACTTCAGTGAGATAAACAATGAAATTATAATGAAACTGTTCCAACTAAAAATGACTGGTTATTCCAGTCAAGCCCACTCTTTCTCTTTCAATTATTCTTATCAAAATACAATATTTTTCAGTTTTAATTTTTTCAAATCTTGGTCATTTCACCTACGTATAAGTAAGGTATAATAAGTTTTTAAAAATATTTTTAAATATACAAATAAAGTAAATTAATTTGTATTTTGCAGCTTTTGTATTTTTAAAAATTTCCTCTAGCTAGAAGACAATGGTAGATTACTTTACATTTAAATTACAAACTAGAAACATAAATTGATATCAGAAACATTCAAAATCAGGGCTTGAAAATCTAACATCCAAGATATTACAGGATTCTTTTCTGTTAGCTGGTTGCAGCAAGAAATCGCCAAATAATGTAGAATTCTGTTGAATTTATTGACATATGCTCTATTTTTTTGTTTTGCCATTTACTTCGCCTGGCAACTTGACCCATGTTTGATTCACATTGGCAACATTTGCATCCGGATTGTGGAAAAGTACTTATTGCAGTTATAGAAAAACTTTAGATACAAAAGTTATTTGTCTTAATAAGGTATTATTTCAGTTAATTCAATATATTTTTTATCTTGAATAATAAGAAAATTATAGCTAAATTAAAATTTTATGCCCAACTATTTCCAGACCCTTTTGAGCTGGATGAGCCATTTAAGAATTTATCCAAAATTTTATATTTCTAACATTTTCCAAGCCAGTTAAAATCCCAAAACAATTACTCCAGTTAGCCTCTACACAAGATAACATGGGTAAAGTGCTAGACACACACAGACATACATATGAACTTTTGAATAAAGAATGGTTTTAGGTTCTATGGACTGTAATCAATAAATAACTGAAGAAATTTTCCTTGTCATGAGAACCATTGCAATAGGCAGTCTTCATATAAGGAATCTACTTGAAAACAGGTTTAAAAAATACTATTAGATTTTTATAAGCTGCTCTCTCATCAATCTAAACTAGTGAAGAAAAAAGAATTAACATAATCTCTCTCATTCTCTTAAACTCTCATCTAATAAAAACATATAAAGTAAGTAAAATTATTACTTTTCATCATTTACAAGCAAGATTCTCTATTATGCTATAGTTTGAAATCATAGCCTTGATTGTGATTTCAAACTATGGACTTTCAAATTACAGCTGGGTTGTTTTAAAAAAAGAAAATATAATGAAAATTATTACACAGCAAAACTCAATTAATATTTGATAAACATAATGGGACTACATTTTCATCATAAAAAAAAAAACTAATCAATTACCATTATGTTTAAAACACAAATTTACATCTATACAATGGAGCAAAAAATTATTGCAGTTTATAAAAAATATTTACATGCAATTTTTAAAACATAGTGTTAATACAATGAATATGCAATGCAAACTTTATAATTATAACCATTAAGAAAAAAACCAAGCAAGTATATAGAAATATTTAATACAGTTTAAATTTTTTTTAGTGAAGTTATTTTTACATAGTAAATATCCTTACAAATCCAAAATTAGAAATGTTATGATTGGAATCAGGATGTTCATCACTCCTATTTTATTGGTGGTGAATCACTGCCACATTGCAACGAGGCTCTTTAAAACATACATTAATATGCACAATAGCTTTACTTTTTCTTTATTAAAAAAAAAACCTAAAACACTACAGTAGCAGATGTTTCATAATACATTTAATATTTTCTTGAATTGACTTTATTTCATTTTTATAATAGTAACTGAAAAGCATTGGAAATTAAATTCTTATCCACATGAGGAATAGAAGATAAAGTTAAATTATTCTCAGCTCTATGTGTTATTTTGCATCAAATTTAAACTCATTCTTCCTTTTACTTTTTGATTTGATTAAATTGAAGATACACTATGCAAGAGAGGAGAATAAGGAGAGGAAAAAGGAGAATGAGAATATCTTGCTATGAAAAAAAAAAAAAAATTGCAATGAGAAATATAAGAAAATATCTCAAAGATCTCAAACAAGCCATCTTTTTCTAAATGTACAAATGCATCATTTCGACAGAAAAATAGCTTGACTAATACTAAATATACAAGTAAATTACATTGTACTGAATAATAATTTTTATCTGGGTAATCATTTAAGAATGCTTATGAAATTAATTACTGATTCAATTAAAAGCAAATAAATTTAATCATCTATTAAGGATTCCAGATCTTAGTAGGAAATAAAAAGATTTATATATGCTAACATAACGCAAGACTTTTAAAAGGATTAATTTAAAGAATGTAAGACATATTTAGCAGTTTCAAAATCAATTATGCATTATTAATACAGATTTATTCAGTCTAAAAAGAATATAAATTTTTAATACTGTATTTAAAACTTTGTACTTTAGAATCACTATAGAGGCTTAAACAATTAAGAAAACAACTTTACTTTTACTTGAAAAATCCAACTGTCAAAATAAATAGTACATTATTAAAAAGTACAAGTATGTTTTTAATTTCACACATAACAAATGGTTTAATTTAAAGTAAAAACCAAGATCAATCAATGAAATATTTGTAAACTGAAACGTTTCAGAAACATTTTAAATACGCATGTGCAGATTTTTGCCTAAAAGAATTGAGAATACAACCATTAAATTTTCTTTCCTAATGTCCTCTAAATGTAGAAGTACTGATTTGCCAATTTTTTATTATATTTGAAGAATTTTTCTTGCAGCACTTGTTTCAAATGAGTTTCTAATTCTGAGTTTTTGAACTGCTATTTTGAGAGTGGCACACAGATTTTTAATGACACTGATGTCAGGACCACAGTTTGACTTTATGTGTCATAGCTTGGTGTCTTTGACCTTCTAGAAAATAAAATTTCTATCTAAAATAAATGTTTAGCACCTCCGTTTAGATTGCTGTGAAGTATATCTAAATAAACCATATAGTTAAAAATACCATCTATACAAATTAAATTTCTTAGCCAGGATGAAGCCACATAACTTCAAATATATCAATCAAAATATTCAATTTACTTTCATCATTAAATATAACTTTCTTTCAAAAGTTATAGGTCTTCAGCTGATGAGTTTTACAAACTCCAAATGGTTTTTCTGATTCTGCAAGCTGATAAACAGTTCCTTTTTGACAACTTGACTTTTATATCTAAATACATTTTTTATAGTTTCTGCATTTACACTTCTTCCTATGATTTGAGAAATTTCTGCAGCAAGTTTAATGAGCCATATGGTTTGCTATGCAATCTAAAGGCGAGTGCTAAAAATTTAGTTTCAATGAAAATTTCTTTTCCAGCAGAGCAATGACTTCAAACACATTACAAATAATGCCAAAATGAGGCGTCTTTTTCATTATAAACAGCAGTTATGCATACCACCACAGTTCCCCGACATCAGGGTAACAACCCTGATGATGAACATCTGTGAGTAGAACTCAAAACAGCAGTCTAAACACTAAAAATTATAAATAACACTTATTTAAAATAAGTGTTGCTAGAAGAATGAGATAAAACATCTACAGATGTAACAAAAAATTGGTCAAATCAGGGCCACTATATTTAGAGGACATTATGAAAGAAAAGACTTGCAACAAGATATTGACTATTTTTTTCCGTGATGTTTAACAAAAACATTATGGGTATTTTCTCAATTTTTTGCAACAAAAATCTGCACACATTTATTTAAAATGCTTCTGACACATTTGAGTTTAGAAATCTTTCATGGATTGATTTTCGTTTCTACTTTAAATTAAACCATTTGTAATGTATAAAAATAAAAACATATTTGCACTTTTTTATAATGTGTTATTTATATTGAAAGTTGGATTTATCACCTAAATTTAAGGTGACTCTCAATTGTTTGAGCCACTGTATATGCCATAGATATTAGATGCTTATTTGCTAATGACCAATGCATATGGTTAAAAATCAAAATAAAAAAATAGATAGTACATTTAAAACACTAGCTATAACAAAAATGTGGTTAATATCATTGGAAAGTATTTAAGTGTATGAAAGGACCAATACTAAATTTTAGATGACAGCAATTACAGCATCAAATATCACAGATTTTAACTTACAAAATAAAATATACATATTTACCCATCAAACCAACAACGATGACAGCAGGTAATATAAATACCCAATTGCTAAATCCATGTTCAATAGGACCAGCCGGGCCGGTACCTGTAAGATCAACCATATTTCTTTTTATTCTTTCACTATATTGATTACAGACACGTATAACTCAAAACTTGCTTTGATTCGTGTCACGATCACGAAAGACCATTATGAGACTCGTTAAGCGGAGGATGCTTGAACCTCCCTCCTCACCCATTAGAAGTTCAAAGCGATGAGGGGGAAGTAGCACAGGAAGACGGATTTCATTCCGCTTGTGATGGAAATGAGGAATAGATGTATGGTTGCTTGCGGAACAGATTTTTCCGCCAAATGATGAAAATTTATGTATACGCGCGCTTTTTTTGAATTGCTCAGCGTGAAAGGCTATCGTCGAGTGCTTATCGGATTTATGAAACGGTCTCTTATTAAAAGGATAATACCGTGATATAATTTAAGCATATGGCATTAGCTCATAATTACGTTTTATGAACCTAATTTTTAAATAGAATTTAATGTTGATTGTGACTGAGAGCTGAAAGCTGAATAGTCCACAGGTGCATTCCATTTATAATTAATTAAATAGCAAGATACTAATATGTTAACACAGAATTAAATTCCATCGTCTGTTGGTTTGTTAAATTAAATTTAATGTTTTCACTGAGTAATGCAATGATCATACAAGTGTCATTTAAATTGTTAATGGAAGCTAAAAACGAAGCTTTATTCGGAATTTAAATTCGATGTTGATGTAATTTTATTTCTTGCAATTTGACTGTATTCATTGGAAAGTATTTTATTTCTTATACAATTAATTTTAATGCTCATAGTTTGTTTAATGTATACGGTTAAATGTTTTTTTTAAAAATTAGCTGAAATTTTTTAAATGGGGCAAATTGTTTATTGAATTAAGTAATAAATTACTGTTATTGAGCATTTAAAACATATTTTAATGTGTATAATATGCATAATAAACTCTTAAATTTTTTAAAAATTGAATAATTTGTGCTTGTAAAAATATGCAGTGTAAAGCAATATATATATATATATGAATTCTTTTCACTATATATATATATATTGCATGAGCCATCTATTTCATTTTATTGATTTTAATATATTGGATGATGCCAGTCTGAAGTTAAGATGTGAACATTCTTAAATTGTATTGATTCCTATGTATATATATTACTTATATCACTAAGAATGATTCATAGTATTTTCTTTCAAACATAGGAATAAGAGTTCTTCTCTGTGAAGTTATTGTCGCATATGTTGAAATGAATCCAGTGAGAGTTTTGTAGATCTACACATTTCATTTTTATTGAAATGCAATATTTATAAATCTTTTTAATCATAGAAAGCTTAATTTGATGACATAAAAAGTTTTGTATTTTAGGGAATTTTTTTCTTCCTTTATCCAAAATATGTAAATTTTTTCAAATTATAGAAATCAGTCTCACTAAAAAAAAAAAAAAAGCAATTCAGTTTTTGTCATTAAAAAATGCATATAATTAGTGTTTTTTTTAATGCTTTAATACTAAGCCCAATTAATGTATGACTATTTTAAGGACAGGGAATGTCTCAAGGTAATAAGACCTTTAGTTACAATGCCAGTTCCCTCAACTTATATGAAGAATCAAAGGAACTAGCATTTTTAAATTTGAAAATATTGTCTATAATGCTCTTGTAATTCATAATTCTTTTTACCAGTTTATTTATTAGGGTATTAAAAAAATTGTCCACTCTACTTCAAACTTGAACATGATAAACAAAATCAAATTATTTATGTTGCTGATTTATTTTTAAATTTAATAACACTGAATAATGTCCATTATGTTCCTAAAACTAAATGAAACTAAGCTAAGAGTGAAGGGGCAGAACAATCTGTCGGAACCTTTTTCAAACTGTCTCAGACAAGGAGATGCTTGCCTACTCTTCAACCTTGCTCTCCAAAAGATTGTTAAAGACTCTTCAATTAACACCAGAGGAACAATCTTCTACAAGTCTATGCAAATTTTTGCATTTGCTGACGATATTGCCATTGTCGCACGGAATCTAGAGACTCTCAAACAGGCCTTCCTTTACTTGGTAAATGAGGCAAAGAAAATGCATCTTCTAATTAATCAAACTAAAACCAAGTACATGACTACTGCCAGTTTCATTGACACCTTATTTGAAATAGGAGATTACAAATTTGAAGTAGTTAATAGTTTAACCCATCTAGGTTCTGGGCCGCGGTAGCCTGGTTGGTAGAGCGTCAGTCTCGTAACAGAAAGGTCGCGGGTTCTGTCCTCGTCTTGGCCAAAGACCGCCGTGTTGGCTAATGGTAGTTAGGGCACGTTAAATATGTCGAGAGTGCAAAGTCCTCCAAGTTCCCATAACAAAACGATACCTCTGGGGTACTGAATCAGGGACGAGTCGGTCTCTGATTTGTATCTAAATTCTGACTTGCTGATGGATGAATGAGTGTATGAAAGAATTCGCCCACCCCTTAAAAAGGGTTGTGTCGTGTGTGTGAACTAGAAGTCGGACTTCTGCCCTCAGGGTGCTCAGGGGCCTTTACCCTCAGAAGCTACTGCACCCCCTTTCCGTGAAAAACACGGACACGACAACAACAACATCTAGGTTCTGAATTGAATACTGTTAATGACATAACACTTGAAGTGCGTAACAGAGTTACTGCTGGTAACAGATGTTTTTATGGAATTTACAAATATCTATAATCTAGTCTGATTAGCAGGAAAATAAAATTTTTGCTCTACAAAACTTTGATAAGGCCCATAGTAACATATGCTGCTGAAACGTGGGCAATGACCAGAAGTGATAAAAAAATCTTAGCAGTTTTTGAAAGAAAGATATTGCGAAGTATTTTAGGAGGTGTGAAATGTAATGATACATGGAGAAAAAGAACAAACTTGGAACTTTACAGTCTATACAAAGAACCTGACATAATAAAATTTATCTCAATCCAAAGACTAAAATGGGCAGGACACTTGATTAGAATGAAAGATGACAGAACAACCAAAAAGATCTTCGACGCTAAAAAATCTGGAACTCGCAAAAGGGGTAGACCGAGGATCCGCTGGATCGAGTGTCTAGAAACAGATCTAAAAGTTCTCAGAGTTAATAACTGGCGAAGTCTATCCAAGAAGCGGGCAGCCTGGAATTCGATTCTGCGGAAGGCCATGGCCCACCCTGGGCTGAAGCGCCACTGAAGAAGAAGAGATATTCCTAAAAATTATACCTGCAATGCAACAATATTCTTCCTCAATTAAATTTTGAAAAATCGCTGAAATAATAATTTTCAGGCAAAATTTTATTGAAAAAGATTTGTTTGCACCTTCTATAATAAAGAAGAAGAAAAATTATGCTGAAATCTTCACTACTTAAAGTTTAATATGTAATTTAGGTAAATTTTCTTACGCTTTCATAATTATTTAAGGTATAAGCTTCACTGATTACCATAATCATTACATGGATTGTTTTTGGAAAATAAAAATAATTGTTCTCTTAATTGAAAATTAATATTTTTAATTAAAAAAAATCAGTTTTTACTTTGTACTTGAATTACGTTTTTAAACTTAAATAAATTTAGAAACTATACACAATATGCAATAAAAAATGAAGCTCATAATCCTTAATATTGTTAGTTTCAAAATCTCACTTTTTGCTGTAAGGAATTCTTGATTTGAAAATAAAAGAAAATTATAAATAAGGATTGAAAAAAATTCAGTTAACATACATATTTAATTTGTTTCATATAATACTTTCCAAAAAATATGCATGTATACTTGTAAATAAACTTAGAAACATCTAGCAGATCCTGATTTCTTCTATGTTAGTTTTATTATAAAACATATTTGAGTGTAAAATTTTAATTAACTAAAATACAAGAAAAAAAAACTGCATTACGCATCATTTCTAAATTAATTTTGCCAAAGTAAGCATCTTCTTGCTAAAGAAAAAGATAAACTGCCAACAGAAGACTCCCCTGACGTACAGTTTGAAGTCACGTGATTAAACAAACCAATCAGATTCGACTTGCATTCAGGTGTCGCCTGAAATTGAGGCGCCTGTCATTACTAATTCTGAAATTGGGATATTCTTGTGAGCTCCTATAGATGACTGCTGACTACTAGCGCCGTCTACAAGCACTAACTGGAATCTGGCTTGACCCTCCAATGCGTCCTCCGGTTAACGCTATCCGACTATTATACGTTCAACGTTCAATTAGTTTAGTTGCCACCAGAAATTCCGTTAAAGACATTAGTATATGTCTAACAAAACTGAAATTTCGTCTGCTACAAAAGAAGCTAGTTCTTTTTTCAAATTAAAATATTAAAAATGTCCATAAATAAATTATAAAACTAAACATAAATTTTTAATGTGTAATAAACAAGATTAAAAGTCTACTTCTTTGCAATAAAACTTAGAAATTTATATTTTACGTCTCATGATAAGATATCCAAAACACTCCACCTTTCCTTACATGCAAAAAAAAAAAATAGTCAGAAGTTTATAATTAACAGAGAAGAAAATTCTTTATTAATTCAAGAATAACTGTAAATTACGTTATTTATCATATTGTGAAGATAAATTTCACTAAAACAGATTTTAAAATGTAAAGTTGAGAAACAAATGATGACAGATGTTGCTGCATGCCCTAGTAACAACAATGATAAAACTCATGGATGGGATCTTTTTATCTACTACGATTGAATGTTATTGTCTTACAACAATATTATTACAAGTTCTCTTTTGATATATCGCCAATTTAACATTAATGCATGCCAATTTGGCACTAATGCACGAACAAATTTTTAGTACAGTCACTCAAAAATATATGCGCACCTGTACCCCTTCTGTTTTTAACCAAACTCCTTTTTCTATCGACATTTTTCTAATGTGACGGCCCATTGACAAAAGGGGAAAAAATAGACATTTCGTTGCCGATGACACTCGCAATTTAGGTAAAAAAAAAAAAAAAAAAAAAAAAAAAAAATGTTGTCGCTTGTGTATTTTTTTCCGACTTTGGCAGCTTTGCACGACGAGATAAAAATTTAACAGATTTCCAATCCGTCATCGGTAATAAAGCTTTAAAAAATCGATACTACCAAATATGTGAAATTCCGAAACGGGGTACTCAACGCTTATAGCTTGTTTATCCAATGTTGCATTATAAAAGTGTTTTTTTTTCCCACCGAGATTGGTATATAAAAAAAATGGGGACTGTCGTGTTAACAAGCAAAGTGTTTCCCTAATTTTTTTTATGCACCGATCTCACCGAAAAAAAAAAATTCACATTTTGACGTTTAGTAAAGGTCCCCGAAATAAATTACAGAGATATACGTCGGTTTATAGAATAGAATGTTATCAAATTTGAAATCTACCCCTTTCATGAAAAATAAAACATGCTCGTTGACTGAAAGAAATTCAGCATGTAACTATACATTGAGGAAATAATTTGGTGGTTGAGAAAAAGATTTTTAAATCAAGAGTCGGCCTTCTCTGTGAAGGGTGCAAGAAACCATATGGGATCCTAAATTTTTTTTAAAAAAAGGTAAAAAAAAAAAAAAAAAGAAAAAAAAAACCCCAGACACTTGTATATTTATTTAATAATGCGTGGATTTGATTTTAATTACACCAGGAAAATTACAATTTCATTTTCGATTCTTAGTTTAGCAAGAACGTTTAAGCATTATACCCATATGCTTGACCAAAGATAATTCCTTATTTAATTTTAATTGCTGAAAGAGGGTTCAGCATTTATAATATTTAGTAACTGACAATGTAAAGGATCGTAAAAAATATTACATTATATTGAGACAAAAGTAGATAGCTGATGATTTACAAGTCCATTTGTAAATCATCAGCTATTACAAAGCTCGACATCTTGGCGTCGAGCACTCCACTCTGTCTTTACATGACTGACGGGGATTTCCTTATTCATAAATGAGCTTTTCCCACCTTTTTATAGATATCACTGCGATCTTTACTTAATAAAAGCGTTGATCGGTGCTCAGCCAGATACATGGGAATAAGCTTGTAGACTTTTTAGTATGTGTAGCATTATTATTGTTCAGGACACTATTTTAATTCTTAATCATGGTGTCCCCCAATCTCAGGGCCCAGGTGCATAGCACTCGCCACACCCTCCAGATGGTCAGCCCTATTTAAATCACACACACCAACAGGCTCTAATAATTGCACAATATAGTAGATGAATTATTAGTTTCCTAGCAAAGTTGGTAAAAAATTAATTGGTATTTTATCAAGTTTGTTAAATTAAAAGTTAAACATTAGTCAGTGTAAGTTTTTTTTTTCTAGTCAAGATTGAAATATTTCTTGTTAAAATTAAACAGTAATGAAGTTTTTTTTTTTTCCAATAGGGTCAATTCACGATCACGTGTCATATACCAAACAACCCGTCTGTGTTCAATTTTCAACCGTTCTGCGCATGTCGGGTTGTCTGCCGATAACGTTCATTATTGACTGACTTCCGACACATTAACACTAAAGTGAAATGTAAAGCTAGCCGAATAATTATAAATTTTTTTTTGATTTTTTTTTAAAAAGAAAATATTTTGAATTATTTTCTCCAAATATTCGTAGTAATGAAATTTTACTTATTACATTAAATTTTAATTAGCATTTTCAATGTAATTATTGTTTTGCATAGTTAATTAATATCGCTTTTTAATTAGTTGGACACCGTTTTATTCTTTCCTTTCCCATGTCCTTTTTTTTGTTCAAAGGATACAGTTTTGACAAATGACTATGGCAGTGTTTTTGAGAAATTATATATGTTATGTATATATTATTTAAATGTTGTTGTATCAAGTGTTGTACAATGTACAATGTTGTATAAATATTATTTATATATTATTTAGTTGAATGTTGAATTTTATGAATATAATTTCTTTTAAATAATTATTACTCTTAAGCAAGTAAATATTTTAAAGCTTACTAATAAAATTATTACATTTTTTCTCATGTAATTATTTTTATTAATATTGAGACTTTAAAGTTTTCAGTTTGCTCAGAGGAAAGAACATGAAACTGAAATTTGAATATATTATAGTTACAGTTTCAAATTATACAATATAAAAGTCATAGATACCATTTTTTAAAATTTATGGAACTTATGAATCAGCTATTTCATTTTAATTTGTAGAAATCATTGAAAAACAAGCTAGCTAAATCACATCTTCATAATTTTTATTTACACATTACAAAAAATATAGATAAAATAAATATAAATAATTATTTGAAAAAATATGACCAAATGGATGTTTCAATTCACCTATTAAAAATAGAAGTTATTTATTATTCTAGACATTTAGAAAAATAATATAAACATAACATGACAAGAAATGTCAAGGTAAATGATGAAATCAATTTTATTCTACAGAAACATTCTAGATACTAAACAGATTTTTTTTTATCATCAATAAAAACATCATGACAAGCAATATGCTTTTAAAGCAGAACGTTTCTGAATGGCGTTTCAAAATGTTTAAGTTACATTGAATGAATGTCATAAAATAAAACAAAAACATACAATACAATAAATTAAATAAAAACGAGTAAAGTCATGATAAATATATATACATATGGAAATTAAATATGATTAAAAAAGGTGTTGGAAGAAACACTTCTTACAGAATTTTACAATTTAAAATTTATATATAAAGAAACAGAAAAAAAAGGGAAGAATCCATGTACCAATGAAATGGGAAATAAAAAGTATATAATGAATGCTGATATGGAAATTGATTTTCAATGAAAATACCTGCATTTCTTAAAACAGAAATCATTGAGGTGCACAATGTGATAGCATGATATTATAACAATCAATTTCAGTTTAAATACAAGAAACAAAAATGATAATTATCAGAGTATAACACGCTAATGAGAATAAACAGATTACTTTCTTGTTATTAATTACTCAGCAGTAACGCAATAATATGAATTACTAAAAGATAAAGAAAATTCATAATAAAAAAAGTAAAACATCATGATGGATTCCTGACTCGAATTTAAGACATCTAAAAAGAGCCCGAAAAGCAACATGTTATTCTACATTTTGTATATTTTTCATCAGTATTTTTATTCATTTTTTTATTTTTAAAACATTTTCAAACTTCGACATTATGATTTTCACCATTAAAGAGGTATTACGAAATACATCATTTTCTTTACAATTACCATCTTTTTAGAACATCTCATGAGTTTAAAGAGACATTTCTGTTGGTCATTTCTTTTATAACTCATTCGAAAATATTCACGTTATTTTCTTCAAAATCCTGTAATATTTGGTACGATAGTGATTTCTATCCTTTTATACGTATAAAGATATGGATTTATAAGAATCACTATATTTTTTTCATTAGGATTTTCTAATATATTAATTAACAATTATACATAAAAAATATTAATTCGAATATCTAAGATTTATTTAAATCCAAATTACAAATAACTAGAGGAATATCACAGGTTTCAGATAGTTTGATAACTAAACTTTTTTTTGTAATAATCTACCATGCGATGTTTTATTAATTTTCGAAAACCCGATTTTTAACATAAATGTTCAGGATTCTGAATACTTAACTTTAGATTCTAATTAAACAAACATTATCATTATTTTTAATCTGAAAAATGCTTCTTATATTTGTGATATCTTTTTCATTTAAAGATGAATAATTTAAGTTCCACCATTAGATAATTCAATCACTAAAAATTCACTTAGATAATTCAATAACTCACACACAGTAATATTCAAATCTTTGTATTCCATTTTATGAGTAAATAGATATCGTAAGATGCTTGAGTCATTTTAGAGTAAAATGGTTCATTTAATTGAATATTATGGATAGTATGAAAAGGACCCCACATTTGACCAATTGCTTTTCTAAAATAAGTCTTAAAATATATTGTCTTAATATTTTAATTTTTATAATTTTGAAAGTTTCTCAATATGTTTTATATTTTTAATGCATTGCCTATATATTTCCATAACCTAACTTAAAGTATAAATAAATCTTGAAGAGCTATTTTTTTCTTTTGTGACTAATTTTTTTTGAAGTTGTAAACCAGATTAATTAAATATTTTCGATAATTTAGATCTATTTTTAGATTTGTCAATACATTGATTCAATAGCTTTTAAAAATTAAATTTAAACAACTCCCCACAGTATGATTTAATTTTTTTGGTTTAAAATCGTTAGAATTTTTTTATGAAATCTTTATCCGAATGATTCGAATATCTTTTTGCTTTTATTTCGTTTCTCAGGTTCGTAAATTTATTCGAAGTTACATTCTAGATTTACAAATCTATTAAAAGATATTTATATTCACCAGTTTTGTCTCGCCTTATATTCATTTACTTAACCAAATGTCCTTTTTTTTTCATGAGTACAAGTCTTTCTAAATCGAAACATAATTTTTTCCTATTTGGTTTTGTAAGCGCACTCTTTACATTGTGCTCGATAATAAATTACAAGGAACGAAAATTGATTACTTTGTAAAGTACAGAAACCAGTCAGAGGTTTAGATACAAAACAAAAGTCATGGTTAACTCCATTTATCGGAATAATATTTTAAGAACTCATTTCGAATATTTTCACGTTTTGTTTGAACTAATTGTATGGAATATTACAGAAATCACAAATTTTCTTAAGAAAAGTAATTTAAATATTTTTCAAAGTACACGATATTAAATAAACAAACGCATAAACATTTCTTCAGCAGCTTTAGTAAAGTTCAAGTTATGTTTTCTTTTCAATTTACAAAAATAAGGAATCCTGGCAATTTACTTTTTTTATGTATTTGTCAACCTCAACCCTGTATATATATTTTCTATTTATTTTTCATTTGTTTAAGAATGCTTGAATATTAACGAAGTATCTCAACATTTCCTTCAGATTAAGTATATAATAATAATTCAAGATTTTCGTTATCAGCTTTTTCAGCGCCTTTTAAGCAATCCACATATATAGTCTAAAATGCAAAAAAATTCGGTAAAAAAAATCATTTAGAGAGCAGCCCACATCGATTCGTTAGTTAAATATAAAAAATATTAAATACAATGAAATTATTATTATTATATGTAATAATATTTAACTAATTCATTTTCATGGAAGATGAATCGCAATAAGGTAAACAAAACATATGACGGATGGGCTTTGCAAAGAAAGGTTGCATGCGCTGGTTAAGTGATAATTTTCACTTGACAGTTGAATTTATTCACTTATATTTGACTTCATAAATACTATTACAGAAATATCGATATAAAATATCAAAAAGAGTGAAATAAATTAAAAATACAATTTTATTGAGCTATCCGATCTATACTAGATTGATTGGAAACATGGTGACCATTTTTTTGTGAAAGAGTTAAGTATATACCTTAAATCCGATTAACCCTATTTGGGAAATTTAAAAGCTAGAAACCTGGATAATTTCAATTATTGAGTCAGTATATTTAAAGATTAATAAAACAACAACACATAAATTAAAAAGAAAATTTTATTACCAATTTATGACATAGATACGTTTAGTAAATATACAAATAGTCATTACAACGTTTGAAGTGAAATAAAGATCACATTAAAAAAGGTTCGCGGACTATACATAAAATAGCAAGAGCAATTACTTTAAATTCCACAGTAAATTTAAAGCATTTGAGTACTGAAATGCATTTATTTTTAATGACCGGGCATTTTGTTTAAACTTATACTTCATTGCATTTATTTTGATATCTAAAATCATTCTCTTAAATTTAATAAAATGGTACCACTGAGAATAAAAATACATTTGCATTCATTAACTAATAATTAATACAATGTATTGTTTCCAAAAATTTAACATAAAGCAATAGCATATTTCAATTTTCTAGCATAGAGAAAGCTAATGAGAAACGATTACTAAAGTCTATCTTAAAAGTAAATCTAGTACAATTCAAACTTTAAAAAAATTAGAACTGTTAAATTAATATATCCATAAAAATATACAGCATTGAAAATGAAATACAAGACATTTACAGGAATTGCGGCATAAATAATTTCAAAAATATATTCTGAAATTTTCTTTTGTAGCATTTAAACTATTTGTAAATCTAAACAATTTCATTGATACTATTATTGGAAAAATGAATATATTTAAGGCGAAGATCATTTGCAACATTTAAATGAATGATAGAAGAAATAATTTCTTAAAAGTTAATTTAAAAAGAAAATGAAACTTAAAAGCATTCTACGCTTGTAACAATTAACTGCATCCATTCGATACTCGTCCAGAAATGGTCCGTTTTTTTTTTTTTTTTTTTGAAAAATAGTTTTAATCTTAATTTAAATTTTGCGCAAAATTACACGAATCGGTTACACGTTTGTTTAAGGCATATCTATCCTCATGTTTATCAGGCATGACGATCAAATAATGCTTTCACAAAGTCCAAGGATTCTTGATTGATTGACCAGCCAAACCAATCAGAAATCCCAAACCGGAAAGCTAGGTTAAAAAAAATTTAAAACCAATTATGATTTAATACATAGTTTTGTAGATATAGGATTAAAGTTTTTAATGCTTTAAAATTTTTATCTTAATTTTAAAAGAAGTTTCGAACTATAGTCAAGTGGATGCAATTAGTGTATAAATTGAGTACATTGATTAGATCTTAAAAATTTCCCTGAACCTTAAAACTTAAAAATTCAAATATTTAAACTGATTTACACCTGTAAAACCTGAAAAATAATTTAATTTCTATACTTTCTTTGAACAAAGCAGAAGAATTTGTGTAATTCAATGCTCACTATAAAAATTCGTATCCGGAAATCTGGTTTCTAAAAAATGCAAAAATCATGGTAAAAATATGAAAAGAGTACAAAAATTCGAATTAAGAGATATTGGTTCCGAAAATGGAAAAGGAAGAGAAAATAGATTTTTAAAATAAACCATCAGTAAACATTTTTAATTACTATACATATTAATTATTCTATAATTATTTTAATGATTTTTTAGTAATTTTGATAAATAAGCAACTACCGTCATTAAAAATTAGGCAGTTTCATTGTACAATCAACGCGTAATGCTTTAAGTCAGTGATTCTCAACCTGTGGGTCGCTAGCATATCCAAGAGAAAATGTTATTTAAAAAAATTGATTGACTGAAAGGAAAGAACACACATACAAAACAAAATACATTTCGACATATTTAATAATTAACTTATTAAATTAAAACAACTTACTAAATTAAAAACAAATTTAATAATTATTAGTGACTTCCTTGGGCCTGTCTTGCAGAGCAAAGTTTTTCGAAGGAGGTTTTAATATTAGAAATAGACACTCTCAGTTCTTTTTCTATATTTAGTTGAGATCGATATTTTGTCTTCAAAGAAGCCACCGCAGAAAATCCAGTTTCACAAAGGTAAGATGTTGAAAATGGTAGTAGAATGCAAAATGCCCTTGTTTTTAGTGCAGAAAACTCATCCACTTCTGCCCAAAATTCAAAGGGGGATTTATTACTAAATTGTCTTTTGGTTTCGCCGCTTGCCGTGAAGTCTATGAAGGTTTCTTCCTTTTCAATTGAGAGTCCTTCGGGAGTATTTTGAAATGGATCCGTCACCCACTTATAACTTGATATCCGTTTGTCGTCACCAAGAAAGTACTTTTTAAAATTCTTTGGTAGCATCACTAAATGATTTTCAATGGTTACAAAAACAACTTTTACATGTTGTTCTTCAGCCTTGTAAGTTTTAATACAATCATTCAAATTTGCAAACATTGTTAAGTTTTCTTGCTTTAAATTCTTGCTCCACTATTCCAATTTACAACAAAAAGCATTAACTTTATCACTCATATCTAATATATGTGTATTTGCTCCTTGCAGTTGCAGATGCAAGCTATTTAATTTCTCGAATATGTCGACCATGTAGCTCAATTTCATCACAAATAAACTATCGTGAAAATTCTCAGCTTCCGGACTGTTTTCCTCTTCCAGGAAAACGGCGATTTCTTCGCTTAATTCATAAACACGTTGTAAAAATTTCCCTCGTGATAACCATCCTGCCTCGCAATAAAATAGTAAGGCTGAGTGTACTGCACCCATGTCTTTACAAAATGCGGAAAAGATTCTTGATTTCAGGGCTCTCATTTTTATATAATTTACTTCGGTTACAACCGTAGTTAACACAATATTCAAAGCAGGACTCATTTCTTTGGAAGCCAAAGCTTCTCTGTGGATCATGCAATGTGTCCAGACGCACTGTGGCGATTTTTGTTTCACAAGTGCTTGAATACTTTGGAATCTTCCGGACATAGAACGAGCACCATCGGTATACATTCCGACGCAATTTTTCCATTCTATATTTGCCTCGTTCATAAAATCATCTAAGATAGCAAATAATGCGAGTGCTGTTGCTTTTCGACGGGCAAAAGTATTATTTGAAAGAGGTATAGACTGCAATTGTTTTGCAAAATTATCTCCAAACATAATTTCTGCAATATCAATTGCTGCGCAAAATAAGCTCTTCACCAATGGTGTGAGGCTTTTTACATCTGGCTATTTTATATGAAACTTTGTAACAGGCAAAGTTTTTTCATTCACAGACGAAGTTGTTTTTTTAAACAATGATATTTGCTTTTCATGATTTTAATTTTAATTCGAAGAATTCTCTGGGTTTGTTTACGTACTCACTATGAAGCGTTTCCAAATGTCGTTTAATTTTATTAGGTTTCATGCTGTCTGCCGCCAACATTTTTGAGCAAATGATACACAGGGGCTTTTCTTCAGTACTAGTGAACCCAAAATTTAAGTATTCTTGAGAATATTTTCTTGTTTTTATTTTCAGAACCACCCTCGTCTGTGTACTTGTTGATGCTTGTCTATCGTCTAATACTCGCTTACGCCCGCTTAAAAATTTATACATGATTCTGCATGAGTCTGCTGCCGTGAATATTGAATACGGTGAATTGCAATTACACGAAAATATATATAACATACACATTCAGAATAGATTCAATAGCGATAGAAGGATCTACTCGAATGAGATTGTCTGGAATTGAAATTGGCGTCATAGAACTTTCTCCTTCTCCCTTTAAGAAAATATTTGTTCACATCTGCGCACTCTCCTAACTTAACTTTTAAGCTGACCAGACAAATCGAAACTTCTCGCGTGAGAATGTCCGACATGGCGGGACACAAGAGCAATAAAAAGGCATAGGATTCTTGTTTTTTCAAAGCTGAGGATCGGGGTTGCAAAATGTCAATAAATTTCCGTATTCTTAGTAATTTGCAAAGTTTAAAATTAAGGTTGTAGTGTAGATTTCGGGCCAAAATAGGCAAATTACATTATTTTTGTACATATTTTTTTGTATGTGGTGGGGAAAGGGGGCGCGATGAAAATTATGACTGAAAATTGGGCCGTGAAAACTAAAAGGTTGAGAAACACTGCATTAAGTAATATATTCAAAAATAAAAACTATTTTGATGTTTTAAAATATTGAAAACATAAAATTATACGATTAATAAATTATTTAATTCATACGGCAAATTAATTCAGGACAAAAAAATTACTTACGATTACTGAAGAACAAAAGAATAAACAAAAAAAACTTCTCTTATTTTTTAATTGATTTCAATCTAACAAAAATTACTCTAAATTACTGGTGCTACTGTAACTCTGCCATCTAAAAACTCAGGAAATCATGAACCCGATGAGTTTGAATTATTCGTGTACTTTTGTATTGACTTCTTTTAAAAATTTTAAACATTCAGCTGCATAGCTATTCTATTATCTTGATTTGTGAAACAGCAGTCAAAACAAAAATAGATTTTGAAACCTTAAAAATTTAAAGTATTGCTCTGAAATTTTAATAAGATTCGATGCTAATTTGAATCTGTTCTGTTCTGTGAATTTTGTAAAAAAGATGAAAGAAGAAAAAAAAAAAAATAGATTGTGAAAAGTGAAAGAAACAAAAATAATTTCAATCTCTTGAATCGCCGAGGAAAATGCCTATTTTGTCTCTCTCTACGTTTAAGGAGGGCATTACGATCAATTTTGAAACCTAGCCCATTAATATTAGCAGCTCCATCCATTACCCGATTGAATTTTTGTACTTTTTAAGATTTGTATTTGTATATTTTGTATATTACACTATGTGAAACATTAAAATAAGAGGTTAAAATAAAAAGAATCTCTCTACTATAAGTTCGGGAAAGTCTAACTATTAATGCATTAGTCAATAACTAAATACATACGGTTTTTCATAAAGCTCATTTTCTAAATATAATAGCGACAATTTTTTTTTACAGTAAAGTTTATACTACCATTTTATAAATCAATTAAAATTAATTCGCCAACAAAAATTATAATTTAATTTGCGAAATAAAAAACACCTTACCTTATTAGTCAAGCAAATACTAAATCTGTTTCCAAAACATTTGCTGGGGCAGCATAGCCCGATTTGTTTTTTGTGTCAAAAAACACTAAGTAATCTACCCATCCAAAACATTTGAACAAAGATATTACACGATACCTAAGAAGGGAAAACACTGGAAAGTCTCCGGTAGACGAAATTCTCATTTCAAAAATCTAACCCCCGTTTATGACAAAAGATGGATTGAAGCCAATCACAGTTCATTTCCGAAATTTCCCAGGAGGCATCGAATTTTAAAAAAGATGTACTAAGTCTGATATTTTAATTCAGACTTAGAAGATTCATATACCAGCATACTAAGAAATCAAGGACAATTTTAAAAAGGCATGGAAAACAATAAAAAATTTTTTAAATCAAGTTTCAGCAATATTTTTAAAGATAAATAAACCAAATCGGTAGAAATACAGGAAAAAGAAGAAACTCTTAATCTATTATTAGTTCAGAAATTACGGTAGCATGATAGACATCGATTTTTATACCGAAAGATTTTGGGTTCGAACTAATTTTTCGGCAATAAACCTTTGCATTTATTTGTCAAATTTGTCTTAATGTCGTATTAACCTGATAAACACTAAATATGACGCATGTTTCCGCCGGTATGATACAAAAGTTTGGAAAGGATTCGACCGACCACTGATAGAAATAAAAATAGTAGTCTCAAAATTCTTCGTTTTTGGTTTTAAAATTGAATGTTAAATGAAATGTCTCATTAAAAACACGTAGTGGAAACGCTATTTAGAAATACTAAAACGTATTTCCCCCTCATCATGAAAACAGACGAAGAAATAAACGAAAAGACAGAGAAGCAAAAATCCATCCAATGATAATGTCCCGAAGTACGTCATCGTTAAGCTATCGTTAAGTAAATCGTTAAGCTATCTATCGATTGGTTTACTAAATCATTTGGTTATGTTATTAATCTAGAGGTAGAGGCCTAGAGGTAGCCTGTCTTCCCCGTGATCTAGGCGTGCCGGGTTCGAATTCCGGTTTGTGCATGGTTGTTCTTCTTTGTGTTCTATCTGTGAGATGCGAGAATGAGCCCCTCCCTATAAAAAGGGGCTGTGCAAGCGAATATGTGTGTCAGCTTCATATGAGCTAGAAGTCAGACTTCTGCCCTCTGGGTGCTCAGGGGTATTTACCCTCACAAGCTACTGCACCCCCTTTCCATGGAAACAGAGACACATCATCATCATTGACTGGTATTATTCACAAGTTGCGCTTCAAAAAATGGGCTGCGGTGGCCTGGTGGTAAGATAATGGCTCGTGTGCAGCAAGGTTTAAGGTTCGGGACCCGATTTTACAGAAGAAAAGTCATGTAAAAGGATCTGTTGCACGTTCAATCCTTCAGCGCCAAACGTTCCCCCACTGGTGTGGAGAAGGAGTGTTCACTCAGGAGTCATCCTCATCATTTGACCACATTTCAAAGTGACGATGTTCATTTTAAAATAGCCCCAGTGTTACTTTATAACGTGACGTTAATATAACTTAACCAAACCGGACGCCGGACTAGTTGGATCAATCCAGCGAAGTGCAAGCGTAGTGTGGAGCTTAAACATTTGCTAAATTGAGATATGCACCAAGTTCTGGGGCTTATTGTAGAAGCAACATCGAGTCGTGTTAGAAGTAGGTAGTTTTGTAAGTTGGCAGTTAGATGCAGCTAAAGCGTTGAGACAGTGGAGAATTGCAGAAGTTTGGAGAGACAGTAGAATGAAGCTATGTAGATATCCACTTTTGACTGACCGCTTTCTGTGGTTGTTATAACTACCGATTACTATATGTGGGCTACAGTGTACTTCCGTGTATTGTCTGTATTAGACTCGGTTGTCTGCGTATTCTTGTCTCCGTGTTAATAATAGTCGTCATTTGCTTCTGAGGCCTGTTGATTGTGTTTCTTCACCGATCATCAAATTGAAAAAAGCCCTGAATCTGTAAAAGTATGTTCTATTCATCGAATGCATAAACAGTCTTAAATTTGTCTTCGAAATATCTTTATATTGTAACTCCCCTTTTCTGCTCGTGGTGAAAAACGTGCAGTCATAAAACCTCTTTCTTTAGCTATGGAAGATTAAATATTTGATGAAACAAGGAGAACCGTTTGAAATTCAGAGCAACAAAGTAATTTATTGTTAGAAATTGAAGAAATTCTTTTTTAAAATTACCAAAAATCTGAAGAAAAAAAAAAACGCTTATTAAAATAACATAAATAAAAAGTCAATTTTAAAACGGCATAAAATTCATTCTTGTGCAATAATATTTTCAGAAATTATCACTGAAAAACGATAATGAAATGTTGCAATTCCTACTGAAAATTCAAAAGCAGCATCAAATTTAGTACTGTTTGCAAACCAGTAAGTGGAAGCTTTCGAAAAACAGATTATATTTTCCTTCGATACTGTTGTTTAATACAGTATTTGAGACTGTGACATGCATTCTAATAATTTAATGCATTCATCTCGATGACGCTCAACCAAGTTCTTAAATCGAAAGTTATTGTACGTAATATTTATATTGATGTAAGCAACACTCCTAATTTATTCACCCATTGCTACATTAATAAATAATGTTATTGTGACTTATGCCACTTTACAAGCCCGCTGATAAGAAAAATTAAAACTAACCAAAACTGCGAAACTACTATGAAGGAACGTGGAAGAGAATGGCTCAAGTTCTTTTGCAGGAACGTATTGATAAGAAATCAAATTCATGCAAATACTTACCAACTCATACCATAAATGAGAAGAGATCGTCTTCCCTTACATTAATGTTGGAACGAAAGAAACAATGTGTCGGTATAAATAATTCAAATAGTTTTGATTCGACAATATAATTTTTAAATGACTTGAACCCCTTTTTATAATTATGTTTAAAAACGAAAAAGCAATAATTAAAAAGACAAATTCAAGTTTAAAACATAAAATGGACTAAAAGGTATTAGCTGAGATTATTATAGATGTTCATTTGGCTCAACTCCAGTATACAGCCTCCACCAAATTGGCGATAAACGACAATATCTGGCTGTCGTGATCGGCACTCGTACTCTTTTATTGTATTACCAGCTGGTACAAGGCGCGTTGCTCTATGGTTGCTGCCTTAGAAGAAATAATCTTGGAAATATTGTTTGGAATTTGAAATAGTTATCTCGTTTAATTAAGAATGATTGGAAGAATGATATTTATTTTCTTGCCGGCAACGAACACAATCATTGAAATTGTAGGATATATAAATGAAAAGCATAACTAGTATTAATTATTTTTTTATCATGCTTGCAACAAACAAGTATTCATTTTTATTTATTAGATTTGTGTATTCTTTTAGAATTGTAAAACTTGGTGTTCTTTCAGAATAGTAATGAAAGAAACTCGTGATTCGTTTAATATTCGTTCACAATTCTCATGCAAGGAAATGTGATTAAAATATTTCTTTTTAAGATTGATTTAACTTAGAAAATATATTTCTGACATAAAATTTTTAATACAATTGAAAAGATAATTTTTTGAAAATTAAGATGGTGCAAACTTACTTCTACTGTAATATTCTCTGAAGTTACTGCAAAGAAAAACGCTAAAATTTAATTGAATGTTTAGTTCAAATTTCAAACCTACAGGATTGGTTCCCCTAAAAAATTTAATTGAATGTTTAGTTCAAATTTCAAACCTACAGGATTGGTTCCCCTAAAACTTTCTCGAACACTCTCTAAAAAAATTATTCCTTCAGAGAAAGACTTCCATTGCATTTATATACAATAGCGACGAAAGATTAATGTCTAGCTTTAATTTAGGATCTTTACTGTATCTGTTGTGTCTCCTTGGCGAGTTATTTGGTGGTTAACCCATGGTAAATAGATCTGAAAATACTTTTTATACTTTAGATCAGTGCCGCGGCACACTGCTATGTCATGAGCCAGATACAGGTGTGCCGCGGTCAAATACATTGTATTTGACATTTTACAATTTTTCATCATGTATTTAATACACAATGGCATTTTTTTCATAATAATGTCTATTTTTCTAAATATACAATAGAATAATTACTATAACTAAATACTTATTCAATGGTCCCCTGGTGAGAACAGTTGGAAACTGCATAGTGTGTTGTGTAAGCACCAAGGCCCACCAAATGAATCATAGATAAAGCAAAATGACCGTTATGTGCGTCGTTGAAGACTCATGCGCATGTGTTATTTGCATTTGCGCGTGGTACATCTCTATTTTACAACACAAAGTTAGGTAAACCTTCCACTAACGATAATTATTATTAATTATCTTACTGAATTATGTATGGTTAACGTTCTTCGTATAACATTTTTAAAGTTTTATACCCCTTTAAATAGGGATAAATTTTTAAGTCGGAAAGATTCGTCTTCACGTACAGATGAGGAAGAACCCAGCACAAGTGTTACAAAAAACCTAAAGAAGGTAGTGAAAAGAAAGTACGACGAAGACTACTTTAAATATGGATTCTCGTGGTGTGGTGACGAAACCGCACCAAGACTACAGTGCATCATTTGCGGCGATCAGCTATCAATCGAGTCAATGGTACCCAGTAAATTAAAGCGGCATCAATATTCAAGCCATCCCAGCTGCGCCAACAAAGACAAACAATACTTTAAGAGGTGCTTAGAAGAAAATAAAAAACAGAAGAAATTTATGAAATCGGCCGTAACAGTCTCTGAAAAGGAATTAGAAGCTAGCTGTCATGTTGCAAAATTAATTGCCCGTCAGAAGCCACACACTGTAGGCGAAACACTTATTAAACCAGCATGCATGGAAATTGTTAGACTTATGCTTGGGCCCAATGAAGTTAAGGAAGTGAATAAAGTTTCGTTGTCTGCTGATACTGTTAAAAGACGTATTCACGATATTTTAGGAACACTGATTAAAAAACTGTTATCGGCTGAAAAATTTGAGCTTTAGATCGATGAAACAACTGATATTAAAAATTAAGCACAGCTGATTTAGCTAGCTATTGTACGTTTCTTTGACGAGGACTTTATTAAAGAACATTATTTATTTTGAAAGGAGGTTAGAGCGAACTAGCAGTGAAGAAATTTTTCGAGTAATCGATGATTTCTTCAAAATATGTAATATTCAATGGAGCAACTGCATTGCTGTTTGCACGGATGGCGCTGCGGCAATGACGGGTAGTAAAAAAGGTTTTGTAATTTGTGTAAAACAAAAAAATCCGACGGTACAATTTACACACTGCTGCATACATCGAGAAACATTGATGGTCAAGAATTTGCCGGAAGAACTTTTGAGCACGATGAATGAATGCATTAAAACCATAAACTTAATTAAATCAAGAGCCATAAATTCACGAATTTTTGGATTACTTTGTGCAGAAATGGGAGCCGAAGATGAATCCTTATTATTTTAAACAGAAATTCGTCGGTTATCCAGAGGCAAAGTTTTGGCTAGATTATTTGAGCTTCGTCACGAGGTGCGTGAATTTCTTTTAACACAAAATATGCTCGAAATATGACAGCACCTCGATGATGATTACTGGATAGCCAAACTTGCATACAGGGTTGATATATTCGAGCATTTGAATGAACTTAATAAAAAAAATGCAAGGTCGAAATGAGAATATTTTGACGTGCTCCGGCAAATTACAAGGATTTATTAAAAAACTCGAACTTTGGTAGAAAGAGTTGCAAAAAGGATGTTTGGAAATGTACCAAAGAACCAATCATGTTAGAATTGAAAACAAACAATTAATTGTGGATCTGGCCCAACAACATTTAAGTATGCTTCAGCAGAAATTCGATAAATATTTTTATTCCATTAATACTGAACAATACGATTGGATTCGAAATCCTTTTGCAACCAATGCAATAAATTTTACGGAAGCACTGCCTCTACAAATTCGAGAGGAATTTACAGATTTAAATAATGACATGACTTTAAAATTATACTTCTATCAAGTTACATTAGATGTTTTCTGTATTTACGTTAAAAAAGAATATCCTCACATCTCCTACAAAGCAATCTTAACATTACTTCCATTTTCGACGACGTATTTATGTGAACAAAGTTTTTCAACTCTTGTATTAATTAAAAATGATAAGTGGTCATGCTTAAAAGATCTTGATCAAGAACTTCGGGTCGCGGTGTCAAATATTGAGCAGAATATAAAACTTTTGTGTTCATTGAAACAAGCGCAGGTATCACATTAATAATTATTATGATTGCGTAGAAATAAATATGTAATGGTTTTATATATGTATACTTTTCGAATAAAAAACAAACATTTATTGTAAAATTAGAAACGGATCAGGGGATTCAAAATACAATAAGGCGAGAGTCTTAGGATTGCACAGCTATCATATAGTTATCATATAGTTGGGCCAGTTCCCCATATCAATGAATACCTATATACTTTAGCTTTAGATGTGCCTCGGAATTCTAGAAAGAAATAAGGTGCGCCGTCGGTGAGAAAAGGTTGCGGAGCACTGCTTTAGATGATTGTATTGTGCCTTATAACCTTTGCGTAAGTGTCTGACTGTCAAAATGGTGTCTGAAGTTTTATCGGAATCGGATGAGCTGTACAGTAGCTCATAAGAGACATACAGACAAACAAACATTCATTTTTAGTTATATAGGTTAAACCTTACCTTTTAACTTACAGCTCTAATTTTAAATTTCGCCATTTTCATATGGTTCTTGTCATCCACTTCCTGTTAGTTTCCAATATTTCACTCGTGGTCAGGTTGTATTTTTCTATTTTATTCGTATTTTAATATTTATTTTTCTGTTTTAACTGATAGATATAGCGTATGTTAATGTAGCAATTAAAAATGCTGTTGAAAAATGACAATCGGGAGCTGCTCCGTACATTTTATTTAATTGATTACATTTACTGGTTTTTTTAGTAGATTAAAATAAACTAACACCTGCTCACTTTTTTCCATGTTTATTTATTCAACAATTAAACCTCTCGTCAAATATTGTAACATTATTTATATGTTGCAAAAATACAGAGGTATTTTTTTATTTTATACTTATTTGTTCATCAATTTTATTCTATGATATCAGTTAGTATAATTTCAAATTCTGTGAAATTAAACATTAATTGAAGAAATCGCAATTTTTACACTGAATATGATCAACACATAACACAGACATGTTTACTTGTTTAACGCATATTGAAATTCCGCCATATTGTCCGGATGTGAATAATTAGTGGGGGAAAAAGTCACCCTCAAAGAGAGCGAAAGATTGCGATTGAGAGACAGCTGGAAAGGAATCACTCCTATTTTTTTAATCTACCACTACCAAGCAATTTTTCCACAAACAAATTTCTGCAAGTATTCAGAATAAAGATGTTAATTATTACGCGTTCAACTGCTTTTTGATCCCGCGTTTGATTTACTACGTCATGCATCTAAAAGATTCGATTACTCTTAGCCATCAAATTTTAAAACTCACAGTGCTTTTAATTAACAGCTAAGTTAATTATCTTTAATAAGTTCGATTTGTAGCTTCACGAAGAAATTTACTTCATTATTCACGGCGATTTGTACCCAGCATTTTTTATATGAAATAGATAATTTTCTCTATATTATATCCATTTGTAATAAATAAAACATGACATCATAGCGCGTGCATAGATGCAGATATATATATATAGGTGATAGAAGGTATTAACCATTTGACTGTGGTATAACATGAATTCATACTATTGGAATTCAATCTTTATGAGTTTAATAGCTATATTAGCTGTCGTTTTCAAACAACTCCCTGGCTCTATTGGACTGAATCCTATAATTTTGAACCATCGGCAGATGAAGAGGTCGACGCCCTTTCAAACTTCTGATTCGCAGTATCTCCCAAGGGCGAACATTTACTCTCGATAGCTTTAACGAGCACCGGACAAGCTCACACGGTAGTGGGTCTAATGCCACTTGATGATACCAAGCTCGAATGAGAGGAGTTCTTTCGATTTAAGGCAGAAGTGTGCGAATTTTCGTTGTTAACGAGCACCGTTAAGGTGAAAGGACGACTTTGCTCGAACACACACGACACAACCATTTTTAACGGGTGGTCGAACTCATTCATTCATCCGCAAGTCAGAATTTAGATCCAAATCAGAGACCTTACTCATCCCTGATTTAGTACTCCCAGAGGTATAATTCGTTATGGGAACTTGGAGGACTTTGCAGTTACGATCTATTTAACGTGCCCTAACTGCCATTAGCAAACACGACGGTCTTTGGCCGAGACGAGGATTGAACTTTCTACCTTTCGGTTGCGAGACTGATGCTCAACCAACCAGGTTACTGCGGCCCACCACGGTGGTTTTTCAATAGAATTGGATGACGAACCCAAGACCAACTGGTTTCGAAAGCGATACCTCACTACCAGGCCGCCTAATTTTCTTGAACACGTTAGGTAGTGGCATCACTCCAAGTATGTGAAGGTTTAAATTTATTTCTTGTTCTCCCAATGAGCCAAATTGATTAGGGAATTTCGGGTACGAAGTAATGGGGATCCGAAATATAATCCCAGTAAAGACCGTAAAATTATATTGGTCTGGCGAATTCTTAATCTATTCTCATGGTCTGGAGGCTTCATTCTAATGAAGGATTGATAGAAGAAAATTAAAATTGCAATCACACCATTATTTAAAATGATAAGTTGGGCTGCAGAATATTTTTCTCAAAATGAGCTGTGATTGAGAGCAGGGGACCATAGATGTCATATTTAGGCGTTATTACCTTTCATATGAAAAAAAAAAACAAAAACTGATTGGCGAAATCAGTGAGGTGGTTCTGGCTCCGACATCCACTTTCTGCTCTTGTCCATAATTTCAAATATAAAAAAAAATTTGAAAAAATGCTGTTTGCCAAAGTGGTATAATATAACATTAAGAGATAAAATGATGTAAAAAAAGAGTAAGAAAGGAATAATTATTAAGAAGCTTTTACAAAGACAAGGCATTTATGGAAAAATTGAGTTCGAGATGAAATTCTGTATTATAGTAGCGCATTTCCAATGAGAAAGTGGTCCCCAAACATTTGATATATTTTATACAGCAATTTGTTACTATCTTTGAGCGACCAGGTAGCATACTCAGGAAGATGTACTCTTAGTATTTATCCGATTGGAATTCGTTCCTAAGCTAACCTTTTTTAAAAACGACTAAAAAAAATTTCAAATTAACTATTTGCAAATAGTTCCATTAAAATATTATTTCTTTTTATATGAAAATAGATGTTCGATGACTTAATATTTCAATTGTAATTAAAATGTAATAGCCATTCTTTACATTACAATTACTATTAAAATTATTATTTAATAGTTAAAAGTGTTGCTTTAATTTAAAGTAATAAAGTTATTTTTTAAAGAAAAATTATTATAAATAAACATTTATTTTGTTATATATTACCTATAATTCAACCAAAAAATAAAGGTTTTCCCTAATTTTATATATTTATTTTGCATTTACAAATTTCCTCAGGCATCAACATTGCTTCATAAGAAACCGAACCTGAAGGTTCCAATACAATCCAATTACTTTTAGTGAGCAAATTTCTAATAATAAGAGCCTCTTTTAATTACAATCGTAATACTTTACAATATAGTGATTTAAGCACTATTTCATCTTCAATATCCGATATATTATCATTACATACGTTCACAAACATTTTCATTTCAAAAAACAGTTCAGTGCAAGCCTGTCTAATCGCATCAAAATCCAAGAACTGGAGTGGTGCCTGAATTCTGATCGCTTTCATTCACTGAAGTATTATTTTTGTATCACTTGCATCAGCGAAATGCAAGATTTATTTTCATAATTTTAAAAAGAGTATCATCGCTGACTCACTGCTTTTCCGCACTTTTTCTTATGATGTATCTAAATATTTTCACTTATATGTTTTTTCCGAGTCGAGTTGTTTTTTAAATTAATGTTTCCGTTTGTTTCCGTGAATAAACTTGTGTTTATAGAGCCGATGTTATACAAATGATTTAACTTGCTTAATTCTGTAATTGAACAGAAGAGTTTTTCGATAAAAAGTTCGCATTTTACTGATTCCGATATGCATTTTCAAACAAAATTAACTTTTCAAGTGATGTTTTTGAAAAATTTATAAAATATATTAATATACCAAGAGAGAGACATAAAAAATTTATAGGTTGAATTTTATAACAGTTCTTAAAATGTAAGGTTAAAATGTCCTAGAAAACCATGCTATGAAAATCACACGATAAAAAAAAGGGCCACTTTTACCAATCATTGTCAATTTTTTAAATTTTTTATATAATTGTTGAATTTTTACAAATATAGTTTTCTATATCTTTATGTATTGGAAAAATAAATACGATTTAAAAAATATAAAGTCATATGTTTTTCGAAGAATATTATTAATTTTTACATGTAATTTGAGAAGAAAATGTATTCCAACGCATTTACTTTTTTCAGTGATAAAATATTTTGTAAAAATTCTGAAATATTTTTCTATATCAAGAAAAATGTCTTCAGAATATACTGGCTGATTTTCAATCTAATACTCTCATTAGAAAATTTGATTCGAATGTAAAGAAAATGCGGTTTCGTAGACAGCACCTCCCCAGTTACGTCCTAAATTTTCACCTCCCCAGTTAAGGGTTAATATTTTATCAATACAGTGAAAACTCCTTATTCGCGCTTCCTTCATTCTCGTTTTCGCTATTCGCGGATTAAAAAAAGGCGACCCAATTCCTATATTCGCGGCTAAAAATTTCTTTATTCGCGGATCTAATAAGTACATACATAATAATAAAAGGATTCCAATAGGTGTCCAATCCAATATCCTTTGTAAATGCCGTCAAATGGACTCATAAAAAAGTAAAATAGATCTTATTACAATTTTGTCTAAAGTATTTTATTAAATGCAAACTGCAAACATAGTCGAAATCACGAATGGAATAGGACGAGATGGGTTCGAACAGATGGAATCAAGTGACTATCAGGAATTGCTTGAATCGCAAAATGAAGATCTGACTGAAACCGACTTGGAGGAAATGTTAAATTCACAGCCCATTGAAGAAGAGGCTTCAACAAGCACTGGAAACGTGACATTTAATTTGAAAAATTTTAGTGAAGGTTTAAGAATGGCAAATGAGCTGTACGATTTCTTTATGAGCTTTGATCTGTCTATGGAACAAAGTCTCATTTTTAAGAGGCAAATTACTAATACGACTGCTGCGTATCAGTCTGAATTGAAGGAGCTTTTGAAAACTGCCAAGCAAGAGAAAATAGCAAAATTGCCTAAGCTTAAGATAATTAATTAAAATGTTCAAAAACTTCAATTAAATTGATTTTTTTATATATTTGTTTTTTTTATTTGTCACTTAGGAACTTATCTCCTATAATTCAGTATAAATGACCATTCTGTATTCACGGTTTCTGTATTCTCGGTATATTTATGGAACATATACCCCGCGAATAAAGAGCTTTTACTGTAATTAGAAAATTTTTCCTTTACAGAACATGCATTTTGGTAAAAGTTCTTTGTTGTATTCTGACTCATGTTTCTCTTTTTTTAAAACATCTGCCAAAGCTTTCGAATTTTGACATCTGCTTTCTACATTTGTTTATGTATTTGCTAAATTATCGTTTGCTCACTTTAATTTCCGAAATGCGCGGTTTCAAAGAAAATGATCAAATAAGTTCCCACCATTTAAAATTTAGGTATTAAAATTTAAAAAATCTTATTTTTTATTTTAAGATAATAATAATTATTTAAATTATTTATCATCCTTAACACTAGAACGTCTGTTAGAATCCATTAGATATCGGAGCGTATTTAATTTGTTCCGCATATTTCCTGGGAATTAAAAAATTTTTCCTGACTTTTAAACATTTTTCGAAGAAAACGTTTTGTAGTTCTACTCTAATTAGGAGAGATTTTACAACTAAATATACCTAGATGGTTCGCTGGAGTGATTTCGACGCCGAGGCAACTTATCATAATAAATAGATGTCGCTGAACAAAAGTAGATTCCATTAGTAAAACAAAATTCCCAAACTGCCATCGCACATTTGTTTGACCTTGAATACAGTGTTATTGAGTTCTCAGATAAAATGAATCAATTATACTAGAATTGTTGTGTCTTATATAGCATTTGCTTATCTGCTCATAAAAATCTCTTTTGCACAGCAGACACCCTGAAACGAGGGCTCGTTGAAAAGGACTAAGCCCTGATTATTATGCTGATTTGTTGCGAGAGAATGAATTGGATGGTGTTGAGTTGTTTTATGATAATTAGGATTCCAATGAAGACATCAGATTGCCTGAAATCGACTGTGACGAATCTGAAGAAAGAATAATAATCTGATTAAATCGATAATATTCCAGTAATAAATACAGAATTAAAAGGAATTATAAATTCACTAAAACCCAAAAAAAATGCGAAATTAAGGAAAGGAACGAAATTTAAAAAATGTGTCTCTAGCGCGAAAATGATGTGCGGAAAATGTACAGGAAAAATTGAATATCACTGTAACAATTGCAAATAAGGTATGTACAAAACATTATGCATAAAAATGATAAGTAATAATGAAATAATTTTTACAAAATTTACGATTTTGTTTATGCTAATGATTATACTAATATTTTATTTTACTAATATTTAAGAATATTATTGTTTTATTTCATTTTACAAGTAATTTGTTTTGTTAAAGTTTATGATGCAAAGGGTCACAGTATTTGATAATTATCTGAAATAATATTAAAAAATTTTAAAATTTATTTATACGGAACCGTAGTCCTGCAATTATTTAGTTATTACAATTATTTCATATATTTTACATCGGGGTGTCGAAACGATGTCGGCGGTCGTTTAAGTGTAATCGAAATTCCGGTCGCTCTAGTGTTAAAGTTACAATTATTTTTAAAAAATAGTTTTTGTATGATTAAAATGCCATTTAAAGGAATTAATTTTACATAAAAAATTAGTAAACATATGAAGTGAAATTATTTCCAAATTATAAATTTAATGTGTAATTAAATTGTATTTATATTAGTTATATATTTTTCATATATGCTTATAGTTTTAAGTACATAGTTTTTTTAAAGTAGTTTTTCTCTCTCCCCCCCATGTAGATGAGCTTAGGCTTAACATATCTTCGACCAATTATTTTTAACGATTTTATTTATTTTCTTAATATTTGATGCATTTAAAATTAAGCCTTGTTAATTAATCGATCTGTTTATTATGAATCTGATTAAAATGTGTTGAAAAATTCTTAAGATATTACAAATAATATGAAAAATATTCTTTAGTGCCCATAAGGTTTAAATAGCGATTCTGTTTTCAGTACTCATATTTAAAAAAATGCTTTGTTTCAGTAAAAGAATGTTCTTATATTAATTGCAGTTTAATCATTATTTTCACTTTAATTTAGAGCATAAATTCTACGGGACATAACGGAAAATTAGAGATACATATTACGTTATGGCTGAAGGCTTTTATGACTAAGTTATATGAGAATTATGAGAGAATTATTATAAATTATATAACTATCAAAATTTGAATCTTTTAAATATTTTGAGGAAGAAGCTATTAAAATAAGAGTTACATGAAATATTTAATTTAAAATTTTATCGGGCATTAAGACTGGCGAACCGGCTAGTCGCCAAAGGCTGTTAGTAAGAAATAACTTTGAATGAAAATTGATAAAAAAAAAACTAGTTCAGTATCGAACTCAGGTCACATAGAAGCGAAAAAATAGATAGTGCTAATTAAGCGCTTCTCTATAGCGAAATGATTATTAGTACGTTATATACGTACTATGTCGATACTGATACGTTCAGTAGTGGCGGGGTGGTCGGCTGTATGCAAGTACGTTATATGTTTTTCTATAAGTTTGAAGACCATATCTCATGGATATTGAAGGTAATTTCCCTTTTATATTTCAGTGAATAAATCTTGAAACTATTCTATTGTTAAAAAAAATCTCATCTCTAATTCAATTTTCCGACCCATTTGCTTTCCGAGTTAGCATTACAGGTCGAATGTACTGACATTTCGATGTTTTTTTAGACGCCAACATTGTCTAAATCAACAAATGAAAATGTCTAATGATCTAAAAAAAAAACAACAAGTCTAAAATGATTTTCGATCAGTAACCCAAGACTAACGTCAGTGAAAACAAAACATTATGGAAACCAGAAGTAATTTGTCACAGCTTAATTTTGTTGCCCTTCGAGTGGGCACCAAAATTTACATTAGAACCAAGATCACTAAGATATGAAGAAGTATAAGATTATAATTCAGTCACTTGAAAAATGTCGTTTTAGTAATGACTTAATGTATGTTAATAAAGATGGCGAGAAAAGTTCAAAATTATACTTTTAATTCTCTATAGAGGAGAAAACTTGGGATTGGTGCATATTGAATTAACAAATGAAAAGCATTGGAATCGATAAATATCTGCCGATAGTCCAAAACAACTAGATATTCAGAAATCCTCCCTCCCCCCCTTTTGCTTGGTAATTATTTTTAGTTAAGTTTCGGTAAGTTATACGTTCGGTAATTTAGTTAATTATTTAAAGTTTAGTTTCGTTCGGTAATTTAGTAAATTAAATATTTTTCAACTTTTTTATAATTATATTTAGAAATATATTTTTGATATTTACATTTATTAATATGTGAAATTTTTATGAATAATTAAGGATTGATAATAGTAAGAAAATAAAATGACCTAATCTCAGAATTATTTTATACAAAATATTGAAACTTTCTGTTATATGAATTCCGTTATTTTGTTAAAATGTAAAAATTTCATATTTTGTATTCATTTTTTGCTAGCATAAAAGCTTGATCAAAAATAAAAATATGTATTAATGGATATATTAATAATGTTTGCATCACATTAAACACACTAGTTAATTTTTAAATGTTGCGATTCTAATAAGAGTATCTTTTTAAATGCTATGCTTTACATTTCATTCAAAATACAGGTCGGATCGCTGTGTTTTCAAAATCAGATTCTCTGAAATGGCGAGTTTGGCGCTCAAGTCAGTTTCATTTTCGAATTAGCGATAAATACTCGATTAATAAACAAATGAATTAAACACAAATGAAAATAATTAAAAATTACTTCTTGTATATATCAATGGTATTTGATTGGATTCTAGGCAATAAATATGTACTACGTTTTACCATTCTACACTGCGATTTGTTCATTTAAAATAAACATTATGTTAATCAGTATTTTGACGTCACGCATGCTCGCGCATTCCACTCTCTCCCTTTATCTTTCATTTGGTTGCGTCGTTGAAGCGGGAAGTTTCTCTGCATTCGAAGTTGCATTTCTTAGTAGTTTTGAAAGCGAAATTGGCTCTATCCCAGTATACGGTACGCTCTGATTTGGCGATTTTTTTGGCGCCATTTCTTGGGCGATAATTATTTCCTCCTTGGCAACTTAACCCTTTCTCTCCCTTTAATATATGGTAACCTCGTAATTTGCGCTGTGATGTGATGATGATGTAATTCTTGTTTCATCCAATTATATTCAAAGTTGTAGGAAGTAAGTTTGAATTTTAAAACTTTTTGCCGTTAATCTGCTTCAATCTGTGGTGTGATCATCTGTGGTGTCGTACAGTTCTGCATTCTCTTCAATCGTATTTTTTTCAAAATTTTCATTTAATTTTATAGTATTTAATTTCATTTGCTTAATTTTATAGTATTTAAATTTTTGTAATTTCTGTTTGGTGGTTTTTATAAGTATAATGGCTTCTTTGTCTGGATCGAAACAAGACCGAGTGAATTTGAGGTTTTTTTTTGAATTGGAAAAGAAAGGTAAGTTGGATGTGGTTAATTATTGTATGAGTGTCGGTTTGATTGCTAGTCATTATACCTGTCCTAATTGTAATGAAAGTATGAAATTGGTAGAAAGGAAAGATTTGGATGACGGGTATGCTTGGGTTTGTCGTGTGTATGGTAATAATAAGCATTATGTTAAACGATCTATAAGGTGTGGCTCATGGTTTGAGGAAAGCAAACTGAGTTTAATACTTATTTTAGAACTTACGTACTTATGGGTTAAAAAAACGCGATGTGAGTGGATTACTGATGAATTGGGCATTTCTAAAAATACTGTTACTGATTGGATGCATTTTTGTCGAGAGGTTTGCGTTGAAGCGGTAGTGCGCGAAAGTGTTATGCTTGGGGGGCCAGGAAAAATTATTGAAATTGATGAAAGTAAATTCAGCAAGCGTAAATACAATCGTGGGAAAAGAGTAACAGGGGAATGGGTTTTTGGGGGGGTAGAGCGCGGGTCCAATGTTTGTTTTATAAAAGTTGTTGAAAACAGAAGTGCACCTGTTCTATTAGATGTGTTAAATCAGTTTGTTTTCCCGGGAACCACTGTTATATCTGATTGCTGGAAGGCGTATGACTGTTTGGAGGATGAGGGTTTTGTTCACTTAAAGGTGAATCATAGTGTCACCTTTAAGGATCCAGACACAGGCGCCCACACCAATACGGTTGAAGGAATGTGGAATTGTATTAAACGAAATCTGAAACAAGTCAGAAAAGTAGACGACGCCTTTGACTCCTACCTTGCAGAATTTATGTGGCGGCGGATACATCAGGAAAATTATCCTAAATTGTTTGCAACATTCCTTGATGCCATCCGCGATGTTTATCCGCCGGCCACACACGATTCACCAAAGGCTGCAAAAGGAGAGACTTAAAAAGTAAGTGTTTCTGCCTTTGTTGATTTTATGAAAGTGCTTTTTCTCTTTCTAAAATTTTTTTAATTAATTGTTGTTTTGTAATATTTTCTTGTTTTTGGTGACTATTTTCGGAGCACGACTCCTTAGCATTCAAACTCAGTTTCTAGGTCTAACACGAAGATACATTGACCGCTCGCCATCGGAACATCGTCGGCGTCACGTTTTCCGATGTTGCGATGGCAAACGGTCGGTGTCCCGCTACGTGTTAGGCTTAGGTACTTGGCGTATGCTTCGCGGAGTCGTGTTTCGCCAATAGTCGCCAAAAACAAGATGGCGGACAAGGAGCGTACCGTATATTGGGAATTAACCAGCGAAATTTAAATTTATTCATCTGTTTTTTTTTTCCCATGAGAATTTCGTATTTATAGAAAAATAGGGAATTGTAAAAGATTGATATGACTTTCTTACGACGGATCTTCAATATGCGTGTTTAAATATGTAGCGAATCTACGTCTACAACTTACAAAACTGCTGCATACATTTTCTTTTGTTATCTGCTTGGGTGAGTTCATGTTTTGTGTCACATCTTTCTAGTTCCCGTTCTGTGATTATTGTGGTAATAAGCCGAAAGTTGTAGTTATATGTATGGAACTTAAAATAATGTGTTTTTGTAATAATTGATGTTTATTTAGACAAAGAACGAATTTTTTAGTGATTCCGATTTTTATGAGCATAATTATTAATCGGTTTTAGAGAAAGATTCTTAAATTTTTGTAATTATGTAAAGTTTTTACTACACATTTTCTTGGTATCGGCATAAAACAACGTGTAAATAAGGGCTATATACATAAGATCTGTGATTTTAATAAATTTCGGTTAGAATTTAATGCTATTAATCCTCTAGCTGCGTAGTCAGTCCACTTTCTGCTGCATGCCACAATTTCCCCCCTTTTACAGGGTTTATTTGTGGAGTAACAGATTTTTATTATCTTGTAACACATAATATCAGTTCATTTTTCGTTGAAAAATTTTTCAACATATTTGCAAACATCGAATCTAAATAGGGATTTTAAAGAATTATGCAGTTAATTTCAAATTAATGTAAAAGAAATCTTTTAAGATTTCAAAATGTGCTCTACATTATATAAATATTAGTCAAAATCGTGCCATTATTACATACTTTGAATACTAATGACGCATTTCTTAATGATTTGTGTGTGTGTTTACGTGTTTGATTAAAAAAAATCTCTAATGGTCATTTAATGTGGTGCTCTAGGGATATGAATAGACTTACATTTATTAAATGTTTTATCATCAAGGTATTGATAATACAATGTTTCGTAGCGTTTTAGTGTTCATTGCGTTTTTAAAGGAATGCGACATTAACAATTCAGATTTCCCATCATTTCTATAAATGGCCAATTTCGAAATCGTGTGTGAGGATGCGATATCTACTCTATCTCAGTCCGAATCTTTTATAACGAAATTGTAGGGAATGTCTTCAGTTTGACGCCGAAAAACCCGTGTCACTGAATTTTTGCTCTTTTGAAACATTGAAATGAATCAACTTATCATTACAGTGCTTACAAATGGATCGGGGATACCATGATGAGCCGTTGGAGTGGACTCCGCAAAACTCTCTCTCATATACTCTTAAGTTATCTCGGAAAACGCTTTGTATTGGCATACAACAGTTACAGAATATTTTTACAGAATTTATCGTACTATTCTTGGCTATTTGACTATTAATTCCTGGTACAAGGTCTTATTTGTGTGGCAGACACTTGCTTAACCGATTGAAACAAAAAAATTGCTATGCACCTGCAGTCACAAAATCGCATGTGAAATTTGTTATGCTTTTGTTGCGGCTTTACTTAAGTTGATACACGTTGTTGCGATTTTTTTTAAAAGACCGGCGGATATGGTTAAAAAGTTGATTGTTGTCTAGATTTTTGATGTTAATTCTGTATCGAATTTTCTATATATCTTTCTTTTGTAGTTATTTTGAATTATATTCGACCAGCTGGACAGATAAACCCGGGGGAATTTATTCAAAATTTGATAGAAATCTGCAAATATGGTTCTAGTTCTAAGAATTTTCGTCATTTTTATTACAGACAAACGGATATTTTTCAAAATATTTTTCGAACTGATGGAGATCTAAAACGTTAATTCTTAAAATCTCGAATTCAAATTTTTTAATGATTGGTATACATTCTCTGTACTACAGTATGGGAAAGTTAAAAACTCTAATAATAGTGCTGTATGCTTTTATCATAATTTCAATAGAAATTATATACCCCGTTCTTGCAAATAATAAGCTTACCGTCTTCAGCATTGTAACTTAATATTTAGTTCTCGCATTTATTTAAAATTGTAATTTATCTTTAAAATGCATTAACAGTTATCATGGTAAAATTAAGAACCCGACTCATTTTTTTTTTACCGATTTCTGTCATCACTTCAGAGGGAAGAAAATCTATCAAATATTAACTAAAAATGCAGTTACCATATCTGGAGATTAATCCCTTAGTAATGTGGCAATGATGCCGTATTAAACTTTTTAGATATCGCAAGTGAAATATAAAAGCAATCGGAATAGTATTGCGTCAGTAGATGAAATTTTCTTATTTTAGAATGTGGTTTTTTGAAATTTTCTCATTTATCAGAGAATTTAATGATCTGTACTTTGTTTTATAGTTTTTTCTTGCATAGTAAAATTTCAAATATATATTTTTTTGATTTTTAATATCGTTATTTTTAAATTGCGCAGAAGGTTATGTATTTTATTGAGAGGAACTCGACATATAACAGTGTTCATAGTTTGTATATAATGTGACAATTTTGAAAAAAAAAAAATGCATCTATGTTCGTATTAGGGTTTTTTCCTAATTACTTATGTTATTATATATATGAAGTAATATTATATTATAATATTATATATATTACTATATGAAGGTCAGTATATCGCAAAAATTTGGCGTAAGATATTCGGTGAATTTAATCGATGGCAATAGCGCAAATTTTTGATGTCAGAATTAGTAATTTTGCAGAAGTTTTTCGTTTAAAGTTGCCTTTAAATTTTTTTATTCATGTTCGACGAGTATTAAAAAACAGAAGTTTTTATGCTGTAAAATATCAATTGAAATTATTAAGCTGGAATTGTAAAATTTTAATGAATAAAAGGTCTAAGTCATTTTTTTGTACTTCAATATTATGAATACTATACATATATTGGTAAAAGTGTAGAATAGTGTGCCCCTTGCTGCGCCAAGGATGCTAAGTCGCCAACAAAGAGGGCGGACAAAATAAACAAACTGTTCCGCGGAACAGTTACGGTTGCCCTTTCCCGCCTTTTTATTTAGAATGTTTAACTAATTATAATTATTTGTTTAATACTGCCCGGTGCCTTCTACAGATGCCTTCGGCATCTGTAGAAGGCACCGGGCAGTATATTTTAACTTTAAAAAAACATCCTAGGGCTTCGCTTTCATACGGAGCGGGAATACAGTAGCTTCGCTAGCAAATTGAACAGATGGACGGTGTGGATTAAGGAATAGTGTATAATAATATTACAAGAGAGAATAAATGTTATAGGAACAAATATTACACAGAATTTTTAATATTTAATGTACTTACTTGCTTTATTTAATCTTTTCATAAACACTTAACAATTCATAACACTCAAAACATTCTTTCCAAGCCTCATCAACTCATTAAAAAAAAATTCCAATCACTCTTCATCCATTCAGCAGGTTCGAAATAGTGCCTAACATCCCAACTACCAAACATCCACTCCTGTACGATTGCAGACATAATAATATTTCGAGGAACCAAACGTTGGAGCACCAAAAAAATTACGAGAACTGCAAATAATTCCATCGCAGACTTCTTTTAATACGAAAACGCAGACGATTTGCGAATTCGCATAGTGATAATTAAAAATGAGAAAACGAAAATTTGTTTTTGTAAATATTAACACAAAAAAATGAAATAAATGTTATTTTAATTAATATTAATTATATTCTATAAACTTTCTTTATATAATAAATTTTAAATTAAAATAATAAGCAAAATTTAAATAATCTGAAATCGATATTTTAAATATTAAATTTATTATAAAACAGTTGTAGTTCCTGAACAACTCAACTATTGTAAAAACTAGTAAACAAAACCGAATTAGGGTTACTGTAAGAAAGTTCCGTTGGGTTGCCATATTGGCGATAAACTCGGGGGCACACCGTGCTACACTTTAACCCATATATTTTAAGAAAGTCGGTTATAATCTAATTTTTTAAATATAAATCCTGTTTTATACTCTGACAAGCATTTGACAAAATTTGAAGGTTAATTCCCAATAAACGGTACGCTCCTTGTCCGCCATCTTGTTTTTGGCGACTATTGGCGAAACACGACTCCGCGAAACACACGCCAAGTACCTAAGCCTAACACGCAGACCGTTAACGGTGGACACCGACCGTTTGCCATCGCAACATCGGACAACGTGACGCCGACGATGTTCCGATGGCGAGCGGTCAATGTATCTTCGTGTTAGACCTAGAAACTGAGCGTGAATTCTATGGAGTCGTGCTCCGAAAATAGTCACCAAAAACAAGAAAATATCACAAAACAACAATTAATTACAAAAATTTTAGAAAGACAAAAAGCACTTTCATAAAATCAACAAAGGCATCCAAGTTTTTCCTTTCAACCAATTTCATATTTTCATTACAATTAGGACAAGTATAATGACTAGCAATCAATCCTACACTCATACAATAATTAACAACATCCAACTTACCTTTCTTTTCCAATTCAAAAAAAAAAACCTCAAATTCACTCGGTCTTGTTTAGATCCAGACAAAGAAGCCATTATACTTATAAAAACCAGAAATTAAAACTTAAAGCCAAATAGAAATTACAAAAATTTAAATACTATGAAATTAAACAAATAAAAATTTTGAAATAAATACGATTGAAGATACGCAGAACTGTACCACACCACAGATTGAAACAGTTTGAAATGTAGATGAAAGTTTTGAAATTCAAACTTACTTCCTACAACTTTGAATATAATTGGATGAAACAAGAATTACATCATCATGACATCACATCGCAAATTACGAGGTTACCATATTTTAACGGGAGAGAAAGGGTGAAGTTGCCAAGGAGAAAATAAATATCGCCCGAGAAATGGCGCCAAAAAATCGCCAAAATAGAGCGTACCGTTAACTGGGATAGAGCCAAATTTGAAAATGTTACAAATGTATACTATATCCAGTTTAATTATAATCCAATTGATAATTTATAAACAAATAAAAAATATGCATATACTTCCAATTGGAACAATGTTGAGAATTATATTTTACGATATATATAATATAAATAAAATGTATAAAGAACTGTATGATACTTAACCCATTTATGCTTATTGTTCCAGTTTTGGAACACTGCTCACATTTGTTATTTTTATATTTTTTTACCTAATATAGAAATTTCACGCAAAAATTCCAATTTTTAAACATTAGGCATAAATGGTTTAAGTCAATGTAACATTGAAGCAATTGGGAAATCTGCAATCTAAAAGTTCTTTGATCTTATTAGATGTATAGTAAAATGTGATAGAAAATTGTTATAAATAAGGTTGTAACGGCAACTAAAAAGCGCCAAGAAAAATTCTCCAAGTTGGCGATTTCGGTCGTCAAACTACATGGCATGCGCACATTCGAACTTTTTTATAATTAACAATCGACAAAATTTTTATAATTTGGCCAGGTTTTTTTTCTTGGCGCCTTCTGATCGCTGTTAAAACTTAATTGAGCCAAATAACTATTGCTCACAATTTTGATAAACTCTATGCACATATGTTGAATAAGAGGTTTTCAATTCAATCGATTAATAAATTAACCACTAGATATACGAATTTAACTTCCCTAATAAGATGACACATCTAATGTAGGACATTATTTTTCTTAATATAAGGACTGTTGAGATAATGAAGTATTTCGAGAGATTTTTCATTTTAAATTACTTGGAACTTTCACTTAAATGAATATTAAAAACTAAAACTTCAGTACTTCGATGAGCGTTTAGGTGTGGTGTGGAAATTTAGATGGGGTAGTAGGGGTGACAGCTCAGGTGCCTTCCTCGTTATTTGACCTCATTTCAAAATTACGAAGTTTGCATCAAAATAGCCGGCTTTAAAACAGATAATACAGCGGCTAATATAGCTGAATTAATCTATGAGCGTGTCAGATATGCCATTGTATGCGAAGGGATTAAACAATTCAACTATTTGAAAACAAAATATGAAAATGTTATTTTCAAAGTTAGTTTAATTTTTATTCATTAAATTAATAGTTTCTCAAATTTCTCTTCATTACCGAGCAGTGCAATAGAATGACTAATGCCTAGGAAATTTCTCTATAGTGTTCTAGAACTTAAAGGACAGTGCAAAAAGTTTGGAATCTTGGTTTATAATCTTAAAAACACTAGATCATTAAAGAAAATAGAATGAATCAGTGTATTTTTCCTTTCCTGTAAAATATCAGTCATTTAGAAATTTTTAGAAATCCAGCCACACAATTTTTGATGTTGTAATTGATGCATATATCAAGAGTATATTCTGTTTTCATGGGGATATAAAGAGCAATAAATGTACAAAAAACTAATGAGGAGTTTCATTAAATGAACGGTTCAAGGGTTAAATTTTTGTTTTAAGATCAATATTATCTTAATAGTCCCATCAAATGGTGTTAGTTTTTCATAAGTTTTCGCGGTTAACACCTCCGTTGACTTGGTATGAAACTTTGGAGGAGAACCTGACAGCTGAAACGTCTTTATTGGATTGAAACTCAGAAACAATATCTTCGAAATATCCATTATTTTTCTTAAAAATGGGACGTTAATGTCTAAAACCAGACGGTAATGTCTGAGTTTTCAAGCAACTTGTAATTATATTTGAGGCATATGCCACATGTCATTTCTAGATTACATTTGTGTGCCAAACTATGAGAAATTTAATGTGCTATTTTTTAAAAAAATTGGATACTGCATTTACTTTTTCTTAAAAATATAAATTTCAAATAGTAAAATATTGTTTAAAATTTCCTTTTGCATTTGCGGATTATTGAGGAGAAAGGAAACCAGTTCCATTCTTGAAGTTGGTGAAAAAGTTCTCTGAAATAAAAAGGTAATCATTAATATACAAATGTTAAGTTTAAATTCCTTATAAGGTATTTTATTTTTTAATTTTAAAATGATAAAAAAATTCTTTTTCTCCTTTTACTTGCAGTTTTTTTTATCTTTGATTTCAATGAAACTTCCAGTTTTTTTACATACAATTTATTAATATTGCCTTGTTGATTTTAACCGTGACCAAAAAGCGCCAAGAAATTTCAATTTGACGATTTCAATCTTCAAAATATATAGCATGCAATTTGTATATAATTTGATCTATATTTGTGCTCATATTTATATGTTTAATGTATTTGAATATATTTTTATAATTTCGCGAAATTTTTCTTGATTCCTTTTGGTTGCCGTTAAAACTCACAAATACTGTAAATATGATTTTTTTTTTAAAATTGTCTTCTGAAAAATTCTGATTTTTGCTTGCATGGAATATGATCTCGCGGTAACTGACCTAAAAGACAAACGAATTTTATTTTGGCTTCAGAGCTAGAAATATTAATTTGAAGTAGCCCTATATTCTTAATATAGCTCTTTTTTTGAAATCTCCTAGAAGAAAAAGTTGATTTTGTAATTTATTTGCTATCTAAAAATATCCCTGAATCGATAACTTAATCTTTCACGCTGTTGTAAATTCATTTCGAATAAAATTTTGTCGATTGAGTATCTTTTGTTTAGTCTAGCCTGATAAAGTTAGCTGCATCTGCTTAGTATGCTGATGTCGTAAAATACCGTTTCTGAAAATAAAATTCTCAGCTGTGCTTCGAATATAAATTAAGCATCTGCAAATAGAGCTCACCCATCTGATCTATTCGTATAATTATTCATAAGAAGCAGTTGGTATCTATTGTAAATAAATGGTAATTTTTCCACACGCTGTTCCTAACAGAAAACACCCCACCGTAAAATTCAAAAACATCCTTTGAAGTACTGATTCGAGGTTTCTAAAATTCTGTTTACTTTTACTAGCAGATGAAATCATGTGATGGAACTTTTATCTTTAGATTTGACTTTTAAACTATTGATAGATACAGGCAAATGGTAATCATCTGAACCATCTAATTTGCTTTACTTTCTTTCAATGTACACATATTATCTTGTTTAATTCTTTATATATCGAGGAATTTATTTGTAAATATTTGTTATATGCTATTTAAATTGTCTTTATTAGATTTCTATATATCTTTTAAAATTCATATTCAGTTAAGTATTTCAATTTCATTGCGTTATTTCTCATTTTTATTGCATATATCTATTACTATATGACTACCTTTTTAATGGAGTGTATTTGAATTCCAGAATTTGAGCTGGTTCTCCTGGATAATGAAAAATTCTTTTAGCCGTATTTTGAGAATTTCTGAAATAAAGGGTAGTTAGCCTGTCGAAATTAAAAGCCGTGTTTATCAGACATCGCTAAGTAACAAATTGAATTCCCTACCTTTACAAGTTTTCTAGTCTGAGAGTTTTCTTCTACTGTCTACGCGTACAAATGAAATGGCACCTCGAACTGCTAATCGCATCGAGTTGCTACTGAAAATTTTTTTTTTTTTTATTTATTTTTTTTTAATACAGCGGGAGTGATTTCTCAATTTTCTCGTAAATTTCTAACCAAGGTTTTACCTTTTCGCAGCATAAAACTTTGAGCAGGGCCACAAACGTTACAAGAGTTCATTTTTTTTTATTTCACACTCAAGTGTTTTGTGCCACGTATTAGAAGGGAGAAATTTAATATATTTTGAATATCTTTTTATTCATTGATTAAAACCGAAATTTGTCAGAAATGAAATTTAAATTGGAAAATCACATGCAAAATTTTATTCATCCAAGTCATCGCATTATGGAGTAATCGCATTTATATGCAAGTGCGATGCTTACAAAACAGCCCTTTGACTTATTTTTCCGATGTATATTACATTTGAAATGGTAGAATTTGTTTATTAAATTTATTAGTCCAGCTCTTCGCGTTTTTCGGTTATTGTGTTCATTTGCCCTTGGAGAGGAACAGTCATATATTTCTTATGCTCGGATTTCCTACAAAATTTATAGAAAGCCTACCTGTAAACCAAGAAAATAAATGACTGCGAATTCCAGAAGATTGGGAAAAATCGGATGAAAGTTAAGGAAATTCATTCCAAGACTTCAGAAATTTTTTATATATCGGTAATTCTTTTGAACTTGACAATTCATTGATAGTTTTTGATTAGTAGAAAGACGAAAACTAAGTATTTGGCAGCCAATAAAAATTATATATTTGCATTCCGAAATGAGGACGATTCCTCAAAATATCGTTTGAATTTTTCGACGATATAATGCTCTTTTTTGTACATTTCTCTCACAAATTTTAAAATGTATTTCATTGGGTATTTTCTGCAATTTATTGTATTTCAAATATTGGTATATACAAATGTAGTTTTCACAAAGTTAAAATCTAACGTGTGTTAGCATAATACTGAGTAGACATGTTGAATCTCGGACAAAAAGTTTGACACAGATGTAATTCGGAAGAGAATGTACACTTAGATGTGAATTTTGAAATTTTAACTACGACAAATTGTTTTCTTCTCCTCCATAAGTTCAAAAGATATTTTAACAAAAAAAGGGAAGGATGTTTGCATCATCTGAAATATATTTGGTGCTTTTTGTTTTTTTTAAAAATGTATAAAAGTATTTTTATGCATACACTTTGTAACCCTTTTTTATTCTTTTAGTGAAATTCGAATTTTTATTGCTATGTTAATTATTTTTCCAAAATAATTTTCCTCTTACTTGATATCTAATATAGAGAAATTTTTTATATTGTGTAAGTTCCTTTAGAGTAGGTTTTTAGTAAATTTTTGAATTTTCAAAAGTTTTAAAAATAAACCTTATCCATAATTTAAAAAAAAGTAATGACTTCTACATAATTCGTACATATCTAAATATTATGCCTTTTTTACTACAATATGGTCTGGGGTATAAAATGCATTATTTTTTAAGTTTAAAAATTTATTTTCGTATTGTTAATCGCGGGTTTTTTTTTCATGAATCAATAAATGATTTTTTTTCTAAGATGTTACAGAAATTATAAAATTCTTTAGCTATTAAATTTCAGTGCTGAATAATTATACTTATTTCTTTTATGTATTAAATGGACATGTTTAGATTCAACAAGCATATTTTCCGTTTGAGGTAACTAATAAGACATGAAAAATGCATAATCCAAAGAATGGGTTACGACTGCTAAAATATTACATTTTAAGCATTTATCAAATACTAGCTGGTACCGGGTGAGCTGCCGCCCCAAAAGAAATAATTTTGGAAATACCGTTTGAAATTTAAAATAATTGTCTTCTTTAATTAGAGATTATAGAAATGATGGCATTTATTTTCGTATCGGAAATGAGTACATTCATTAAAATTGAAAGGAAAAGTGTAAATAGTATTTTATTCTTTATTTATTATTTGAAAGCTTTAGGGTAAGCAGTATGTTTTTTACGTCTTCAGTGGAAACAAATGTCTTAACTGTCCGACTCGTAAGCATCTAGTGTACAACTGGTTATGTGAAAAACATGGATTGTTTAGGTTCAGTTCGCACATTTAAAGTGCAAGTAATAAGTAGTCAAAGTTTTATTGCAATCGGATGAGTGGTACGGCAGCGCATAAGAGACATACATTCGTTTTTATTTCTATAGATTCAAATTTATAAAGGCTTTATTTAGGAAATAACTGACTAAAAGACTGATATATATAATGCAGGAATTAACCCATCGAATAAAGTATGTGCCTAGTAAATAAAACAAGCAGAATAAAGTCAAATTTGCTATTGCTCTTTCTAGCTCTTATTCTGCTTATTTCCATTTTTATTCCTTATGATTTAATATTAAAGATGTAATACACATTTTTAGTCGAACTTTTTTCTCTTTCCTTAATATAATGACGTGAAGCTGTCAAAGCACTTTATGCCATTATATTGTGGAATATTTTATTCAATTCTAATAAGAGTTGAAGAATTGTTAATAAACTTTTTTAAAATTTAAACATTTTAATAATCCATTATCTAATGTAAGTAAAAAGATGGGCTCATACAAAAGAAACTTTTGTACGTATTTTTATTTTGCGTTTATAAGTGAAGATCGATAGACCATTTAATGTACAGTAAACATTTGGGAGAAAAATCAATTTATATAAATCGTTTCATATTTTAAAGTTTATTTCTGAAACTAAAATTGGTAAATTTTCTTTAATGCCAACTATTTATTGAATAAGATTCTTGAAAATATGGAATACATCTTCGTGTTTTCATTTTATCGCAATGACTTTTTTAAATTTGGAATTTGACTTTACCGTAAAGCTAATTTATAGAAAAATGTTTCGGTATCATGGGGTGAGGATTTTAGATTCAATACCAGATATCACCAAAAAACATCCGTGTAAAGCACGTGAGCATGTGTGACGCATTTTAATGCATCGAGGTTAAATGTCTTTAGCTGATGTGACGCAGTAGGTGGGAGTGTGAATGCCTCAGTATTTGTCGGCCTCAACATTCGGCCATTAGAATTTGTTTAATACCTGCTTTATATCGGAATTGCACCTAAAGAACTTAAGAACTTTTTGGCTCCAACTTCATGCCAAGAGTTTTACACACGCACACCAGCATACACATGAAACGGATGTAAAATTATTTTAAACGCGTCTTAAAAGATTGAAACTCATGATAAATTATATTTAATTTCACATAACACTAAATTGCAAAAAAGACTTCAATATTCCGTGATGTATAAGCGAATAAAAAAAGCTCTTCAAAATATATGTATGTGTCAAATTTTTCGTCTATAGATCAAACTGTTTTTGTATATCTTGCAAAGACACACAGATGCTCTTATTAGCAGTGATAACTTTTGTTGCTTAATTTAAACTTAAATTTAATTTTTGCATTGATCTGCTAATTGTTTTCTAAGGACTTTTAAATGGAAAAAAAGTTAAATTTATTTCTGTATAATATCCTAAAGTATTATGACAGGTATATTTTCGGTCAAGTTTCGGTAATTTTGAGCCTGTTTTAAAACTCTTAACATTCAAAATGTTCCGACTTCAAGCGCACGTCCCAATATACAGCTCGGGAATTTCAAATTTAATCAAATATTGGGCTAGTATGGAAGACCAGTTTGGAAGAAAAATAGAAAATTTAATAGAAAATATTTTTTTCATTTCTTACTATTTTGCTACGTAATACTAAATCGAACAGTTTATATATACATATTACAAGTATCCAAAATTTCTGTCAAATTTTATTTTTATATTCCCATTTGCGTCAAAGTATTTTATTGATGTACAGCGATTTTTCCCCTATGTAATAGTTAAATAGCAAATGTGAATAAATGTTTGTTATGAACCATAGTCAAAATATTATTTATGCGCTAGAAATAGAAAGGAGCTTATTGATGACATTATTGGAAGCCGACTGAAGTCCACTAACAAGAATTCATTTACTAATATTGAAAACAGCTTGAGGTTTGAACTGATTCCACCAAACGTTAAATATATATTGGATCTGGTGCGTTATTAAATTTGATGTTGAAATTAATATTGTCACTTATGTTACTGAGAAATTGGAAAAGATGGAAATTGTGACAACTGCGATATATTTAAAAGCTTGTAGTTAAAACATCATTTAGGATTTTTTTGCAATGTTAATTATCAAATATTTCTGATGCTTGGTTTGGAATCTTTTTCATCATATTTTAAAACATAATTTGTATTCAAATATTAAAATTCTTATAAGGAATTTTGTACAAGTTAAGCTCATATACTAGAAGCCCTACGTTTAAGTTTTCTAAAACCATGAGTCAGTGGTAAAAATGAAAACTTTAATTATATTTTCCGAGCCGATTAAAAAATTACTAATTTTTAATCGATGAAATTTACATTTGGGGGAGAATTGATACAAACGAGTTGCTAATGATCGTTCAAATTTCACACAATTCATTTTTTGCTCTGATATAATTTTGTGTTAAAATTAACTGCGATTTTCTGTCATTTGAATTCATATATTTACATTTACACTTGTTTATCTGGAATCGAATGCATTTCTGTTTTCGCTCATGAAATTCATTGTTTCAGGCAATGGAGTTTCCCCAAGCAGGCATATTTTTCCTCTCATCGTACCGTCGTCGCTTCATCTGATCGTCCATGTAAGTGTTCTAGCTTTTTTAAAAATTGTTTCTTGAAGAATTTGAAACATAAGAACCAGTAGCTATATTTTAAAAAAAATAGTTATTTTAAGAAGTTATGATTTTTGTGATGTAAATAGTTTATTAAGAAGGATTGAAGTGTGATCGTTATTTAGGAAATTTATTCCGTATAAAACAAGAACTGAATAATATCTACTCAAATGCAACTGCGGTATCAAAGTTTTGGATAGAACGGTAAAATTCAAAGCGAATATTGCCTTTTTGCTAGTTGGTTCGATTGCTAAATTTTATCTTACTTGCATGCTGTGCATAATTGCTTTAATGACCTGACGTGTAATCCTTTCTATTTTACTTGATTTAGTGGTTCAGTCCGTTAAAATGATTTTTCGTCCAAATTTTGTTACAAGTTTATTAATTTAGTGACAGAACCATGTCACAATTTCTTCTAATTCAATGCGTTTTTGAGTTATCGAGTTCAGACAGACATAATATTCCTAGATAAACAAGATTTATCAAAATGTGAATCTAATTGTTTAGACGATTACTGTAATTTCCTTTAACATATAAAAACATAAATAAGAAATTAATTAGTTTGAAGAAACTAGCTAATTATGCGGCAGAATTTAAGACAAAGTTTATACAACTATGCATGTTTAATTTAGAAATGCGTATTAAATTGTTTCTTTTAAAGAAAATTGGACATAACAAATGCTGTTTATTGTTTTTTTGAATTTATATATAAGAATTATTGATGGATTTTTAAAAATATTGAATAGTATTGAAGAATGACTTAATTCTTTAATATTTATTAGTGTTAAAAGCAGCTTATGTTAGTTTTATTTTGTATTAGTACCCTTTGGCGACCAACTGTTTTGCTGGGGTGTTGGTTATATTTAATTTGAAATATCGTCTAGATGTAATTTTTCATGTCTATGATTCTGCCAAATAATCTGACTTTAAAGTTGTGTTATTTATTTTAAGTATGTTCTATTCATTGAGTGCATGAACTTTTCCAATAAAGAGTAATCCCTAAACATCATATCGCTATTGAAAACAGGAACGTACGGTTTCATCTAAATTTAGAATTTTTTGTAGATTTTTTTATTCGTCTTGCAAATTACAGATATTAAACAAAATCCTTCATTAGCTTTCAGCAATAGAAGAAATTCACGAGATTAAATATTTGAAACGATGAAAATTGTTTGAATCTTGGGGTGTTTTAGGGAAGTTGACAAAAAAAATTATAAAATTATCAAATTGGAAAAGTTTTATTTATTAAATTGGCAATTTTTAATGTCTTAATTTGGAAATTGTAAATTCGACGATTTGTGAAGCGCTAACGTCCGCACACATACATACCTTTATTACTAGTTGAGTAATTCCAGCAAGTATTTAGTTTAAAAAAATTTACGTTTATTCTCATGGTTAATTAATGACATCTTGAATTTTTTTTTTTGTTTTTTAAACATGTAAGAATTAAATAAATGTAAGCATAAATATACCAGAGAGAAGAGTCGGGGGGGAGGGGCTTCGATTACACTGTAATTTCATCGCTATTCCAGCAACACCTACCAGAATCGGTTCCTTTAGTTAGAAATACTTTTTTGAGAAAGTTATATAAAATTTATGATTGCATTACTTTAAATTTTTAATGTGTTTGAGAATTTTTCACTTTTTTTGTGAATGTTTACATAGTAAGGGATTTCAGCAGTTAAAGGTAAGTAGTTATAACATGAACACTTCTAAATTGTGATATGCTGTTTGTGGTGTAAAGTGAGTATTTTGAATTGTCTTTAAATATGTTATGAATGCGATTTTGTGTCTTGCTTTCCTATGGCCACTATGATAACGAAGAGTCATATCAGTTTTCTCGTTTTGTAAAGCTAACTCCTCCTGTTGCAAAAACTAATCTAATCGATTAAAATATTTCACTTAAATTTTAAAATCAAATGTATAATAAAAGTTAAGTTTAATAAGTATATTAAACTAAGTTAAATGATTAGAAGGTAACATTTTCCTTAAAGCAACTTAAATGCATTATTTTGTTGCAAGTTTTTGAATATTAAAGAATATATTTCATTGTTATACCGTGCCTGCGTTTTCTACTTAAATTTGTACCCAATCCACATGAAATTTCTCCTTAAATTTATGTGAACCAATTATAAAATTAAATGTTTTGAACTTTAATGCTTTGCAAACAAAATACGCCCATATGCATATTCAAAATAAGTGGTTAAACCAAAGAAACAATCCTACAGCCAAAATCAGTGAATCGATTTCCCCCAATTTTTTCCATTTGAAAATGCAGGACATCTAGGTATTGGAGAATGCTTGTCTTCTATAGACCTCCATTTTCGAAAGATTGAAAAACAAAACGGGGACATTGCCCTAAACTTCAACAATTGGATCGATTTCACCAATTTATTTGGTCACATTTCAAGCATGGTTAATCGAATAGACTGGAGTTGTTAGTTTTAGCAAACCCCATTACTGGAATTTAAATAGGTTGCCTTATTTAAATTACCGTTAATCATACTGTGATTGCTAAAAATATCTTTCCTGTTTAAGAATTTAATTTTTATACAGAAATCTATTAAAATCTGTCCTTTTACAGAAATCGATCGAAAATTTTTCTTAAATATTTTATGCAACTTGTCTTTTTTATGAAGTATTTTATGAGCTTAAATATACTTTTAAAGATACTCATTTTATTTTAGCAAGCCATATTTTTGTTTTAATGTCAGGAAAACTTGTAAGCAGAAACGGTTGTCGAAGCAATGCGTTTAAAGTGTATTTGATTGCTGTGAAGTTGAGTGCTGTATTGTTTGCCTTGACATTTTACCTGAAAGATGCAATTCGTTTTTTGCTAGTTAGATATTTAGATTACTAATAAAAATCTGGATGGGAGATTTACCCCTCCTGTGTCTAATAGTTTGAAAATCTGATTTCCTTAATTTAATATAAATTTTTATGTAGTTGTCTATTGAATGAGATGAATAAAATTCCGCAGCGCGATTCAAACTGTTTACAGGTGAGCTATGTCATTAGAGAAGCAAACGACTTTGATGTAACTGTTGCTCCAATTCAGTCGAAAGAAAAATAAAATATAATGAAACAATGTCAATAATACTCGTAAGGGAAAAAAACTGAATATTTATCCAAATTTACTGATAAAGGAATTAATGCCAAAAGTACGGTCCTTTATCGTTTAAATAAAGGAGTCGATCGCACTAAAGGATTAATTAATCATCGTATCAAAAAAATTAGTGTTGATTTAACTAATTAAGGATAAAATTAATATACTTCAGACGTTTTGTTTGCTGTAGTGCAAATGCTACAGGAGAAAGAAAATGACTGAAATCATTTAAGACAATTATATATATAAATAAAAATGTCTATGGGCTGCCGAGCCGCTCATCCGATTGCGATAAAGCTTTGAAAACTTATTACTTGCATTTAAGCGATAGTTATAGGTATTATATAATCTATATAAAAATCTATTTTATGGTATATTTGCCGCATCTATTTACCAATTATAAACCACTAATAACTCTCCAAGGACACACAAACGATTAAGTAAAGAGTCAAGCTAGAGTTTAATATTTCGTAGCTGCTGTTTGTATATATCGACCTCTGAGGTAACAGCTTTATTAGAGTATGTGAGAAAACGTTGGGGGGAGGGGGAAGCCAATTCTATAGATTTGAAATTTTAATTAAAAATTTATTAAAATTAGATAAAGTACAAAATATAGAGTACAAAAAAATTTGCATCATTTTAATTTTTAAAAAATTGTTGATTGGAATATATCAATGATTTTGTGGCATAAATATATTTTCTGCGTTTAATCAATTTTAAAATCACATTTTATATCATTAATCTTGAGAATTCTGAACGAATATTATACAAATCACCAAAGATATCCTTAAAGCAACGTGGAATGGAGATGTGCTGACTCCACACATTCCCATTATTCCCAACAGCATTCCTTTTTATTTCAAACCACTCGGTTCTCCCTTCGAGTTGCGTCAACAAGGCTCAAGGTCAAGTGTGCGGACTGAACCTAAAAATTCCGTGTTTATCACATAACCAATTATATGCTTGATTCTTACTAGTCACAGTCCAGAAATGTATTGTTTCTGCTGAAGATGGAAAAACAAAATTGCCCACCCTAAAGCTCTTGAATAATAAAGAAGAAAAAATATTATTTACGCTTCTTATTTATATATCATTCAATTTCAATGAATGCATTCATTTCTGATAAAAAAATAAAGTTATGTTTATTATTCCTAATTAAACAAGTTATTTCAAATTTCGAACGATATTTCCAAAATTATTTCTTTTGCGGCAACAACGCGTCGAGTTCCAGCTAGTATGCAATATTTTAGTACATTGTGAAACTCAAAATATTATTCAATAGAATAATCAATCGGTATAAAACCCTTGTTAAAAATTAAATTCTATTTTATATACACATAATTGCTAACCTACTAGAGAATTAGAAGAAATATTAAAATAACTTTTTAATCTGCTTCTTGTATAAACTCTTTTTTACAAAAGCTGTAATGCATTACAGTAGAAGTAAATGAATGATTATGAATGAATAGCATTGCGCAGGAAACCAGAAATATAAACTAAAATTTTTTTATTGTTGTAGCATTCGCATCATATGTGGTCATCGGAAAGCAAAGAGCTCATAATTGTAATTAAGTGTTTTTGATTCATTTTTAATGAAATCTCATTTAAAAGTGTATAATGCAAATGTGAATATTTTAATGCAGTTACTTAACTGCACATGAGTAAGCATAAGGAAGTTCTCCTTCAAATCAATGTTACGATCCTGCCTGTGTAGCTCCGCCGTTCTTCTCGTTTCGTTGGAGGAATTCTCTCGACGCGGCTTTCTTCGGAAAGGGACGCACTGATCTTGCACTGTGGATCAAGCAAGAACTTATGTTCCTGCACCGCTGTTTTGGGAAGGGAGGAAAATTTGGTACTGCTCGGATGTTGAATGAATTTGAACAGTATTTTTAATAATAACGAGTTATCATAATTCGTTCTTACAGCAGCTTGCTTTAATGATTAATAATTTAAACAGTGGTTTTTCAAAAGGACGTTGAATTGCAGTCATGCATCAGAATTTTGAGGTATTTTTAACTCTTTCACTGCTAGAGACGTTGGAATGCTTTACAAAGTATAGAGTTGCCCGAGTGTCAAATGTATTGCGTTTTCTGAACTATTACGTACCAAATTTAACTTTTTTTGAACTTCAATACAAAATAAAGCAAGTGAATATGCATCCAAAATATGAACATTTATTGCTGATGAGATTATATTAAGGATTTTAAAAGTGAATAAATTCTGTTTTGTTGAAAGAAATGAAGTGTCAATGCGTTTTCTTTGCCTTTATTATTGAATTTACTTATTAATACTGCATGTTAATCTGTTTATAGTATAGAAAGTAGTTTATCATATAATTACTATTAATAATATTTGAAAAATAACTCTAAAATATAAAAATATTATTAAAAATAACGCTGATTATTTAAGGCATAGCTTAAGATCCAACGTCATTAAAAAATGAAAATATCAATTTATGAAACGCGGTAGAATAAATGCGATAACTGAAAAAAAAATATTGCGAGTGATGCACCAAAATTTGCAAGTTTATTTTAGATTACATTAAAATATAATAAAATTTTTACTTATAAAATAGCATATTCCTAGAAAATATTGAAATAGAATTATTCAGTAACGGTACTGAAATCTATAATTAACAAAATATTACGTTTCGCGTTTTCGAATTCTTTTTAAGGATAATTAAGGAATTTAACCGTGTCGAATTCAACCCTAAAAAAAGGTTTTAATCTCATAAAAGCGTAGAGACCAATATTAATGCCCAGATAATAACTTTTGAGCCTTTTGATGTTCTGAGCTTTTACGATACTACTTACCTATTTAAAAGTTATATTTAAAAACATTTTTATTTGAGAAAATTATTTTTCTCTTCGGTTTGAATGGAAAAATTTAAAGAAATATTGGCTATGCTGTGTAATAAAATTATGAAGTTCATCAGCCGTATCTTGCGATGTCAATATTACGAAATGTAACATAAATGATAAACTATGATACTGAATATTAATGAACTTACCTGCGTTTCTGATGAAGTGTTTACAGCTGTTAAAACTTTATTACCTCCACTCCTATACAAAGTTGTCAAAATAAAACACCAGATTTAGTTTAAATAGCCCAGTTTACTGAAAATTGTGGATTACTCAGTTGTCTCTGTGTTTTTTAGATCTCCAAGAATTGTTTTAAATTTTCAGTGAAAATTACTCAACTACGAATTTTATCACTGCATCACAGTAGGGACAGATGTGCAATGATCTTTCTGGAAATTTTAAACATTACAGAATGTTGTAAAACTGTCTGTTACTTTAATACTTTAATGTATAGATTATATTAAGGTATTCTATGATAATTTCACACGTTTATTGCCTTCCAAAATTGCACACTTATTTCTCTGAAAGCAAAAATCGAAATATCATTGAATTCCATTTATCTTGTGGCAGTGAAAGAATTAAACGAATTATTTTTCTGTTTTTGGTTAGAATGGCGTAAGATTTGTATTGATGAAAAAACGCGTAGGATGTCCTGTTTGGATAGCTGAAAATAAAACTTTCGATATAAAATGGATTCTAAAGAGCCTTTGATTCAGAAATGTCCTTCTCCAAGTGTCGACAAGATTAACATATCATTAAAGATGTAATCTTTCACATTAAAGGTATTTTTAGCATGTAATTCTTTAATCGTCACACCTTGGGCCAATGAAACAGAGGAAATGATCGACAATTTTTATTCTATCCAATTAAGATGCTGCCTCTTGCAATTAGTTAAGCCTTAAAAATTACGCTTCCTTTATATTTATATACAAGAAAACACATTATTTTATTATATTACGAACGAATGAAAATTAGCAAAATTGAAATTGTTTTCAAATTCAGACAAGTTATATTTCCACGGAAACGTCGATTTCAACATTTTGGCCTTATGCGCTGTAAAATTTTCTAAATGAATCCTTACTAAATCTATTCACTTAATCATGGAAGAGCATCGGTTGAATAGACACTGTATCTCTCAATATAAATTGGGGAAGTTCATAGGAATATTACCATTAAAATGAACGCTTTATGACATTGTGAAATTCTTGATACATTATAAGCGAAATTTAAGACGTATATGATTAAACTTTACAAATCTGCAATGAATTTCTATTGTTTCGTGTTGCTTCTGTTGACTTAAATATGCTTGGAGATTTTATATTGAGGAGCGAATTCATATTTAGACATGGCACATCTTCGTTGAAAAGCGAATTTTGGCGTTTATCGAATTCAAATTTTATCATTGTTGAGGTCGATTATTGTTTTATGGAATGATTGATACGTTTTAAAATCTCTATTTTCGGTATAAAATTTTTCATTTAATTAAACAATTAAGCTTAACTGAGCATACTTTTTAAAACTTATTATGCTTATGATTTTATGAAGTTCAATTTTGTTTGTTTCAGAAATATGTCAGGTCTGTAAACTGAAAGGCTTTTAATAATATGCAATTTTAATGACTAAGTCAGAGGATAAATAAGGATTAATGGCTTATAACGCTAAACATGCCATCAAAAATTTCGGTCATAAGTCGCATCTGAGTAAAGCGATAAAAGTTTGGGCGCATAAGGTTCTAGATTTTGCAATAAAGGAAATGTATCGAAACTTGTTTGAAAAAGAATTTGCACTCTTCGATCTAATAACATTTCAGAAATTTGAAGGATTCTTTTGAGTCAAACGAGGAAATAAATTCTGATCATGACTGTAATTCATATACGTGGCTTGCTTTAGTGGTCGAATAAAAGGATGGATATTAATTAATTTTAAATGGAAATCTTCCTCTTTGAGTCTCATAATTCTTCGAGTTAATGCATCTGAGTAACAAAAAATAGTTCTTCAGCAAAGAATTTTCATTGGTCAATTGGTTCTCGTTCAAGTTAACTTGAAAGAAATATATTTGCTTATAAAAATTAAATCTTAAGTGAGATAGCTATTAGAAAAGTAAGAAGTAGTCGAGAGGAAATTTCGCTTAGTGTGTTTATAGGGAAAAGCTGTTAAGTTTTCTTCAAATTTAATTATTTAAAATCCTTGTTTATGAAAATGAAATAAATTTTATATAAATAGGAATATTCAAACTTCGAAATAGGAATCTGCTCTTTCAAACTGTTTTCATCTTCAAAAAGGAATTTGTACAAGATGAAATTCATGTTTGATTTTCTTATCAAAGATTCAGAAAAGGTGTTTTAAATTCTTTTTGAATAAAGAAAAAAAGTACATTTTTTATGGAACTTTTTAGCGAAATCTACTGCTAAATACCGTCCGGTTTCCCACTAGCAATTTAATTTCTGATGGAATGAAATGGAATCAGATGCTGATCATAAAAATGTTCAGTAAAAAATGGAATAATAATCAAGTATTGAGTTTTATGCAACACTCACGAACAATTTGGAGAATACCGATGTGTTCAGATTGTTAAGCTAACCTTAAAATTTTACATATTTTAATTGAATGCCCCAAATTTAATTTTTATCGTATGCATTTATTTAATTCATTAGATTTGTGTGAACTAGTTGGAGGACAAACTCGCCGAAATATTCACACATTTTTAAGAGCTGTTGTCTTTGTATAAATACCACTTTTTTTTTTTTTTAAACTTTGTTTCAACCTTAAACTTTTATCTTATTTAATGCTTTGTACCTTTCATAAGTACTTCCTTTAACAATGTTTTCTTATCAGTCGTTTAGCTTGAAAACAGCTTTTTTTCATTTTATAATGTGATAATAGATTCATATCGCGTGTTTTGGCGCAGCATAGCCAACTGGGGCTCTTGTGCCATAAAAATCCACCCAATCAACTAGGAAAGTTTCCCTAATTGTAATCAATATTTTTTAACTCGTGTATTAAAGATAAGTATATTTTTTAAGTGAAGAATGATCAGAAAATATTAATATTGATTCTTAAAATCATACTCATATTAAAGAACTCGATCTATAGAAAAAATACACCTGAAGATACTGAAATAATTATGTACCAACATATTTTTCATACTACAAAGAGTTCCCTACAAATAAAGAATTATAAAGTCCTCCAAGTTCGTAGTACATTAAAATGTCTACAAATTCGGGAAATGGAAGAAATGGATGGTTTTCTTGTTTCCGACAATTTAACTTATGCGTTTTGATACTTTAATTTACATTAATAGTATAAAATATTCAGCGAATTCTTAAAAAAATAATTCGCATCGTTTTGGTACATTTGAAGATAATAAACCGGATCTTTCAAAATAGGAAATTTATTTTTTTCTTGTGTAAATCTGCTTCACAGTTTTCAGGTACTTTTCGGGCTATCAGTGTAGGGGTTGTTGATGAAAAGATGCTTTATGATTAAATATAGCCAGATAAAAATTTCCTCGCTAATCGATAGGATCTTGATAGCAGCAGTTTTATCAAATTTTATACGTATTTTGAAGAGTTGCAGAATTCTTCGAACATGAATAAAGCAGTCTAATCAGTGTTTAATAGTCAATCATACGTCACGTATCAAATTGTCAGAATTGGAATATTTTACTTTGAGCTTCATTACTTACGGCTTTTTGTTCAACGTTTTATATTTTTTGGTAAACGATGAACAAAAATTTCTGAATTAATGAAGATCATAATTTTAGATTTTAATCACAGTTGCTAAACATCTTTCGTGACAGCTTTTTGTGATATTGCTTTCTTTTATATACTTATGTTCTCTTTGGTGTCGATTACTTTACAAACAGTCGATCTTGAGCTCAAAAATGTTTTTTTCATATCGAATTTGTGATATTGTCAGCGCAAATTCTTCTTTTAACAAAAATAGTTTTAACAATCGGTGAAACCGAGTCAATGATCCTCGGATTTCCCAACTAAGTTGGCGATCCTTTGTTGATGAATTGGGTTATTTAGGTGCAAAATTGGAAGATTTCTGAAAAAACAGTAATTTTGGCTGTCGCTCCCTTAGGACTTGAGTTAAATTGTTCAAAAAATTTGTGCCCTGTCATGGAAATTATAAAAGACAAAGAAATAAAGCTGACTGTCTGCCAGTATCGAGTCAGTTGAGTTGAGATCATGCAAGTAATCAGTTCAGCATAGCAGGTGGTTCGGGCGCTGCAGTTATGTGAATGAGAAGTACTGTTTCTGCAAATTCCATCAGTGCACCTGTTCTACGGTGGCTCACTATTGATTTTCTTATTGATATGTATTTACTGCTAGTGCTTATCTAGTGTACGATTTGGCTGAATTTTTTGCATGTTTTTGTGTTTTCATGTCAAATAAAACTTCATGTTCAAAAATTTCATGTCAAAGAGGATTTTTTATGGTAGTTGATAGTTTTAGTACAGACCCATTAGATCGACTTACTTTCAGTAACTTTTTCGCCTTTAATAGCTGGAATTTGCTATTTGCTTAGAGTAATTTCTTTTACATTCGTTATTTAAAAATATCAAAAATGCATAAAAATCTAATACTCCCCCCTGCCTTTTTTTATAGATTCCCTGACTTCATTTAATTCATTTTTTAAAAAGCGGATTGTGGCATTTTCGCACGAAACAACGATCCTTGCACTTGAATGTTTTTTTTTTTTTAAATTATTGTACCAATTCCTTTTTAAGTTAGAATTTTACCATCTACTACGTTTTACTTTTGATGCTGAATCAATATTAAAAGATGAAAGGTTACATAAAATATATCCAAACTCTATTTTTGTAACATCCATTCAAAACATGTTTAACTGTTTGAAAAAAATTTTAATGTGAAAAAAGTGCCCGACATTTGTTTCATTCTAGAAAAATTGCATTTTATCGCAGGGCAAAATTTTGTATTGAAGTATTCTCTCTGAAAAGTTTGAAATGTTTTATAATTTATATAGAGCGCTAATGTAGGCATCTTTTATTATATAAAAGTTCAGCGATAGCAAAAATTGTGTAGGAAGTTTTATTAAAATTCTTCCATCGGTATAAGAGTTTTTGAAATTTCTTCAAATCTACGGAATAAATGTCTGATCAGATTAGCATGTTTCGAGGTTTAATATCAATTTATGCAAGTCAAACAGTTTATTACATTGGAACAAACGCGGCATTTTGATAAGTTTTCAAAATAAACATTGCATTCATGTATCTAGTAAGGATTATGGAATAAAATGTCTAAAACAAATGAGATTCACATTTGCTCTGGCTGCTCAAGTTTAATTGCAGAATATGGATATGAATTCGTGAAGTTTTTCCTGGATTTTTCCTCTTCTGAAAGTTCCCGCAAATTAAATATTTTTAATACAAACTAGGAAATGGAGATAATTTGCAATCAGCGTTTTTACTTAGTTTCCCTGGAGGGAAAATAAGACAAGAATTTAAAGGGCAGAAAATTTGTTATACCTATTTTTATAAAATATTAAGATCAGCGGTAAGTGAATTCGATATCAAAGCCTCAAACTGGAAAAGATCCATCTCTTAATTCCTGTAAAATAATGGTAGTTCTCCTTTTGTAAGAGATTTGTAAACTGTTTTCCAAACCGCATATTTTTTTATTACCTGATGTCATATTTCCCTCCAAAGACCTCCGAAATTGCCTCTTGGTATTAATTATCCCAAATCCTTTTCAGCCTGTTTTAAATTTAAGAAAATACTTATCTAAATTACTGGAATATCTATTTTAATTTTCACTTCATGAAAGTACCTTTTGATATCTAGGAAGATTTTCATGTGTTGTGATAAATTAAATATATTCGTAAAATGCAATTTTAAATGTTATTTTTCCCCATTTTTAAAAATTTCAAATAGTTTTTGAATTTTCGTACGTAGACACAGTACGCAGTAAAAAAGAGTAACATAAGTTGCATATAATAAGCCAAATAATAATTTTTATATTAAATTTATGCTTAAATATTTTAAATTACTTAAGTTTAATATTACACAACAAAAATTAAAATTTAAAGCCAAATACCCATAACATTAATAAAAATAAAGAGTATCATTGCAATATAAAAATATTTATTCAATTTTTAATGAAGAATAGGATAAGAATTAATTTTTTAGCAGAAATTTGGATTAAAAAATTGGAGTGTATTCTCCAATTTTTAAAATGATTTTCAAAAAAAGAACTGTGTTTACTATGGGTTATGCCCTCTGAATGAAAGTGATTCTTTATAAAGGCTAACTGCTGCTTTCGATAAGGAATCTTAATAAATTTATAGATTGAAATGCCTTTTTATAGTTAAGATTTGAAAGTACTGAATTAATGCTTAAATACAGAATGAATCTTTCAAAAGATGCAATATTTGCTTAAAAAAATAGCACGGCAGAATATCTTTGAAAAAAGCCGTCTTTACAAATAAAATGGGGGAACTCCGTTGCCCAATTCGACTTGGAAACTGCTAAAACAATTAAAATTCCAATATGAAATTTGAAATTCAGTGGAGAGAAGTTTTGAGAAAAGAACGCTAATTTATAATTAAATGAAATCAATGCCCATGGCCACCTTCTAATTCAGCGGAAATAATGCTGTTCAAAACATGTTTCAAATTCCTTTGATTTATTGTTTAATTGTGTCAATTCGTTTTTGCTCCATGTCGACAGTTTCTTATTCACACCGAGGATCTCCATTAATATGTCTAATTTGAAACCATTATTGCAATAAAATTATTGAAAGAAACGTGTATTTTCTTAGATTTATGGAAGTATTCAATGCGTATTTTGTATATATTTAAAAAATAACCAAGATTTATTATCAAATTGCTAAACTATTTCATTACGCTACACAGGAAGTAGGAGAAAAGACATCTCTTTGGACATCTTCTCATAAGACGTCTTTTCTATTTATAGACATTTTGAAAAATGGCAATTTCGAGCTAACAATTTTATCTAAAGTCAATCGTCTGCCTATGAATTTTAATCGTTTAAACAATCATAATTTTTAACACATTAATGAAAATTGCTTTCCGATGTTTAAAAAAAATGACTGTTAATTCTTAATTTCCTTTCCCACGAAACAATTCAGAATTTTTCAATTCTGAATTGAATCTAAAGAATGTTGATTTTTAATAAATCAAATCTTTTGTATATTTGTAGCGCTATAGAGTGTAGAGAAGCCCAGTGGTTTTAAATTATAATACTAAAAATTTTAACGTTTTTAGGACCAAATTCTGGTTTATCGTTATATACCTGTGCTTTTGCATATTTGCAAAGATATTTGACGCTTTATTATCATAAAATAATAAATCTTCAGATGACAATGCATTCTTCTTTCTCTTTCTGCTTTGGAATAATTCGAATCTTAAGCAGATATATATGGGAAAATACAACTTTTGTGCTGAATGTAGTTAACTTTCGGTAATCGAATTTACTCTAATTGAAAGAGTATTTAAAATTTTCTTTGATGCCATTTTGGGTGATAATTCAAAAATGATGACTAAAGGGAAGCATTTACTCCCTTGATTTGATGAAGTAATCAAAGATACAAATTCGGTTATATTCAAAAGGTAAAAATGAAATTATATTTCGTAATAAGGTCTGTATTATTTGATCTGATTGTTGTACACTCACCATTTAGGTGGAATTAATACTTACGCAGAAGAATAGAGCATTAATTTTGCGATATTAAATAAAATTTAATCGTTGGTACGGATAAAAATTACTAGAGGCTAACATTTTGTTTACAGATTTTTAAATTTAATCGCTTTTAAGTAAAGGAAATTTTAATATTTATGTCGTTAAGATACACGTGGTTAATTGATTTTAAGTTGCTAATTAAAAGTATATAATCTAAAGTTATTAGTCTTCATACCTAGTACAATTTTACTGTAAATTATATTTCACTTTAAAATTAATTTTAGTCCTATTTTCAACAAAATTAATTTAATGAATTTTCTACTTGGGTAACGATGTCTGTAATATACAATTATTTTAGACGCCCATAGTTAAAAAAAAAATTTTTTTTGTTAGGAAGAAAAAAAATTTCGATAATATCTCTAAAATAGAATTGTTATTCTGCGAATTTCATTTTGCTGCAATTAATAACTCTACAGATTTTTAAAAGTAAGAATAATTAATATAAAATGTGATACGTAATTTCACAATCCTCAAAGTAATTTCTCTTTATGAAGAAAAATTCTAAGAATTTTCTTTGAAACATTCCCAGTAAAAATTTTTATAATTATAATTTGGAATCGCTTGAAAAGGTGAAATCTCGTTTATTGCAGAACTTATTAAAATGTCAATGATAATGAACTTGTAATTAAGTACTTGGATAATTTTTCGTATTAAAAGCAAGATATATTTTGAAGAGAGCTATATAGTTATATTCATTTAAGAAGTTGTTTACTTTTGCAGCAATGTGACTGATTATATGCACAATAAGTGCATTATAATTTTAAATTTAACTTATTCTGATTAATGTTTTTTCATGGTTAATGCATATCAAGGTTGCTCATTTAGTTTTCCGAAATGATTAAAATGTGCTAGGAAAGCAAATGTCATACTTTAGCTTCGGATGTATGTTATCGCATGAGTTATCAAAGGTTCTGTTTAAATTTGCTAGAAAATAACGTTTATTTTGAATAAGATAATTGCGAAGTTGGATTTCATTGTTTTTCATATAATCAAACATAAAAATATTTTTGTTTGATTAAAAACCCTTTATGATTATATTAACTTTTAAAATTACCTCTATTAGAAATTAAGGACTAAAGACAGTTATTTTGAAGTTATGAAATGATTCCAAAATTTTTAAATGTTGCTGTGTACTGTTCGTTATGATCTCACCCCCTCTCTACAGATTTTATTAATGTAGTGTTTGTAGAGTTTCTTTTCATAAGACTGAGACCCCAAAATATAATATTTAAAATTTCAGAAACTAGCATCGATCATTTTTGCGCCAATGTGTTTTGAATTAGATTTTTATCTTTTGTCTGTGAATCGAACGCTTCTGAGAAATTTCGAAAGCGGCATTCTATTTTCAACATTAAAATAAATTTAAAAAAGGTCTTGGCATTAAAAGTGAATGCATAAAATAAATGAAGGCTTGAAACTGCAAAAGCAAGCTTGCAACTTAAAAAAAAAAGCAAGCTTGCAACTTAAA
>JAPMOQ010057461.1:477944-534775 GCA_026543055.1 Argiope trifasciata | reverse complement strand
AAAAAAAAGCAAGCTTGCAAAAATTATACATGAATTTACTTAGAAATTATGTATGAAAATAAAGGCGGATTAGGTATCAAGAAAAATGCAAGCGTAACCTGAAATAAAAAGAAAATCAATAATAAAATTGTTGCGATTGTGTTTGAAGTATTTCTCAGAAACGCTCAATTTACTACTAAGCAATGCAGTTGCTTTGTGTTGTTGATGCAGTTGTTTTGTGTTTATACAATGAAAATTGATTTAATGCTATTTGAAATGTATTAATTGTTTTATTGTTGCTTACATAAGCAAAAATTTTATGCAGTATTGTCTAAAAACTTATGTTTTATAGTGAAAGTAGAAACTCGATATGCTTTGTACTTAAAATATACTTTTAAAATTTAATTGCTTTCATCTGTATGTATCGCATTCACATACTAAATGAAGAGTACTTGAGTTATATATTCATTTGAAGTACTGACATTAAAATGGAAAAAAATGTATGCAATTCAAAATATCTTGCAAATCATTAAAATATTGTGCTTCTGAATCGACCTGGATATATAAGTAAAAAAAATACCATTATATAAATCTTTGTTTCTTGATAGCATGCTAAGAGTTAATTACTGCTTAGGTTATTTTAATGATGTATTTGAAACCTAAATGCTACAATTTTTCGAAAACTGCAGTATCAAATTGCTTTATTGTTTGGATAATTGTGCAAAATACTGAAGATAATGACTGCTGTTGTATTCCAAGTTGCCTTGTATCGAGAAGCCTCTTGTATTTAACATTGAAACTGTGAAAGTAATTGCTACTCAGGAGCGGCAAAGCTCTACATTCTCTTGATGTAGCAATCTTGACTACAATCTGCTTTGACATTTCTTACTGGAACTTTGCATCGATATTTGTTCTTTATTGAAATGAAACAACTATATTGCGAGAATCTAGATTGTGTTGTATTCTTTTAAAATCTTGGTGTAATTACTATGAATATTTTTATTGGAAGTCCAAGGTTCGTGTTCGGGTGGAAAGAAAATGCTTGAGCTGAATAACAAAAACTTCATTAAAACCCAACAATCTTTATAACTATGAAGCACTTTCTGTTTAGTGGTGGAAAAATCTACAGAAAGATATAGAACGAGTTTCATAAATTCGTTTCATTATATATACTACATAAGACTTCTCTTGAACTGAAGCCTCTGCAGACTGTTAAAAATGTGGGATGCATTTATCTCCTCTCGCAGGAGTATAAGGAAGTGCCTGCCAAAATTGTCTGCCAATGAATTGCAGCCTCGTAAGTTTTCATAGGCTTTTCTGAAAACTGAAAGTACTCCCTAAAAATTAAATTCTACAAAAATATTTGCGGGTTTTTGGAAGAAAGCTGTCTATTTATGTATCTACGCAGCTGTACCATGGATAATCTCTCCTCTCGACTATTAACAGGAAATTCCTGCCAGAGCAGCTTCCCGTTGAGTGAAACTTCGGCAGCTATCTTAGGCTTCTAGAGAGACTGGTTGCTTGTGGAGAAAGCGACTACTACTTGTGTATCCAAGTAGTTGTATAAAAGACATATCCTTCTCTTGATGGACTATCAACAGGAAGTGGCCCCTTAAGCTTCTTCCACTGAATTGTTAGCCTCGGCAGTAGCATGGACTGCTAGAAAGCACTGGATGCTTTTGAGTATAGTATCTTCGCTATTATCATTGCAACCTGTGTCATAGATGATATCTCTTGCTCTTCCATGGCAATAAACATGGAAGGCCTGCCAGACATTTTTACAAACTGTGCATCTGCAAAAAAATGTTCTGGACTACAACTAGAGATACAACTAAACCAAGGACTTTTTCAACGCTGAGAACTTAGTATTTGACAGTATGTGCACACTAGAAGAGAAATCTCGTCTATTCAAAGATAAAAAAAAAACATCTGTTTATAGATGGAGACAAAGTATATTTTCTTCTAATCATTACATACCAATGGTATGATAAGTACTTGCAGATTAAATGATTCTTTTATTGATTTCACAAAGAAAGTACAAGCATTTGTAGAAATCGCATGGTGTAAGCAAGCCTAGGTCATTGTATCTACAACCTAGCTCAATTACATTGCTTGCAAATACTGACCTTCATGCTTACTAGAACATTTCCGCCCACTTCCCCTATCGAACAATCGTCCCATCTTCCCACTAATGTGATATATGTGGGCTGAAAGAGGGCGGTATTGCTATGACTGACTAATAGAATGAAGTGTGATGCAGTTGTAATGCTCATGTCGTACGAAATCATGAAGATAGCAGAAAAGAGCAATTCCACTAACAACAACAAAAAAAACTTGAACAGATGCTGGGATTTTCAATTCAGCAGATACCTTTTTATATTCAGTGACATTTCTGCAATCTCCTTGAAAATGTCTTTGAAATATCAAATAAACCGTTTCGCAACTTCTGCAAATGAACTTTCATCAGAATCTCGTAGGGAGATTTACTCATTCATTTGACCAGCAGCTTCCAACATCAATATGCTTTTAGTATTATAACGGTGTTTCTATGTGACAGTGTTCCTCAATCGACATTGGAAGTTATTTAGATGAAATGGAAACAATTTGTGTCAATGACATTGTACTTATTCTCAATTCTATAATGCTTCTATGATGGGGCAGTTTTCTCAAATTGTAGCAATTACCACTGAATGAGGAGTTAAAACATTTAAGCCTAGTAAAATGATGGATACAATCTTTATGAATTGATATAGAAAATAAAAATATAACTGTTCAACATAAAGGAAAAAACTTTCTGAAATGGAATTCGAAATTTAATATGTTTCTTAAGCATTCTTTTATTTCATTTATACATTGGCGCTAAAAATGCATTGAATTAGATTATTGCTTTAAAAGAATTTGTATTATCTGATATAATTTTTGTAAGCATTTTTAAATTGTTGTTAATATCGAGAATTAATAAAATTAAGATTATTTATTAATAGATTAACTTAAAAATATTAAAAGGTTTAAGTTTTATTATTAATAGATAGAAATATTGCTATTTTATTTAAATATAGAGAATGCGTAGTTTTCCATTAAAAAAAAACTGTGTAAGCTGTCTCAAAAGTGGAAAAATTAAGCACTTTTACCTATAAAAGAAAGCTTAAGTCTTATTTTCCAATAAAGTAATCCCTTTTCTTGAATGAAACATTTCCTACTTTATTTAGCTGATTGAATTTTGGTGTCTCAGTCTGCAATTATATTTTTAGTTTGAAAATGAATAAAAATATTGTGCAATACTTTAATTTATCTCTTAAAATGATCTGCATAAGCTGAATTGCCATAAAAGTAATTACCCCAGGCTTTTATTTTAGGATAAATTCTGGTGTAATTACTTTATTTCAGGATAAGATAGGACATTATTACGAAAATCTCGCGTGCTTTTTATTCAAGAATATCTTCTGTGCCATCTGAATATTTCTAGTAACTTCTGTAACTCCAAAATTTCAATTTTATTATGCTTTAAAAAGATATTTTAAAATGAAATTGGATGATGTACTTTAAAATTTTGAGAATTTTCCATATGGATGTGAGCATATATATTCTCAATGGATATATATGCCAGATTGAGAATGAAGGGCATGCAGTCTTTGCAGCATTTTTTGTACGATTATTTATGGAGTTGTGTGATGCATAACAATTCGAATACTCTTTTGAAGTGGAAACATATGAATTTTTTGCATGCAATTAAATTTTATTCTGAGCATAGTTGTTAATTTTATACTGCAAGAAAATTCCCAAATTGTAAATGTGAATAATGTTGATTTTATGTCTTAAATAGAAAAAAAGTGCAAAAAAAAAAAAAAAAAAAAAATAAAAAAAAAATGCGAGAAAAAAAATAAAAAAAAAAAAACCAAAAAGAAAAAAAATGAAAGAAAAAAAATTGCACTTGAATTTTGCTCAGTAATGGATGAGAAATTATATGTATTTTATATGAGCTTGTTATTGCACTTGTTTCGTACATAAACTTGTTGTTTTGTATATAAACCTTTAAAAAACTGACTGCCAGAAAAATTTCAACAATATCCCTTATGACAACATAATAAAAATGAAGATAACTTAATTCGTGCCAAAAAATGAATAAAAAAGAATTGAGTTCCATATTGATAGTTATTGTATTCATTACTAGAAACTGATCTTTCTATATTTTATTTAAACAATTAGATCATTATTATAATATTCATTGATAATATTTCAAAATTATGCATTAATACATAAATTTTTAGTTTTGATTAGCTGATATGTATTTTAATAATATCTAGAAGATAAAAAAATATTTCCACGTTTATAATCGCTCTTGGATATCAGTATGATGGCAGTCATTTTTTTATTTGAAAAAAAAAACACAGTTTAGAATCATTTATGAAATTTTTGGATATATTCGTTAAGAAGTGGGTATTAAAAAATGGAATACCGCAAATGTTCCAAATATGGCTATATGCTATTCTATGATTTTTTAAATAAAGTTTCAAAATAGTTTTTCTAAATAACTTGAAAAAAAGTATTGTCAAAGCTGTTATAAATTTTTTATGCTTATTAAAATGCAATAGTGTATTATATTGAAGTTATAAGTGGAAGAAAAAATATGAAATCATTGAATTAAAGGATATTTGATTATTTATGAATTTCTATTTTAATGGATTTAACGATAGTTTTTGTAACATTTAAATTCAATGAATTAGTTTCTAAATAGATTGATTTTTCATAATTTTAGTCGGTAGATTTCAGTTGTGATTAAATACTATTTGAGCAACCTGATTTTTCTATGAATGTGAAGTAATTTTGTGTACATTTTCATTCAATAATTATAAATAAGATGTTGCTGTTTTCGTTTTATCCCTGAAATGCTGTAATAGTAAACTTCCAACGCAAAGTCCGCCTTGTGGGAAATACCTGCAATTATTAAATCATAAATATAAAAAGCATTTTCAACTGCGAAACAATGTTTCCCATTCCTCAATTTTAATTTTTAAAATTGTATTTTTTTGACAATCATTTTTATTTATAGAAACATTTGTTGTCTTGTGAACACATGCATATCAAATGGCTTGCATTCACAAAACAAATTTTGTCTTTAGATAATTGATTTCTATTTATTCCATTTTCATTTCTGTAAAAATTTCATCAAATTCTTTTAATTGAAACCTGTTAAAATTTAAAATGCAAGCCATCTTCCAATTTCAATTTTTTTCTAGAAATCTGCTTCTGATTTTAGTAATTAAATTTTTTTTCTAAGAAGAAATGAAAATAATTTAGAATGGCTATAACTTCATTTTTTTAATGCTCTATATTCTGTTACTCAATAGATTAACTTTTCTCGAAAAACTTTAAAACAGAAATTATCATTGAAAATTGCCTTGCGTAAAATTCCATTTTTATTTAAAGCAGTGAGTTTTGTTGAATCTATTTTTAAATTGCATTGAAATAATTAGCCTTTATTTTGCTCTTACCAAAAGTAAGAAGAATGCATTCGTTATTTATTGGTCTGAATTGTCGATGAAATAATCATGTCAAAGAATAGTTAGTGATTCATTTCAGTAGTTTCATTCAATGAGTTACTGGTATTCTGTTGACAGATGGATTTGTCATTAATTCGACTTTAAATTCAAATATGCAGTGTTTCAAATATTTTGACACTAATAAGGCACGCGGAAGGAATTTTGTTACATTTTTCTTTTTTCTTCATTTAAAATAAAATTTTGGTTAATAGTTCGTTTAAACAACATATTTATAAAATGAATATGTAGAAAGCAAAGCGTTGGAAGGAGAGAAGTGAGAAACCTAATTACAAACATATTCCAGAAAAATATTTCGCAAGCTTTGTTTCAACACTTTCTAAAAGGTATGATAACTCAATGCAGCACACCAAATGAAATATTATTTGCTCTATAATTCGGAATATTACCTTTTCATATTAAAATTTAGCTGTAAAAACTTGGCTTATGTTAATAATTTTGCCTTTTATTAAATTAATAATATTTTATTTGTTGTCCTCGGTGCAAATTTTTTATCACTTAAGCATAAATCTCGTTTAAATTAGATGCATTCGGTAAATAGTTTGAATCGAATGAATACATCCTTTGAAGAAAGAAGCAATTGCCATTTAAAAATATCATCGTATATGTTAAAACATGCATAAAAATTGTTATTCCTGGGCAGATGATTATAATTTTTAGGCCACATTACATTAAGTGGATGAGGCTTTAATTTCTTGTACAAAGTGTTCAGTTAGTTTATCAAGTTAGGTAATTTATTGCTGCTATTTATTACCTTCCGATGAATGCTCATATTGAATACTTCCTGTAACTAGCATATAAGTATTGGGCAACATGAATTTGGAATCAAATATCAAAAGTGCCTATTAGTTACAACAATCATTGTTTTTGAAGTCCTTTCGGATTAGGGATAATTTCTTAAATGTGAAAAATTATTATTGATGAGAATCAGCTGCTAATGGCTTTGATATCGGTGTCTAATTTTAGAAGATAGCATGGTTCCTGATGCTTTATGCTACCTGATGTGCTTTAAACTACGTGAAACTGTTACGAAGGAATTTGAAACATTTGAACCTCTTTAAAGCAGGGTAAATTTAATATCCTATATCAATAATTTAGCTGTCTATGTTGAGAAAATAAATTTAAATCTCATACAAAAATATTTGAGCGACTGATTTAATTTCTGAATAAAACTTCACTAATTTTTAAAAAATATGAATATGACAGTATTTTGGAGAAATACAATGCATGCATGCGAGTTAAGTTAAAAATATAATTCATTAAATAAATGTTTTTATTTATTATAATATATGCAATATAAATACACATAAAAAAAATTCTGCTATTTTATGTTGCATAAAATGGGCAAACTTTCTTGTAATTACTTTTAGTTTATTTCAAAATTTTATTGAAAAAGTAAAGCATCTGAACTAAGGCAAGTTGCGATGTAAATAGTAATTAAAATTTTTTTTACTTTTCTCAGCTTAGAGGAAATTAAAAATAAAGACGTGTGATGCATTTCTTTATGATTAGCATTACATAATTGATTTCTGATTTGAGAACAATGATTGAAACGGTTTATTTAATCCCAATCAAGCAGTAAAAATATACTCTCGTAAGTGAACAGGAATTAAGCCGTTAAAGTTAATGAACATTAAGATACGAGAAAATCGCTCAATTCCACTATTCCAAGGCTAAAAACTTTTCCCATCACTCCAGTATTTAGGCTCAGAAAAGCAAGTTGCTCTGAAACTTGGTACGGTGAGATGAGTTATTTTATCCAATAAATGCACATGCATTGTGAATATTTTCAAAGTTAATAAATTATCTTCTAGACAGAAAATAAAATAACACTCGAAAATAAGTAGGATCAGAATTTCCGAAGCCAGGACTCGGCGATTTTCGTTTGATGAAGATGAACTGACCCCAATCAATTTCAGATTTGTAAGTGTTCTGTTAGTAATTTAAAAAAAATTAAAGGAATGCTCTCAATTTTTTTAATTCCTGGAATATAATTGCATATACATTTAGAAGCTTTAAATTTCTAAAGGTACAAAGAAAAAAAAATTAAAATCTCAAATCAGTTTGAATTCAGTGTTCCGGACTATTTTTTCAATTACATTTGCGTTTACAAAATTTTTATTCATCAAATCAAAAAGTTAGACTTAAATCTCGGAATATAGTTTGTCAAAGCGTTTAAATGCAATATTTCCAGAATATCTCATTTTCTTGATGACAATAAAACAAAACTTTGCAGACAAACAGAATTATAGTATACTTTTTATATATGACATAAACTAAACTTTAGTTATCATACCGTATTCAGATAAAAATGAGGCATATTTCAGTAGTATTTGCGTTTAAAAAACTTCACCTGTAAAAATTCCAGTTATAGTATTGCTTGGCAAATAATTCGAAGGGTTTTAAAAGTGATGAAATATCAAGAGCATATTAAAAATTTAAATAAAAACTTTCAAGGACGTATTAAAAATATTTGGGCCAATAGAAAAATTAAATTTAATCCATTGAAATTTTCATTAAAATTCAAGTGAAGAAATGCTATCAATGTAAATTGACTTTAATAATTACAAACTGGTTTTTATCTCTGAAACCTCTGATCAGTGCTCCGTAACAATGGAAGAAATTTTATAGATTATCAAAAATCATTCGCATTCATAAGAGCTTGCAGCTAAACGATTATGCAAGATACTGACTTTTTTATTTTTGTTGTTGCTCCATTCGAGGTAATATATTTAGTGATCAGTTATTACATAGAGTATTGTCAATTGGCCCAAGATTAGACTGATTAGATTTATAATACAATTTTTTTTGCTAATTTTAAAATTGCAAATTTCTTTCATTTGATAATGATTATACTAACCATACAAATAAAAACTCAATCCTGTTTTGTATAATAAATTAAAAAAATTTCATAAATGTTTTCGAAATTTTGAAACATAACTCATCTGTAACGAAATTAATCTATTCCTCTTTCATATTGTATACGCGGCTTTTTGAATTTTCCATTGAGAAAATATAAAATCAGGTTCATTGGGAATTTCTTCATTACCACCTGCATTCAGTGTTTCTGTGAATTTGATGAAGGTCCTATGGAGTGTCTTATTGTATTTACGATGTTTTTATCAACGTAAGGAAAAAAGGACATGTTGTCTCATCAATAAATCTCAAGGTTTTTTAGGTGCCATAATAATCGTATTGTTTTTGTTGTAATTTCGTTGAATGGGAAGTTAGGAACCGTAACCATTAGAGGGGAAAAATACTCTGTTTGAAAAATTTCTTTTATAATAAACTTATCACTAGTGATCAAATGAATGCTTACCAATGGTACTCCTAATGCATCGATGAAATGCTAATGCTTTTAATTTTAATTGGATTTTTTTCAGTGGAGATTTTGATGTAAAGAATCAAACATTTTTAAGCTCAAGATTCATGGTTTCTATGACATAATTTTTCTTGTGACATTTAATTATCAGTCAATTTGAGATAATCAAAATTTTTAATTCTTCAAAATATCGAAGCAATGCTGTTCATAATTAACGACTGTGTGTTAGCTCCCATGTTTTTTGAAGAAAGCAACCGACTCTGCCTTATTCTGCAATTTAGCTATTTCTTTTTCATCGCTCTTCATGCTCAAGCTAAGTTATACAAATATAATAATAATTTTTTTTCTGATGTAGTATATGAGGATTTAAAGTGAAATTCTGTGGGTATAAAAGTTTTTATCTAGTCCTTAATATATTTGAAGAAAATATTCAACTTTCTGTGAGAAGTTTTGATACTGTTTTTAGTTACGTTATGTAAAGATGGCTGCTACCATTATAATTTTTTTTTTGAAAATCTTTTCTAGTCGACATACAATGTAATCCTTCCTTCATGTGATTTTTACTTCAATTAATTTTCAACGGAAGTGACATTTCCTCGTTTATAAATGAACTGCATAGGTTCTGTGTTTCTCATCCACCTTCACAAATCGTTTTTTTAGCCAAAAAAAATCCAATTTAAATCGAGGTTTTACCCAGAATATGATACTGTTTTATTAACATATTTTCGTAATTTTACGAAAGATTGAAAAATTTATACTTATTTAATCAGCGTGAGCAGATAGTCACTAATAGTCAACATTGTATAAGAATCTAATTCAATCTGTAACAAAAATGAAAAAAAAAATGTGAATTCTTTAGAACTTTTTTTTCTGGTTATGCTCTTAAAAACTAGTTGAGCGTCAGATAACGTATTTTTTCGTAATTCTATGTCAATACTGCCAATTTCTAATTCAATCCTGAAATATATCCAGATAAAAACTAATTCACTTCTCTAGATCTTTAGAAATATTACTTAGTTTTTTGAGCTTTTTCATTTTCGGCATTTCATTAGAAATAAACAATTTTATGTTTTATTTATGTCGAAAGTTTTATAAAATGAAGATGTACGGGCATTTCAGAAAAAAAATTTGATAAATTATAAAATTTTTAAATCTAAGCTGCAAGGAATAATTTTTTGATGTACCGAGAGATTCATTTCAAAGTCAAGTGGAAGCGCTACTCTTTGTTTTGGGTTCCTTATGTTATCCGAAAAATTAGTTTTTTCTTTTAATAAAATTGTAAGGAAAAAGATAATGTTTAAAAAAAATAAATTCCCGAAAATGTTATTATCAAATTCTACAGAATTTTTTTTAAACATCAAATCCACTTTTATTAAAACTAATAACTTTTCACTGTTTATTTATAAAGTGGTTTTTCTAAAAAATAAATGGAAGTCGAACTAAAATTATTAATAAATAGGAACAGGGAATTGACCCCATTTTTTTGTTGTCTTGATGATTTCGATATAAATTCAAATTACAAAATTCAGGAATTTATCTAGCTTAAATCGCACTGAAATGTATGTATTGAAATTTTAGGATATGAATAAAAATTGCTTTTGTCGCCTTGAATTCTGACAGCGATATAGACATCTTACTCAAATCATATTCTGGAAACTTATATATTGGATACATTATCTATCGTTTGTGCAATATTCTTTGTCTCTCTAAATTCCTTAAGAACTTTTATATTAAACAAAGGGGATCAAATCAAGGTGGTTGATTGATGTCAAAAATTTCACAATTGGTTTGTACTATTAATGTTCAAATTATTTTTTAACAGACAAAAATATAACTTTTGATTTTAGAGAATCTTTTTGATTTAGTAATTAAATTTGAAAAACTTTTAGACAGAAAAGAAGAAATTGCGCTCCCATGGCCAGTTTTCATAAGGAGATTGTCGTAAATTTGCCATCCGATTCATCGTGGGACCACTCTCGCCCTTTCCCTGACATTACGCATGTGGACGTCAGAAGCTCTTCGCCAACTGCCACTAAAATAAACAGATATTAAAGAGTCACAGAATCTGAGGGTCAATGTGGTTATCCGGAATCTGAGCGTCCAACCCATCTCGAAGCAGTTTTCTCATGACCACGGGCATGGGAATAGTGTCACTGGGGAGATTCTGGATAACCTCAGATGAGGGGAAAGAGGACGAAATGCACTTGTTCAAGGCGCACACTGGCCATGGGATTGAGGCATGATGAGTTTCACCTTGAATCACTGTTGTTGGCTATTAATTAGTAAAGCAAGCTGCTATAAGAATGAATTATGATAACTCATTATCATTAAAAATACTGTTCAAATTCATTCCACATCTGATCAATACCAAATTTTCCTCCCTTCCCAAAACTGCGTTGCAGGAACATTAGTTCTTGCTTGTTCCACAGTGCAGGATCATTGCATCTCTTCCCGAAGAATGCCGCGTCGAGAGAATCCCTCCAACGAAACGAGAAGAACGGTGGAGCTACACAAGTAAGATTGTGACATTGATTAGAGGGAGAATTCCTTATACTTGCACATGTGCTGTTCGGTAACCGTATTAAAAATTCATGTTTGCATATGCATAATTAATGAGATTTCGTTGTAAATGTTTTTGTATTGTAATTGTTCAATTTAATGCTTAGGCATGTCTTTACTTTTGAAGGTAAGTAATATTTATATAGATGTTTTTATACAGTACCTTTGTTTTAATATTTGAAATGTCCCAAATTTTGTGGTAAGTATTAAAATCTATACGTATTTGAAGGTAGTATGAAGATGTGTTTAAAGAATAATGGAATCAATGGAATTTTATTTAAGCATAAGTTTTTACAGCTACTTTAGAGTTCATTTTAAAAGCAAATAACAACTGGTTAAAAGAATCATCAATATTAAATGTTAGTTTTTTTGGTATGATTGGAAAGATAATTCTCAACGCATTCAATAATTTTGTAAAAACCTGTTAGAAATTTGTTTATGCTAGTATTAACAGTAGCTGGTATATAAAATACTATTTATTCAACGGTCATTAATTAAAGTGAAATGTTATGAATTGCCAACGAATCAAACGCGCCATTGGATTTTAAAATAAATCCGACTGCAGTGATCATTTGGTAAAACTTTGAACTTTTTCCAAGTGCGAACCCCGATTTCCCAGAAAAGCATCGAATTAAGAAGTTTGGTGAAATTTACTTAACCTGCTTTATAAAATACATTATATAAAATTGTAAAAAAAGGCTAATCCTTTTTTCTTCTTTTTAATGAATAGATTAGTACGATGTGGAAATTCTCTGCTGCTGTCCTCATTATCTGACAGATCCGTCATCTAAAACAACTCTTGTGTTGCTTTGCAACTAGACAAATATATAAGCTAAATTTTACAATAAAATTGATTTGAAAATAAACTAGAAATTAAAAGAAAACTAAATTGAGATAAATATTACCTAATGCGCAAAGTATTTGTTTAAAACATTTTCACCATACAAATATTTTTGATTTACAAAATTTCCAACGATATCGCTAAAAATCTTAAATAATTTTTCTTTTCGAGATGTCTTGCATATTTTTCCATGCATTGCATTAAGAAAAGATGTAAAATAAGGCCATGAACCATTAAAATGTATTTCTGTAAAAAAGTGCCCAATGAAATATTTTTTCAAACTATCTTTGTTTCATAGAAGTTGATAAAATATTACATTATCAGTTTAAAAATTTCTTGATGTGCAATATTTAATGAAAACGAGTATTTTGTTTTGAAGATTCATCCATATCTATTCTTTTTTTTACTTATAATGAATTTGTGTGTGTGCGCGCGGGTACGTTGGCCCTTTACACGTCAGACCGTTTGACCTACAACTCCCAAATTTGGTGCATGTATCTTGTATATAAAAAATGTGCACCTCAGAATGATTTCGTATAATTTTTAAATTAAAATGGAAAATTAAGCAAAATTTTGACGTTTTTTCAACGGTAACTTCCGAAATTATTATTGCACAAAAATGATTATCAAATCAAGTTAACTCTAAAAAAAGTATTTTTTTTGTGATTCGTATGTTTTAAGTTTCTATTTTTAATGAATGTTTGAGAAATATGCTTTAAATATAATTTGTAACAAATAATTTCGCACGCGCACTTGCACACTCAGACACTCAAATCAGTTTGAACGAAGGGTGTATGTGTGATTGGCAAAAAAATTATTTTATCAATGTGTTGCCATTGTATTGAAAATAAAAACATATAAGCTGTTACTGCGATATTTAACCCTTGAAAGTGTAATTTTCAGCACGTGTGTATATGAAATGGAATAAATATGAAACATTTTATTTAAAAATAATTGCCAAAAAATGTTTCCTGTGACCTTTTAAAATACCTATAATGTTAAATCTATAGTTCAGTTTTATTTAAGGCAAACATAGTTTAATGTTAACCTGGTATCTATTTTAAACATGGCTCAACTGCTAATTTGTAAATCTTTAGTAGTTGTAAAATGGTGTAAATGTGAAGTAAATTATTTTTTATAACTTATTAATTATATTTTATGTATATCTAAGTATGCCCTAAGGAATTTTGATTTAAATGTTTACATATATCCTCTGCCCGTGTGAATCATGTTTAGCAAAAATATCTGAGGTACTAATATTTTAAATAACAATAATTCAACTCTTTTGCAGTTAAAACTGAGTTATGGAAATTTTAATATCTCTATTCTATGAAAGAGCGATTTTAGACGTCTTTATTGACCGTCTTATTGAAATTAAGCCAATCAACTCTTGGTTTTTCATAAGACTGATTGTTTAAAATAATGAAATTGTTGATTTTCCAAAATAAAGCTTGACCGAGTTTTTGAATATCATTATCTCAGAAGATTGAAACTTTGCCTCAATATTACTGAATATAATTTCTAGGTTCGAACGAATGTATAAAATCTAGACTTCATAATTGTTTTCAGAAGTGCATTTATTGATTGAATAAAATATTATTTATCACATTTAAAGCTTATTAAAGGTAAAATTGAATTTCATGATGGATCAAAACATTTTTTTGTATAATTCTTGGAAATATTGCATAAATTATTAAAAAATATTTTGTAGTATGCATAAAATTATTAGGTTGAAAACTATGAAACGGGCGTTTTCTGTTTAGTTTTACTGTTATTCAACGCCCGTTTTATAGTTTCCAATCTAATACAATACTTAAGGATTCGATTTTCTGCAGTTGATTTGTTAAAATATTTGGTTTCAGCAAAAAAAAGTTTTCTTTTCCATTTCGAATTCTAATTTAAATCCTATGAGAGCAGATAGAAATTTAGACTTCCGGTTACTTAGTACTGAATATCGTTAAGACCTCTATAACAACATGAATCATCTGCCAAAATTTGAAGCCTTTGCTGAAAAAGCTATTAAGGGACCAAGATAAATATTTCATTGAAAGTTTTAGAGAGCATTATTCCTGGTGTAACATCTGGTCGCCCAAAGCGAGTAGCAATAATAAAAGTGCCGTGACAAAATAAACATTTTGAAGAAAAATAACTGACTGTCAGAAAAAAGCAGGTTACTTTAAAAAGGGGAAGATAAGTCACCGTCATTAATAAAGAATTTCCTGTGGTATTTATTTTTGACTCTTTCAAAGAAATGGCAATATCTGAAATCTCGTATATTTTTCGTTGAAGAACGATTTCAGTTTAGGGTTTTTAGCATTCTTTATTGTTAAAAGCTTAACGGAATAAATTCTTAATACAGCAGTTATATTTTTCATTTGAAGTTAATTTTTCCCATTCTACTTTTTAATAAATTAACCAAAAAATTTATTTGTACTTATTTGTATTCAGATTCCTTTAATAAAAATTTCATATTGGAAATCTGAACATATAATGGCTTATCGAATGTAAAAGAAAAGCCTTTTATGTTTTCTTCAGTCTAATTTTTGGTGAAATTTTGACGCAGAAAATGAGAAAGGAGCATATTTGAATCATTTTCAGAAATTAAGCAAATATAGTTATTATGTAAAGATTTAAAATGTTCGAAACATATGGCAGGTTTGAAGACATAGAACTATATCATATGCATTTCTTGCGAAAAGTTTTACTTTTTCGTATACAAAATATATGAAGAGAAATTCTTACTAGAAAAAAAAAACTCGGGATTTTGATGATTCTAGATATTTCACATCTCCTTGAATTTAAATTTCATACTTCCTTGAATTTGAAAAATACATTTCGTGTGATAATAAAGACTGCCTTTGAAACAGATCTCAAAAACGCTTGGAATTAGACAGATGAAGTTTGATATAAGCAGAGTAATCAAATTTGTTGATTCTCATTATCAAAATTTAAACGAAATGGGTTTAAACATCTATTTGTTCGAATGCAAGTGAACAAAACAAGGGCAAAGTTTATAGGTCTTAGACAAATATGGTACACATTTTAGCATTTAAAATGGAGGCCTGTATTAAATTAACTCATCTTGTGAACTAAAAAATGCAATTATTTAAGTGTAATATTTGATTTCGTGTTTCAATTGTTCTATGCCAAATTTTGGTTTCGATCAAGAGGGAATCAAAATATCTTCCGATTTTCTGGTTTTTACATCTTAACTGCATATTAATGATTCACTGGGAAAAATTACACTATAGATTGAATAAAAATGCTAGATTCGCTTTAAAGTTAAATGTTTTCTTCTATTTTTTTTAAGTTTTATAAATAAATACAGAAGTAGCAGTTTTTACCTCAAGCAGTCTTTTAATACCGCTTTGTTCGCCTAGATTACTGATTTTTTAAGTAGTCAGACCATGAATATGAAATGACTTTCTTTTAAATTTTTTTTATTTGATATGACAAATAAATAAATGAATGAATGTGCTATTATTTACTATTAATGCCCACTTACACAAAAGTGTATATACTACGAAGTAAGTTGTTTCCAATACACTAACTTTTTGGACATCAATTTTGAAATCTGATTTCAGAGTTATTGCCCAAAGAAACTAGTTATTTTTTTCATCTTTGTATTTCATAAAATGACGCGATCAAATGTTTCGATGAAATAATAATCAAAAACTTCTTCCCATCTTCACTGCTCAAGTAGGACGCAAATCGGATTTTCTGTTTTGATTTAAAATTGTAAGGTGAACTGTTATTAGAAATAAAGATGTATAAATGCGAAATTCTTATAATTGAAAAGTTAATGTTTTAAGTAACGTAAAAGCCATTTTTGTCTAATTTTAAATACGACCACCTATTCCATACATAAGGTATAGTGGTTACCAATCTGTAGAAGATTAACCCCCTTTGGTTCGAATTTTTCTTTTTTGCATTTGGAGCATAAGTTTTTGAACATTTTAAAGCAATAGATTTTATGCAAAAATTCCTTTCATATTTTCATATTAATAAACTGAGAATGAGAACTTAAAATATTGCAAAAAAAGAATGAAACATAAATTCAAAAAATGCATTATATTCTGATACGTTAAATGTATTTTGGACAGGGTTTGGCAACCAATTGAAACGGAAGAGCCAAAAACGGCAATTTACAAAATTTTCCAGTTTTTCACACTTTCACTGCCACTACCCACGCCTGATATCAGTACCATCTGATGTTTCCTTCGTTAGAGATAGATTAGATGACTCCTTTTTTCATAGATGGTTTGGTACAATTACATGTTATTTGAAACTCACAGGGTTCGTTTGCGGCAGTCAATGTGTTAAAGAGTCACTAAAAATTTTGGATTTAATATTATAATATCTCCTTACTTTTATTTGATTTTGAGTTAAAATAAATGGCTTTAAACACTAAATCTTTATTCATATAAAAACACAAATGTAGATACATCAATGGGAGCATTGGCTTTTGCATCCTTTCGAAAGTTTGATTAAATCTGACTTATAGCTTGTTTTTAGTTTACTTTTTATTATATTCATGCAAGAGTACACTTGCCGAAACGAATATGTCAACTCGAAGATGGTCAGCACTTCATATGCCAAATTCTTCACCTCACTGTGGCATTCTAGAAGAATTCATGCGTTGAATATTGAGAACCTCAGCTCACGGAATTTCTTTTAGAGCTGTTTGTTTGTGCTGCGAGATGATTTCTAGACCTCTTAACTTTTTAAACTTGCTCTTGAGTTCTGTGAATTGCCATTCCATCAATCTTCGATTTTCAAATCTAGCAATTGCATTTGAAGCGATCCAGCATCAAATCCAAATAGCTCAATGTTGATCTCATTTGTATTTGTTGAGGATTTACAATGAACACGAGTGCTTTTGTTTGAATTGAATCGTTCGAATCTCTCAACGAATCGATCCTTCATGTTTTTTAAAGTTATACTGAAGCTGTTGAGATTAGGTACTTAAAAAATATTTTATTTTTGAAGGTTTTGGTAATAAATTAATTTTTCGTATGGAACTGGACAGCCACAACTATGTTTCAAAAGAGCCGCAGTTTGCCGATCACTGACCTTGAAGATTAAATCTGTTTTCGCGTTGTATTAACCTTTCTGTTTGATGCCTGTATTTTGATTTTTTACATCTTTCGTCTGTTTGATTGAAATTTTTGGTAACACAATAAATTTTCCCCAAAGCATTTCTAACGATATAATGCATTTCCCTTAAATAAAGATGCGTTGAGCAAGTGAAGCCATAAAAACATTCATTGATGCAGTCTGTCACATTAGTATATTGGTTTATTTACTTCATTTATATGTTATTGTTGCCATTCGACAGTAAAAACGGTCTCTGTGACGGGTAGCTGTTGTTAGATATGTATAGAAACGACTCTCGTGTATGCATCGGATTCTGAAAATTAAAATCTGAGCACTTGTGGCATTCAGAGACTTATCCAAAGACCACAATTTTACGAGAGGGATGTATTAGTAAACAAGAGCGAGTTTCAGATATCACTCCCCAAGACTTTAAATCCCTTCTTAATAGCTTCCTTCATTATGATGTTTTGTAATGTTTCGTAACTCTTTACAAGCCAATGTATTTTACTACATCAGATATCACTCTTAAAACTAATCAATTCTCTCGGCGTCTTTTTCTGCAGTTTTTCAGAATTTGGTCTGTTTTCAAGGCTGGCGATTTGCTTAATTATGTGGAAAATTCAACAGATAAAAAATAACTATTAAAAGAAAAGGTGGAAACCCACTTGCAGGCTTAGGTTTTTGTTAAATGAAGAGTAATTAGCATTGGAATACCATTCAAAAACAAGTTTCGGTAAAAACGTTTTCTTAATAATTACTAATAAATGAAAATAATACAAATGAAAAAAACACACACACACAAATGAGCTTATGTTTTATTATGTGACATAATAAATATATACATTGAAACAACATTTTGAAACAAAACTAGTCAATTGGAAATCTTACTCATCTGCCATCAAATATGTGATAAGGATTACTAAACAAAAGCTGAAAATTAGATTAATGCAATCTGACATGTAAATTTCTCATTGTAATTGAAAGCTATGTTTAAACTTTTACAATTTTTAAGTTATTATATGCTATTTATTTGTATTGCCATTATAAGCAAATTAATACTATTAACAGATTTTAATAACTACACTCATTTTTAATGAATCTGAACGGATTTTTTGTAATTAAATGTATGATACAGTCTGGTGAAAAAATAAACTTGATGGAACCAAATGCTAAATGGGATATTAAATGACGTCGCCACAACATAACCTCACATAGCAAGCACCCCGCATTCGAGGATAGCAAGCCAGATTTTTTGAGTAGCTACAAATCCATATAAAAGACGTACTCTTTTCTAGAAATGCTTAGTCGAACATAACTGTAGAAACAATAACAAACTATACAACAATTTTAATTATACAATGAAAATTACAACACTCTAATTGTTATATATTACCCAAAAAGGTTAAACAAAACCAAATAATGCAACAAAGTCGCTTAATTTCAGTTGATAAAATTAGAACATCATCGATACATGATTTTTTTTACAACAGAATGCCGAATTATATATTTCAAATTTTATTATTGTCAGTTGAAAGAATCCCATTTAGAACCATCTTTTATCAATATATGGTCTACAGTTCCTTCTGAAATTTATTTCTGACAAAGCAGTTTCTTTTTGAAGCATCTATGTTGGTAAGTTCTAAATATACCCCGACTAATATAAATTTGTTTTAAAAAATGCGAATTAATTTAACTTCAGAGAAGAATTTCTTTGTTTTAATACTTTTTTTTCAAATTTTTTAAACGGATTCGCCGTAGATCCAAAATCAATTTCGATACGTTTCTGCGCTTAGATTTACTTTAGATTTTATATAGTACTTTTTAGTACTCTCTAACGCCTTTTTGACTGGGTAATCGGTTCTTTCATTTCCATAATAATCATTATGTGCTTTTTCAAACCACGTTTATAGCTGAATCAGAATCTACAATTTTTTCAGCCATAGCTAATCTAATTATTCTTACATCTCTGGTGACATGAACATAGAATTGGTAATAAAGTATGCCTTTGCTAATCTTTCTGTTATAGTAAAACTCATTGCTAAAGGTATTGATTCAGCTTCAGCCTTACAGCCCATCAGTCAGCTAAATATATCGTGATATTTTTAAATATCATTGAAATACAAACCCCTATCCTTTTATCTTTAAACCATAAGTATAAGTACGGCATTTTGTTTCGTTAAAATATTTACATGAAATCGAAAAAACATTTCAAAGAACAATATTATTTTCATAATCGAAATTTATATTTTTTTCTTTAACAAAAGTTGATGTCATCTACCATTGAATTAAATTTCTCTGTCCAAAGCGGTTTGAAGGAGAGATTAGCCCTTTAAAAGTTGAATTGCCTTCGTTGAAACTGTTCTATAGGGTTTAATAATATTTAGCAAATAACTCAATTGTAATTGAAGAAGTTTGTTTCTCCGTTTTACTTGTTTCGCAACAAAAATTTTAAGATATACATAATTTTTCAAATACAATTCATAAATTCTTTTCGTAAGTTTCATTTTATCGATAATTCCCTAAATTTTCATTGCAGATCATTGAAACAAGGCATAAGAGACAAATTCATATAAAAAAAAAAATCTGAAATATTTAAGTTCTTTTGAGTAACCCATTCCTGTATCTTATAACTTAATTCCTGAGAAATGAAATATTCCTATGAAACATAATGTAATGAAATTTATTTAAACTAAATTCCAAATTAATGGCCCGTTTCCATTTTCTGAAAAATTGATACGCTCTTTTCAATGAACTCAGATGCAGTCGCTTTCATCAATATAATTACGTCATATGTAAATGTTTGTATTTTCTGTATTTTCCTTAAATTGATTTAATTCATGACAATTATCCAAAGTTCTGACCCATAATAAATCTTGAACTCCCTGATTACAGTTTCAAACCCATTATTAGGCAATGATACTGCATGATCTTCTAAAAAATACTGTTTATCCTTTTATATATTTTTTTTTGTTTAAAACTTCACTAGAATATTCTTTACATCTTGCTATTGAATGCATTCTCTGTAATCTAGGAGGCTATGCACTTTTTTAGTTTATCCTCTTTAGCTTTGGATTCTACTACAGTTTCAAGTAACTTCCCATCAGGTAGTTCCCATGTTTTTTTAAATTCATTTTTGTTTTTGTTTAATATATGAATTAATTTCTAGGAAGTCCATAATCCTCTAACTTCCTCAGAATCTTCCCCCAAACAGGAAGAAGACTAGTAGTTACTTTTCTTTTCTTGGGTAATAAGATAACTTCAGTAATTTTCCTGCCCTAGGAAAATATCCAATTGTTAAACACTGTTTCATTAATTGAGTAAACTAACAGTACATTTCACTTCATAAATAGTAAATTGGGGATCTGCATCTTTCAATAGGGAATATTCAATCATCTCAAGATCTGAGAGATTATAAATTATTTAGCTCCTAATTTCTTGAATCGTTTCTAACTAATACCGTCATTTTTATTTTTTCTATTTTGCGATTTAATTTAGTATACTCAATATTTTGTTAACAATATCTGCGACATTGTTAAGGTGATTTTTTTTCTGTGTTCTTTTTAATGTGATTTTTTGCTTTATCCTTTTTTTATATTTTATAATTCATGTTTTGCTATATTTCTTCTCATTCTTTTATCATAGCATCACTTTCTTGTTAATAATGTCTTCGCAAAGTCTTTTCCCTTTATAAAAACAGCAGCCCCTTGAAGACCCGACTGCCTCAATCACGCGCTCTTTCCAGCGCTTTCTAACCCATGTAAGCCCCATCCAGTTCGATATCCACGGGTCTCTTTTTACACCATTCAGTCATCTAGTTGGAGGCTTTCTTCTGATCCAGAATCGTGTAGGATTTTGAAGTGTATGTTTTGAAGGCGCTCTTTTAAGGGGTTGTCCAGATATGACCGAACCATTTGAACTGTATTGCTCTGGATTCCGTGTTATTATTTGATTGCCTGTAGAGTTTGTGTAATTCAAAACTCAATCTAGTTCACCAACGTCTTTTCTCTATTACTGGGTCAAATATAATTCTAAGGAACTTTCTCTCGAACCTGTCAGATTTGGACGGTTTCACTTTTTCAGTGGTAAAAACAGTGGGAGTGCATTTTTGTCGGAAGATGAATTTTCATCCAGTCCCTAAAATTGATACATAGTAAAAAAATAATTTCCTGAAATTAATTTCTTAGGAATCGCTTTCGACAAAAAGTTGATGTTTCAATCCTACCTTTTTTTTACGAAAAAAAAAAAAAAAATGTGAGGACTTCAAATAAATTCTTTCTAACATTTCTTGGGGAGCTGACGGAACTTTATTGCCTAGGACTTATTAAGTTACCATCCTTTCGAAAATAGATAATGGATGCGCGATCCATGTGTCAGCTAGGAAAAACATACTGAAAAAAAAAATGATGCTGTTCACCGTGTAGCTCTTGGAATATGTTCTGGAGCTTTCCGCACCGCTCCAGTTAAGAGTTTATATGTTGAGTGTTATGAGCCAGATTTGCACCTTTAGAAGACAAATTCTTTCTTTATATTGTTATTTTATAATTCAATCTCATCTTAGCCTTCCATAAACTTCGACCTTTTTCTGCTTCGTTTTCAAGAAGCTAGATAGAATTTTGAACCTATAATTTCCCCCAGGGTGCGTGATATTTTATCAGAACTAAATATGAACCATCTAGAATAATCCCCACATTCATTTAAGGCAGAGGTGTCCAAACTACGGTCCGCGGCCCAAACCCTGCCCGCCAAGTGGTTTTATCCGGCTCGCGGAGGGTTTTAAAACGTAATGTTTTCGCCCAAACCTTTTCATTTTCATAAAGGTAGATCGAAAAACTACGTGGCCAACAAAACGGGGTTGTTGTACTTGACCAAACACAAATGTCTATCGCGCTGTTAAGTTATAAGACTAAATAAAAAGATATATTTCGGTAACTCAAACATAAAAGAAATTTTATACGCATGTGAATTTTGACGATAAGCAGAGTCTTATTGTTTTGTTGTAAATAAAGCATTAGCAATTTTGAGTAGTTCGCTTAAAGGAGCACTTAAGTATAAATAAACAAATATCGTTTTGATTTCGATAACGTTTTCATGGAATTATTGCACGCGCACAGTAGCGTACCTAGAACTTTTGTGGCCCGTGGCGGTCCCGTTTCTGCTGCGTATAGCCAGGCGCTCGTCGCCCGTCGGTGCAGCGCGAGAAGTATAGAAAATTCCGCCCCCAATATGTGCCTCCCGGTGCGAGAGAGTTTCCAAATTTGAAGAAATTTGCTCGTAAATTCATTTCAATGTTTGGGAATACTTACGTGTGCGAACAAACTTTTTCTCGAATGAAATATCTCAAATCAAAATATAGAGCAAATTTATCTGATGATCATTTGCAGTCATTGCTTATGATTGGTGTAACAAATTTTGATCCCAACTATAAAGACATTCTTCAACAACAACAACAACAAAAAAATAGTTTCATCATTCGCATTAGAAGTTGCATGAAAATATTTCAATTTATATAAAATAATTATATAATTATACTTAGTTTGTTTAGTATTTTGTATTTTCAAGTTACAATAAAATAGTATTAATTAATAGTATTTAATGCTACTTTACTCATAATGATATTTTTCAATTTGTATATACATGTGAAACATGGATCTAATTTCAATCCGGCCCGTGCCGCGAAAGGTTTGGACACCTCTGATTTAAGGTATCCGAACACGTTTGGAGCACTTTTTTTTAAATAAAGAAAAGCATGGTGTAGACATACTTTAATCATATTTCTGGATTTAATACGATTCAAAAGTAGTATTAGCATGTCAGTATTTTAAATAAACATTAGAATTTCGGGAAAATTGACCTTTTAATAACATAAATTTAAGCAAATTCTTATGAAACTTCACATTCTCAAAAGCTATTATTCTCATCCTAACAAATCTTATACGAGATAAACTACATAGTTTTATCTAGGGAATGAACTACAGTCGTATGGTTCTAATAATGAAAGTTAAAGCCAGTCGAAGATTAATTATGAAATTTTTAGTAAATTTATGATTTTTCAAATTAAAAACTGTTCACTCGATCTAAATTCTTTTCATTCCCTAGGAAATAGTATGAAGATAAATTTCATAGTAATATGATACATTTTGAATTATTTGATTTGAAGTGAGCTACAAATAAGTAAAATCAGTATTCAGAAAAATTGATTTAAAATATACGGTAACTTGCTTTAATAATAATGGGTGTACATACTCAAAATTTCCCACCTTTACTTCTATCTATACTTATAATAAAGCTCAATGTGTGTGTGTGTGTGTCGGCGCTCTACAGGCCATACCGTGGAATCTACAGCTACCAAATTTGGTATATGTATACCTTGGAGGTCGGGAATGTGCACCTCGGAGCCCTTTTTTCCAATTTTTAATTAGAATTTGAATTCATTAAAATTTAAGCGAAATTTCGACGTTTTTCAGCTATAACTTCCGAAAATATGATCGCACAAACATGATTTTTACATCAATTTAAAGATTAAAAAAATTAGCTTTCTAGTGGTATCAGTGTTTTAATGTGTAACGTAAGCTTCTATTTTTAACGAATTTTTAAAGAAATATTTTAACTTTTTTTAGCACGTGACTGGATAAAATAAAAAAAAAACAATGACGGAAGTTCATATTAAAAAAAAAAACTATCATCGCAAATTAAATCTAAAGATATGCACCTTTTATCACGTGACTGCATAAAATAAAATAAATATTAAATGTGATATTTTCTAAAAAAATAAATGCAACGCAAAGGTTTCTATAATCGTTTGCAATATCTAAATCATTAATTCAACAAATCTTTAATTACGGTAAACCTGATTGAATTTAGACAGGATATGCATTGAAATCCCAACTTAATGGCATATTTCTATAATCGTTTGCAATACCTGTATCATTAATTCAATGATTGTTTTCCATTATAAAATGTGACAGTTTCTAAAAAAATAAATGCAAAGCCAAGGTTTCTATAATCGTTTGCAACATCTAAATAATTTATTCAATAATTTTTTTCTCTTTCTTTAAGAAAACATTTAATATTTTGACAACATCACCGAATTTTTTTTTTTTCAATGTTTTGGAAGCGCAATCGAATAACCGAAAAATTACTACAGCATTAAAATCAAAGTTTTCCCAAATCAAGTTACCGACTCTTTTACTACTAATAACTGAATCTTTTAACTTTAAATATTTCTTACATTTTGTATTGATTTTAAAGAAAAAATACATTTTTTATCTATACTTATAATAAAGCTCAATGTGTGTGTTGGCGCTCTACTGGCCAGACCGTGGAATCTACAGCTACCAAATTTGGTACACGTATACCTTCGGGGTCGGGAATGTGCACCTCGGAGCCCTTTTTTCGAATTTTTAATTAGAATTTGAATTAAAAATTAAGCGCTATTTCAACATTTTTCCGCTATAACTTCCGAAAATATTATCGCATAAACATGATTTTTACATCAAGTTAAAGATTAAAAAAACTAGCTTTCTAATGGTATCAGTGTTTTAACATGTAACTTAAACTTCTATTTTAAACGAATTGGTAAAGAAATGTTTAAACCATATTTTCAACAATATATTTCGGATAAAACAATAAAATTTTATCTGCAAGAGCACATCAAAAGGAAAAAATTGGGTTTTTTTTTTCACCGTGTCACCATTTTGACGGAAGTTTAAATTTTTAAAAAATCAACTATTGCTGCAAATTAAATCTAAGGAAATGAAACTTTCAACACGTGACTGGATAAAATAAAATATAAAATGTGATATTTTCTTTAAAAAATGCAAGGCAAAGGATTCTATGATTGTTTGCAATATTTAAATCATTAATTCAATAAATTATCTTTATTTATACGGGATATGTATTCAAATTTCTGTCCAATGGCCAATTTGTAAAAGATTATTAATAGGCACATAGTTTAATACTATTAATTTGATCCAAATGAAGTAAACAATTACATTTTATGATTTATAAAATTAAAGAATATTGTTAGGAAAAAGTTTTCGTTTAGAACCTTCTGTCCATCATCTTAAAGAAAATATTAATTTCAGGCCAATCAATGCCCGGAAAAACTTCGAGAATAAGGAATATGTGATTTAATTCAAAATTTTAGAACGCGTTACTCATGGCGAACAAGCTGGTCACCAAAGGCAGCTAGTAGGTAATACCTTCCTTCTGATGTCAGAAAAAAAAATTAAAATTTTTTTCGTTTGGCAGTGAATGCTGCTTGCATTAATTTATTCTGTCTATCGAGCTGATCAAATGCTTTAAATGAATTTGCACTAGGGTACACCCCAACAACCTTAAGGATATCAAGTAGTCCTATAAAAAGTTCGTTAAAATGTATTACACATATAAAACCTGTAATCGGAAGTTTGAGAGCTCAACAAAACATCTTTAGGTACAAATTTTCATTTCTATTTTGAGCTTTTCTGTGTAAAACATTTTCCGTATTTAAAACTAAATTTGTGTTTTTACAAATTTTTAACTTGTTTTTGACACTATAAATCGGTACTTCCTGTTATTATTTTATTTCAGTATCCACTTCCGGTTTTCTGATCATTACAGAAATATTAATATCGTGACTTCTAATTAGCGTAGAGACAAAAGTAAACCTGTTTTGGATAACTCAAAGACTGGCCTATCTAATTAAAGAATTTTGAAAAATGCTACTTTTAGCCAAAATCTACATTTTCGGCGTGTTCGGATACCTTAATAGTTTTCCTCCGTGGAGAATCCAAACATTTTATTTTCTTAATCCTTTCGAAAACTTCATTAAATTGGACACAGTAGATATTGTTTATCAAAAATTATCCCTTGAACATAGTTCTCATTATCAATCTTTCATTCCTGTTTACACGGACAGTTCTTAGATATCTTCTACTCATGCCTCATTCGGTGTGGTTTTTCCAGATAAAATTTCATGTCATCAACTTCCTTCATTTTGTTTAATATTTACTATTGAAACCACTGCATGCTTTATTAGAAATTTTAAATAGACCTAGTGGAAACTATATTATTTACAGAGATTCTTGAAGTGTTTTACCATCTTTAAAATTGCCCCAGAATCATACTCATGCAAAAATTTTAAACTTAAGATTACTTCTCATGGCTTTAGTTTTATTCTGCTGGATACCATCCCATTTTGGAATTTATAATAATGAGCAAGCTGATGAAAGTGCCAAATATGCAACTTGTTTTTTAGAAACACCCATACCTGCATGTAATTTGAAGAAACAGGCAAGAAGCTTACATCAACTGACAAACTTAGTGTGATTCAGAAACTCTAAACATACTTGCAAACCTATCATAGAAAATTGGCCTTCCTTGAAACAGAAAACATGACACAGTTTAAACTCGCCTGAGTATCGGTCATACTAGAATTACACACAGACATCAATTATTAAATGATCAATTGCCGAGATGCCCGCATTGTGATTGTGGGATAACAGCTTATCATATCCTTATTGAATGTCCATATTTTAAGGCTCAATGCTTATTTTACTTCAAAATTACAGCAGTGATTTTGTTGTTGTTTTATTGTTAGGCAAAGATCCACATAAGAACCTTTGTTTTTTTAAAAAAATCTATAGTTTTTTATTCTTTAATCCGAATTCACTGTTTCGACTTCATTGGGACATTTTTTAATTTTTCAACTTTTTACCAATGGATAAAGTTGAATAATTTTCTAGAAATTGTTTTTTTTATTAGTAAATATTGAATTAGAATTAGACTTGTTTGGCGCAGTATAACCTTCATATTGGTTCTTGTGCCCTAAAAACCTCAAATCAAACCGAATTCTCGAACATATTCATTGAGCACTTCAGTGTCCGAGCTAAGAGTCCAAGTTTTATTTACGTAACAGGCATAATACGAGTCCTATAAATTCTTAGTTTAGTATTTCGATTGATTGTTTGACTTAATTGGTCAGTCCAAAGAAACAATTGTTAGCCAATTTTATTTTGTTGTCAGTTTCTGCTCCGAGTTTATTATTGTCATGAATAACTCTGCCTAAGTATTTGAAATGGTCAACTTTTTCAAAGATATGACTGTTAATACACATAGGAACATTGATTTATAATTGAGGGCTGGAATTCCATGAATTCGGTTTTATCTTCGTTTGATGGCAAGAGCTATAACTATGGTGAAAGTTTCCAAAGCCAAGTCATTTTCCTTCTGCTCATAATTTTCAATTTGCTATTTCGCCAAGAAATTTGACTTTTTATTTCAGTCTGCTTTTTTAATATTGATTAGTTCAATTAATAAAATTCATTTAATTGTATTTAAAATTTTTAGTCAATATTGCTGGATTTTCTAGAGTAAAATCAATTTCTTTAAAAGCACCAGCTAACATTTTTTGAGGTCTCTCCAAAGTGTGATATTTTAATTTCATTCTTTTTAAAAAAATTCTGCTATAACTCTGGAGATGTCCGTATTTAGTGAATAAATTTTGATCACTGTGGTACATCTGAATGAACGAAATAAATTTTCTCTTTTCTTGAGATTTTTCTTAAATGGGATATTAATACAGTTAGATTCTCTGAAGCAATTGTAGGTTGATAGAGAATCAGGTTCCTTCAATATATCAATTTCTTGACGAAAAATAATTTTAAGTGAATCCAACTCGGTCTAATCTGAATCTAGTTGTCCACAAGCCATTTTTTAGTAATAAAATCCCTACTTAATGACATTTTAAACTTTCTATGCTTGACTAAAATTCTCTGTTTATTAGCATACATAGTTAATTTTCGTTTGGAGAACAATATATAAATATGAAAAACATTTTCTTGATAATAATCAAGCAAAATTGTAGCTGCACAATAATTATGGGCAGACATAGTTCATGCAGTTCTTCGAAATATTTGTTATCCTTGAATCATCATCCTTGTTGATACCTTTATAATTAGAAGAAATGCCGACCAATCGATCCTTAAACATTTAGGGCTCGGAAATACCGAAATACAGATTTATAATGTAAATTTTGCACCAGTAAGGCAGAAGCTGTTGAAGCTGTACTGAGTTTCAACAAAATACATTGAAGATGAAGTGAAAAATTATTGCACTTTAGCTATCATAAAGAATCCTTTTTTTTCCTTCACGGATTCCAGTTCGCATAAGTTTTAATTTTTTCATGTTAGTGTCCGCAGTCAGGTAACGAAGGCGCATCTCGAGTAGGCATATTCCTCTCCGACTTCCACGCCATTCCAGCGGAAGGACGTTTGGTCCTGACGGATTTAACATGAATCAGATCGTTTATATGACGGTTCTTCAAAATTTTCCTTAAACGTGTAATTTAAACTTATTGTAAATTATAATTGCAAAAATTAAATATTTTTCGTTTCCACAATTTAAACTTATTTTATTAAACTATAAACTTTAAGTGCTTATCCTGATCACGGCAATTCTTAATCGAGTGACCGAACTTGTAATAAATTAAACATTGCCTTGGTCTTATATATTCTCTCACAATTTAATCTATACCAGCCCAAGTTAATATTTCCAGATTTTATAGCATAACTGAAATATGTTGGATGCAATAATATTATTCAGTTTGCTCCTCTTGGCAATTTCATCAAATATTCATTTTTTATGTCGCTGTTGCTTTTCATTTTGTTTCCTTAATTGTTTTAAAGTTGAATCCATTTCTAGGTATGTTATAGAATTGATTGGATTTACTTTAAGCGTTAATTCATCTTTAAGAAGTTTATTATTTACCAGATCCCCTTTCAATTTTTTAATATCATCTTCACTGACTGCTATAAGTATGCCTCCTTTATTATCATTTTGTACTGGAAACTCGAGTTGAACCGAGTCTGACGTCGCTTGAAATCTGATCATATTTCTTTCTTCTCCTTTTTTCGGATCAATTATCAATTCCTCTTCTCTTTTTGGTGTGTGATCTGGACTTCCTTTATTTCACTGTTCGGTTTTCTTAATTGAGAGTTACAGTTGGCATAATTATCAAGAGTTTTCACTTAAACCAATCTGTCATCAAATATCTCGGAATGATGAAGACATCTGTCTTGAATCAAAAGTGCTTATCATATAGATTTCTTAGAATAAAGGTTTTCTAAAAAATAAGTCAGCGTTCATTGCATTTCCTTGCTTTTAAAAAATCTAGCGGAATACAGTTTATATTGACTTTTCGAATAATGGATTGTATTTTTATTTATGTTGTCAATTATTTATGGTTTAGCTGCAGCTTCTTTGATTACAGTTCATCTTAAAATCATTTATCGTTCGATTGCAAGCATTTGCGGACTATTTGTATTAAATTTATTTTTTCTGCCTTGAGTGTTAAAAACAGTGACATTACAGATGAATGTTAAAAATTAAAAGCACAATTCCCGGGTCTGTTCACTTCATCTTACCATGAATTAACGAGTCGGGCAGCTTTATTTCTTGAATTAACAGTTGGAGAGGCATATTTCACACTCCATAATTTTTTTTAACCACATGATGGTGCATGTAAATTGGACCTCTTCCAAAACGGTGTTACTTCTTTAAAGCCATTGTTGATTTGTACTATAATTTGTTTTGTCTCATTGCTATCTATTCCCCTGATTCAGTCTGATTTTATTTCTATATGTACAAATGTAGTAATTCAAACACATAACTCGTTAATCGGCGAAAATTTATCATATGGCTTTCAAATCCTAATTAATTATCGAAGGCAAAAGTTAACAGCATTTTTCACACTAAAACTTAATTTAGTTAAAAACTGTAGTTGTTTTTACGTTCTCATTAAAATTTTGTTTTTCTTGTTGCACAATACTGTAATAATAATGGTGGTGTGGTAAATATGGTAGATATAGGTGTAGCGGTCGGCTTTCCAGGAACATTCTATTCAATAAATGCACATGCGTGCTGCATGTTATAGGTATTATGCAGGGTCAAAACACAATCGTTTGAAAAAAACTTAGATGTAAATTAGTTATTTCATTTTTTAAAATATTGAAATGTCAATGAAGGAATGAGTGTTGCGAACACTATTATATGAAATTAATAAATGTTAAAATATATAATAAACATTACATATTTTTTCAAATTTAAATAAATTTTTTTTATTGTAGATTTGAAGCTTCTTTAAAATGGCCTTTAGCATACATACATAGAATACCTTTACATACATAGAGGTAAATTTTGTAGTTAAGGTGTCAAAGTGCTTGTACGAAATTTCATTCATGAATATACGTATGTAAAAATTATTTTTAACATGGTTGCTTAACTCTGTATATTCAGTGCTAAGAAATTCTACAACCTTCTCAATACTGACATGTTTCTAACCTTTCCTTCCTTCGTGAATGTGACATTGCGTTGTTTCGAGGGATTCAACCGACACCACAGTCCTTTGGAATGACATCGAGAATCCCATGCTCATGGACAGGCAACAACAACTTTTCAGGCATCGCTTCTCAACAAACGGGGTTGAAAAGGTAATATTGCATGGCAATGAAATGAAATCGACCGATACATTTTGCAGTTTTTTAGACTACAGCCTTAACTCAGAATGTTGCAATATTTTGAACGTTGCCCCAGTTCTTCTATGTCCATTTCGACCATTCCTTTCAAAGTTTTTTAAATACTAAAGGTTTTTATGCTTATGATAATGCCACATATATTTAGTTGGATCGGGTTTCTATGTATATTCCATGTTTTCTGATAACACATACAAATTAAGAATACGTCACAAATCAGATTGTGAACTTGGTTTAACAGGTCTCCTCCCTCTGGTACCGAAAACGAGTCAGCGATGATAAAAATACATTCTACTTCTTGTCGAAGGACACCTAGGTAATGCTGCAAACCGGCAGGAAGAATAAACAAACGAAAAACACAAAGCATCCGGGATCCTAAGAGACCCGGATGCTTTGTGACCCGGACATTTGCTCCTTCCGACAGCAGGATGCAAAATAAAAACAATTAGAACGCACAGAAAAAATAATACGAAAATGTGCTGCCTTCAAAGGTATAAGAATTATTGCAATACAGTAAAAGCTCTTTATTCGCGGAGTATATGTTCCATAAATATGCCGTGAATACAGAAAACGTGAATACGGAATGGTAATTTATATGCGATTATAAGCGATACGTTCCTAGGTGACAAAAAAAACAAAAAAACAAATATATAAAAAAAATCAATTTACTTGAAGTTTTGGAACATTTTAATTAATTATCTTAAGGCTTAGGCAATGGGTGGAAGAATTTTGAAATTTTCTTTTGCTTGCAGTTTTTAAAAGCTCCTTCAATTCAGACTGATACGCAGCAATCGCATTAGCAATTTGCCTCTTAAAAGTAAGACTTCGTTCCATAGACATTCATAAAGAAATCGCAAAGCTCATTTGCCATTCTTATACCTTCACTAAGATTTTAAAAATTAAATATCACGTTTCCAATGCTTGTTGAAGTCTCTTCTTTTACATTTACACCAAGTAGTTTTCAGTCAAATCTTCATCTTACAATTCAAGCAATTGTCTGAATGTCTCTTGATTCTACTTGTCTGAACCCATCTTGTCCAATTCCATTCGCGATTTTGGCTATGTTTCCAGTCAAAGTTTGAACTTGCATAGATTCTTCGTCATTTTCCGCAGTCAGAGCAGGCTACAGTTTTTCCCAAAATGACTTCAGTGTTTGGGGCTTCAGCTCTTCCAATGATTCTTTTATGTTTACGATACAGCATTCCATAACATTCATATCAGGATTACATTCCATATTATCCAATAGGATTTTGAAGGTTCGTCTAATGCAGAGGTGTCCAAACTACGGCCCGCGAGCCAAACCCTGCCCGCCAAGTGATTTTATCCGGCTCGCGGAGGGTTTTAAAACGTAATGTTTTCGCCCAAACCTTTTCATTTTCATAAAGGTAGATCGAAAAACTACGTGGCCAACAAAACGGGGTTGTTGTACTTGACCAAACACAAATGTCTATCGCGCTGTTAAGTTATAAGACTAAATAAAAATATATATTTCGGTAACTCAAACATAAAAGAAATTTTATACGCATGTGAATTTTGACGATAAGCAGAGTCTTATTGTTTTGTTGTAAGTAAAGCATCAGCAATTGAGTAGTTCGCTTAAAGAAGCACTTAAATATAAATAAACAAATATCGTTTTGATTTCGATAACGTTTTCATGGAATTATTGCACGCGCACTGTAGCGTACCTAGAACTTTTGCCGCCCAGGGAGGTCCCGTTTCTGCTGCGTATAGCCAGGCGCTCGTTGCCCGTCGGTGCATTCGGTGCATATCGGTGCACCAAGTATAGAAAATTCCGCCCCAATATGTGCCGCCCGGTGCGGACCGGTACTGTTGTCACACAAGAATTGGCCTCTCTTAACAGCATGCATAGTACTACAACTAGAAAAAATATATTCGAAGAAGTAGAAAAAACGTTGATAAAGTTTAACTTAGACTGGAATCGACTCCAAAATGTGACAATTGATGGAGGAAGAAACATGTCTGGTACAAACATCGGCGTGGTTGGACAAATTACAGACGTTTGTGAAGCTTCAGGAGCATCAGTACCAATTTTTCTGCACTGTATTATCCACCAACAAGCATTATGTATAAAACATGTCGATATAAGCTGCGTTTTGAAGCCAGTTGTTTCTGTAGTAAATTTTATTCGATCACACATACTTAATCATCGGCAATTTGAATCTTTTCTTAAGCAAATTGAATCCGAGTACGTTGACTTGTCGTATTACACTGAAGTTCGATGGCTTAGCTGTGGGAAAGTGCTACTGCAATTTAAGCTTAGAAGTGAAATTGATTTATTTCTTGTAGAGAAAAAACATCCTGAATCAATTTATCGGATGCTGCATGGCTCTGGAAGTTGGCTTTTTTTGCAGATGTTGTGACACACGTAAATACCTTAAAGTTCCAAGGGAAAAACAATTTAATTTGCGATTTATACTCGCATATTAAAGCATTTCGAACAAAACTACAATTATTCGAAAGTCAAGTAACTGAATGTAATTTTACGCATTTTCCGTGCTGCGACGAATTTAATAAAAAAACTGAAGAACAATTTCCAATTGCATTTGCAGTAAAGATCATCGCCAATTTAAAAGAAAAATTTCAAAAGCGATTTTCTGATTTGGACATGAATTCAAAAGAAATTCGGCTGTTCCAAAATCCATTTGATTGCAACGTTGCTGAAATTTCAAGCCAGCTTCAAATAGAAATTATTGATCTTCAAGCAAACGAACAAATCAAGGACAAATACAAGGAAGAAAACTTAATAGATTTTTATAAATATTTGGATGCAAAAGAGTTTCCAAATTTGAAGAAATTTGCTCATAAATTAATTTCAATGTTTGGGACTACTTACGTGTGCGAATAAACTTTTTCTCGAATGAAGTATCTCAAATCAAAATATAGAGCAAATTTATCTGATGATCATTTGCAGTCATTGCTTATGATTGGTGTAACAAATTTTGATCCCAACTATAAAGACATTCTTCAACAACAACAAAAAAAAACAGTTTCATCATTCGCATTAGAAGTTGCATGAAAATATTTCAATTTATATAAAATAATTATATAATTATATTTTGTTTTAGTATTTTGTATTTTCAAGTTACAATAAAATAGTATTAATTAATAGTATTTAATGCTACTTTACTCATAATGATATTTTTCGATTTGTATATACATGTGGCCCGTATAACATGGATCTAATTTCGATCCGGCCCGTGCCACGAAAAGTTTGGACACCTCTGGTCTAATGTAATAGATCTTAAAGGCCTTGGTACATAGGTTGAAGCAAAGCCGACGTATTGGGAGATAAAATGACACTTTTATATTTGGATGTATAGTTCCAAGCTTGTGAGGATGACCTGGTGCATTGTCCAAAACTAGAAGTGCTTTAAAGTCTAAATTCTGTTTTTTAAAAATAAGTTTCAACTTCAGAAACAAAATAATTCCGGAATCAGTCTCAAAAAATAGTGCTTGTAACCCATGCTTTCTTATTAGCACGCCAAAACACTGGCTGGTTGTCCTTGTTTTGATTTTTTTTTAAAGCCCGAGGATTAAACGATCCGTAAAACATGAGTGGTTTAATGACACAATCTCCAGATGCATTAGAACATAGCAGCAGTGTAACTCTATTCTTTGCTGCCTTAAATACAGGGGCAGACTTTTTGCTTTTAGGAAGGAATGTTTTGATTGGCATTCTCTTCCGAAACTGTGCAGTTTCGTCTGCATTAAATTCTTGCTCAGGTTTGTATCCTCCATCAGCTACTAGGTTTGCACAAATTCTTCTAGATATCGTTCTGAAGCAGCAGTTTCTGCAGATGCTGCTTCTGAAACGATTTTAATGTTATTCAATGACTGTCTCACCTTAAATTTATTGAACCACACTTCCTATGCTTGAAATCCTCCGTCTCTGCCTTCACCACTACAACTACCATCAGGTTTTTTAAAATGAGCGGAAAGACGCTTTACCTTCTTCCTGACCATTGGACTACTCAGGAGCACCCTTTTTTGGTTGCGATCTTTGATCCATAATGCCAACGCCATTTCCATTTTTTCTATTGCTGGATCACGAACAATTTTCACTGACAGTGAAGGTGAAGCTACAGGTGACCATATTTTATCTTCGAATTTTTTTATCGATCATGCAGTTGATTCGTTGACGTTGAATGAGTGATATGGATGCAAATGACTGTCCAAGGCGTAAACGATCATGCATTTCTGTTTTCACGTTAAGCGGTAACAGATTTTTTTTCGTGTCGAAACTCGTTTCTCTTTTTTTAGTTGACATTATAAATTAGAAAAAGAGCGGTAGAGACGTGTTACCCGATCACAATGTTTGTAACGAATGTGAAAGACGAAAAAATAAAACATGCAAAGCGGCTTTTATCATAGAACGGAACAGCAACATTTAAAAATATTGTTGACTCATCCGGCTAGACGGGAGTGGCGCCAATGAAGAATCGGGAAAACACACACACACACACTTTAGTTTTTCATTATTGCAGTAAAACCTGTTTTTGTGCGGTGGATAGGGAACGCATAAAAGAAATCGTACAAAAAATATTCGGAAATTTTTATAAATTCTTATATATAATAAACAACTTTGTACCATATACTGCCTAAATTTTTTTTTGTGCGGTGGATAGGAACCGCATAAAAAAAGTCGGAGAAAATACATCAATCATTTATGAAATAGATGAGAGAATGCTTTCAATTAAATTAAATAATTAAATTAGACCAAAAGAAATTGTAAATATTTAATTCTGCATTGTACATATACATGGAGAATTTTTCAAATTATACATTAAATAGTAATCCAAAATGCGCATCTTCTTGTGATGAATTGGTTGAAAATCGCTTTCGTCGCTTGAAGATAGGATTTGAACTGATTTGGTTTTTGGAATCATAAAGTCAGTGATCAGATTTTGTGACGTCGGTCGACTGGTCAATTACTTGTAAACGTCACGATAGTGAGACATGCATGATCTCAGCTCTTTTTAGAATTTTAAGCGTCTTTCCGCATTGGTATTTATTTTAAGAAAATGCGTTTCCAATTTTTTAGAAATCTGGATCCCTGCATATATTTTATTTGCTGTAATAGATTCCGGTTCTTCTTGTCCATTTTCATAATCTATCAAACTATTGATAATGTCATTATCATCGAAAGTTTGATCCTCAATCATCTCGTCCAGGTCATTTTCGCCGAAATTATCGAAGTCTTCTCCGCCGATGTTATGTGCGAGCGCGCTAATTTCAGATAATACCGTTGACGCGTTTTCAGAACGTTTCGATTAATTACACATTCAGGCCAGATCGCTTTCCAGCACGAATTTAATGTGTGTTGTTTGATTTGTTCAATTGCTGCAATAATATGGTTTATGCAGTAAAAAATTTGAAATTTTTTTCCAAACTTCAGTCAGGCTTAATTTATTGTTCTCTAGCTTTTTAAAAATGTAGCTGAAAGTTAATTTGATATAATGTTTCTCAAAATTTGCGATTATGCCCTGATCCAGTGGTTGTATAAGGCTAGTCGTGTTTGGTGGTAAAATACTATTTGCGATTACACTATTTTAAAAACACTATTTTGATTAGGATGTTCTATAAAGGGATGACCGGGTGCATTATCTACAATTAGCAACACTTTAAACGTAAGACCCATCTCTTCCATTTATTTTTCAACTTCTGGTACAAAATAATCTTTGAACCATGCTGCAAATACAGCTGATGTGACCCATGCTTTTTTATTGGCCATGAAGTGTACTGAATATTCAGATAAAGCTTTGTTTATAATAAGTGGTGTTAACATCTTTGCACCAGAGGCATTACTGCAGAGAAGTGCGATTCGATCCTTTGCCACTTTAAAACCACTTGCAGTTTTCACCAATTTCGCAATGAATGTTCGGCTGGACATCCTTTTCCAGAATAACTCAGTCTCATCTGCATTAAATACTTGATATGGGCAATATCCACCATCATCAATAACTTCCACTAATACTTTGCGATTATTCATAGCAGTTGTTTCATCGGCGGACGCTGCCTCGCCTTGTACCTTCACATTATAAAGTGCGTACCGTTGTAAAAATCCAGCAAACCAGCCATTGCTCGCAGAAAATTTCACGTTCCGTAAACAAGATGATGAACTTGGTTCTAAATCCTTCTGTTGGTTGAAATACTGTCTAGCTTTTTCTTGAATTAATTCTTTGTGTACGGTGATTCGTTTTTTAGTTAAATCTTTAGCCCACAACACGAGAGCCCTTTCCGTCTTCTCTATTGCAACATTTCTCGAATACGATGCTCTTTTACTACTGTCGTTTGTTGCACTATTAAGAGATTCATGTATTTTATTCGCACGTTTTTGTATAGCTCTGATTGTGGATTCACATAATTTAAATTCATTAGCAACAGCTGTGGATCCTTCACCATCTGCTAGTTTATTTGATATTAGAATTTTTGTTTCGAAAGGAATTGTCTTTTTACTTTCTCTTGGCTATAATTATTCATTTTAAGGGAGTACTTAGGCCTAAAAATAAAATAAAAATCATAAAAACAACATATAATTGGAAACAAAAGTAACTAATTTATTTTCCCTTTAATCTCACTATAAAATGAATCCTTAATCATGTGAATCGTGGATAAAACTCTGAATGCGAAGCGTATACTGTGTGCGCGTCGAGCGACAATATGTACGTAAATGACTCTGCCTTGTCAGTAGATAGTTTAAAATATGTGAATAGAGCATCGCGAAGTCCAGATACATCGGCATTTACTAAGGATATTGAGTTGGATACCTATTGGAATTCTTTTACTATGTACTTATTAGAGCCGCGAATAAAGAAATTTTTAGCCGCGAATATTGGAATTGGGTCACATTTTTTTAAAAAATCCGCTAATAGTGGAAGCGCGAATAAGGAGTTTTACTGTATCAAATTTACTGAGTGAAGAATCATCTTAACAATTATGACTGTAATTATGACAATGTGATATGATTATATTATTAAGAATAACAGACACATTGACAGCATCTGACTCGTATGTAATTCAAAACTAATGTAAGATTGTTGTACAAACTGTAGTATATCACCTCACTACTATAGTTAATCTCTTTGTTATTTCTTATAAAATTATTTATCTGAATCATAAACTGTGGTAGCAAACGGATTAAAATTCTGATTTTATTATCAATTAAAGTTTGCATGGAGGTTAGAGCAATGGTTTAATGAATCTGTCTGAAACTCGCTACAAACAATTAATTGTGAAAACAAAGTAATAATGAGAAAAACTGTTTTAAGTATCAAAATGAAAAAAAAATTCCAGGCATAAAATGCAAACAGAAATTACCAATAATCATATAACATAAAAAAAATATCGATTTTTTTTTCCTTTTTAAAAAAGTTGTTCAGTTTAAGTTACTAGGTCTAAAATGCATTTTACATCAATTATTATTTAATGGACCGCTACGAGACATTTAAGATAATAGAAAACCAAGAGCATTGCATTTGTTTTTCTCTGTAAAAATAAATCAGGATTGTTAATTTTATTAATTTAACCAACTCAAAAAGAATACCCGTCACAGAAACAGAACACCCATTCACGTAGAAAATCGTGACTACCTCCAGAGCAGCAGCTCATCTGTCCGATGAAACAGACCACTTCGCAAGCTGAAGTCAAAACAGGCAAGAATGTAAAATAAATGCAGATATAAAACAAAAAAATCTTAACTCAAAGTAACGACACGCATATAAAAAAGGATCAAGCTAATGGCTCTTAAAATTTATCGCATGTTTCAATAATATTGCCTCTTTCGTCGGCCTTAACTATTGTTATTATGATTAGAATTCTTTAATCCTTCCAAATCTTTTGAAATTTATTCCTTTACAGAAGCTGCTTAGCTACCGAAGAAATAACCAGGCAATTTAATAGCTAATAAAATAATGCATGGAATCTCAGTATTAAATTTGCTCGGATTGGAGAATTGGTAAAAACGTCCTTGCTATATTTCGAGTTCCTGTTTAAATTGTGAATTTTATAAAACTGGAATTCATTTCATTCACGAGAAAGATAACTTCTACAATCTCTACTTTCACGATCACTAAAATTTTTAAAAAGGAAGGTAGTTACTTTTCAATTACAATCACGCTTGGCTTTCATCTATTGCTAACCTAAAAAGTACGAATATTTTTATGCAGTTTAATTCTGATGTGCGACTACTTTGATCTAATATAGTAAAGATTTTATAATATTCAAATTTATAAATTTATTTTGCAGAATTATATTATTTATCGCCCTTAGACAGAAGAAGTCAGCATTTTATGAATCACTCTCCTATTTATTGTTGGGAGTGAAGTCCTAAAAATTGCCAGCAATTGAGTGATAGTTAAAATTTTAAAGTTCTTCACGGATGTAATGACAATACTTTTTACATCATTCTAATATGAAAATTTATAGAAACTTCATTCAAGTAGTAAAACATATTAATGCGAGGAGAATAAGTAAAATTTTAAAACAATATTGAAAGTCTGCTTCGTAATTGTATATAAAGCTCATGCGTACATGTTAAAAATATCTGGCGCAAAGAAAGACAGTTCCGGTGTAGAAGAATGCAAATGCCTTGTTTCATTGCTAATCAAAATTTCAACATTCTGGTTAAGGCTGTAATAATATGTTAAGGTTGTGTGTCATTAAAATTGTATGCGCATTTTCTGAGCAAATTTTGACATTCGTCAATTGTTTAAGGCATTATAAACATTTTTAAATCCTGAAAAGGAAACGTGAGTCATGATTTCACTGCGTACTGCTGGGATTGCACAAAAGTAAAAATAGGGGAGTGCAGATGTTTTACAGACGAGGATTTGAGACTGAACACGACTGCATGATTGTTTGTTTCAAGTTGAGTAAACAAGTTTTTAAATCCTTTGAGTATTATTTAAAATAAAGTGCAAAACCATGGTCTTCCTCTTTTTAGATATTTGCAGGTTTTATTGCTAAGCCATATATAAACAATAGTCAATCGTATCAATTCATCAGATATTTTTCAAATTTAGTTTTTGCCAAGAAATCAAATAGTCGAAAGATACTCAAGTTTTTTAATTGCCCATTTAGGTTGTAAATAATTTAATTAATAGGATAATTACAAATTCAAAATAGTTTTATGATATTAATAGAGAATTTATGCAGCGGTGGAAAATTAAAAAAAGATAAGTGATATTTATATAAAAATAACAGCTGAAAATGTACTATTTTTCTTTTCTTTATTTCACATCACATAGAGAGAAATGTTTTTGTTAGGTTTTTGAAAAAAATTCTATAAACAATTCGTATTTTGCAAAGGCATGATGCTTAAAAAGTTTTATATACATAATATTACTAGCATATTATTGATAGTGTTTCAAACTATTAAGATTAATTCAGGCGAGGATAAATTTTTTTTTTCTCAAACTGACAACTTGGATACAAAAATTTTGTTTGAAGGTGTTATTGTGAGATTTTTAAATCATGGACCTTTTACAGTCTTTGTAAGTGTAAGAATCTCAAGTTTAATTTAAATTAAATTAGGCTATAGGATGAAAAACTTTTAAAGATATTCTTTTTTACTTGGATATTAACTTCGATAGAAAATTGGAACAACATGCGATTTTATTTTCTGGTAAATCCAAGAAAACTTGGAAATTTCAGAGAAATATCAGCAATCTGCCTTTTGTCTATTTAGCCATTTCTAGCAGAATTGCTATCCAATATGCAGTTTATAAATTTTCAGCAGACTAAACTTGTATTTCATCTTCATTATAAAGATATTAATCTTGCTATATAAGGGTTTATAATTACACTTCCTTAAAAAGTCTAATAAAATCCAACCCTCTCTTTCTTTAGCAGTTTTAGAAATTAAGTTGCCAAGAATCTCGGTTAATTTTGTTTTCTTTGGAGAAGCAATTCAAGTCTTAATTTATATTAAAAAGAAAGTTCACTGTTTTGACTACAAATGCCTTTCAGTTTCGAATTCACTCTGTCGATATTGCTACGTCCAATGGTGGCAGAGTGGTCGGCTGTTTGCAAGAAGTTTCGAACTCGCATAATCCATCTGGTTTTTTGAGGATGATTTGAATATAAATTCGTTCATTTGACGTTTCTCATTTGTGTGCCCACTTCTCAAGAGTTGTGTATTTTAATCCTATTTCAGCGAGAATGAATCGAAAATAATTCCGATTGATTTTTTAAAAATATTTTTGTATCGGATAAACGATCTATAAGCACCAAAAGATATTGGCAATCGCGTTCATTGATGTGTTTCTATCGTATTCGTATTATAAGCATTTTCTTCCAGTTGACATATTCTGCTTTAAAAAGTACTTATTCCTCGCATTATGCGGCTTATTTATTTGCAATCTTCATCGGTGTTCTGTCTTTTAATTGTGAAATATTTTTTAAAAAAATATTCATGAGAATTGCTAAAATATAGTTAGTTTAAAATTTACTCATAGTTAAAATACCCCTTACTTAAAAATTTGGATATATTTCAAGCAGGGAAAAATTAAAATTGCGAATTTCCCTACGCATAGCTTCACAAACATATTTCTTGCTTTTTGTACACAAATGATTATTTCGTTCAAAAACAGCTCAACCATACCTTCCAATGTTTTTATGTATGCAAAAAAGAATTTAAGAGGCCTGTTCCTTTTGTGTAAATTGATCTTGAATCCGATATTCGAGGCTATTCTTAACCGAGCAGTGGATGGAACCCAAATTACAATGAAATGCTAAAAATGTGCAAAGTGCCCGTATCTATTTGAAACTTGAGGTAATTGCACGCTCTAAAAACCTAAATGCAATGAATTGGCATTAAATTAAATGTGAATATCGAAAGAAATGACGTAAAATATAGTAATAGAGGAATCACTTTCTTCAAACTTTATTTTTATTATAACGCGCCTAAATATTATTTCACTTGAAGATTTTACGTTTTCAGTTTTAAAAACAATGTTTTTTAATTGGCTGAGTGTTTTACAGACAGTTTTGGAATGTATATCGATGATGGGGAATTGATTGCGCTCGTATGGCAAATAAAATAATGAATAAAAATAATACTTTTGTTGCAACTTTTATTAAACAAATAATAAGCTTTCAGTATGAAGGAACAATCGTTAAATTTATCATTTTTGCATTGAAATAGTTGGTTATCGTAAGTTTTAATATGGGAAATTTATTTTACTTCCTTAAAATAATTTTAATTCATGAATGTTAAACGAAATTCTTTCGTGAGTGCCAGCGCATGTGCACATCTCATGCGCATGTGGGATCTTTGAAGCAAAAGACCAAAGACAGTGAATGTGCAAGTTAGGCTTGGTCAGAGAAATTCGTTAGGTGGAAAAGTTTACATAGTATTGGTAGCTAGTTTTTATAAATGTTACTACTAATATTTTTACTTAAATACGATACATATTTCTTCCTGAATTGTTTTGGTTTGTTTGGTACAATCCACTGTGGTTCAACTTCCCCTCCCTGCTTGTTTTAATTTCGAACTTCCCAAAGTTTAAGATTTAGATTCTGTGAAATAATCGTATTAAAAGTTTTCATTTTCTTTTATGTAAACTAGAAGTCTTCCTTTTTCTACCTGAATTTTTTTCGCTTAATTTTTTCCCCTGTATGTTTCCCGCCTTTTCGGTTTTGAACAGAAAGAAAACACTGTAATGAATGTGTTGCTTAATGAACTAGTTCTTCCAAGATATAACCTCACACTATTCTGCTCTTATTTTTGTGAGGTTCAAAATCAGTCAAAGCGAATATTAAATAATAGAACCATCATTAAATTAAAAAAAATATTGCATCAGAATTCGTGAAAAATATACATTCACAGAAACTGGTTTAAGATGTAGCATATTTATTAAGAAGAGTATAATGAAACGCTTCAAATTCCTTATATAAAATTAGTGCGAAATTATCTTATTTCTAGTTTGATTTTTTAAAGGAGGTAATAAATTATATTAAATTCCTAATTATATGACCAACTGATTATAATTTACTTGATAGAGTCGGAGGCTATAAATTTAACAAACTTTTTTTGAAAACATTGAACAATCAAGATCACACTTTATGAGGAAACAATATTCATCAAGTAGTAAATACTTATTAACTCCTTTTATTTGTCAATAATTTTTCCTTCCCTGATACACTGATATGTTGAAATGGAAGCAAAATCGTGTTTTTTACCTGCCACATACCTTTACTTATCGACAAATTAAAAAAGAAAAGTATTGCCATCTCTGCGGATAAAGATTAATGCATTTTTTAATCAAAAAATATATATAATGAAATTTTCTTTGAACAACTGAGAAGCTTTTGAAAGATTCTATCTAAGAATTTCATTGTCTGTTCATCCAAGTTTAGTGCCGATTTTTTTTGTGTATATGTCATGAATTTCGGTTTTTAAGAAGCGTGGTAAGCACTTTGACTTCTGGATTTAAAAAAAATTATCTTTCTTCAGTTTCATCCCCTTTCCCGCAATGCAACACATCTAGTTTTCGATCAACTTGATAAAATGAAGTAAATAAATTTGATTAGAGTTAAAGATTCACGAATGAATTTTCAGCTACCAGAAATGTGTTCAGTCAATAACAAAAATCTTTTTAAAAAAACATGCAATTAACCTTGCTACTATTTACAAAAGAATATTTGAAATTTCCTTATGACGACGATGCATTCTTTTCGCATTTAATGCATTCAAGCCAGTCCTTATGCTTCAGGATAGATGTATACATCCCAGTGGCTTAATTCACTACAAAACTGGCAATGTGTATCTTGTTACGTAAGCATTCATGCGCGAAATATTGAACTCTGACCTTTTATATTTATAGAAATCAAGTTTCGAAGCCTCCTTATGTTTAGAACATTAATATTTATACAATTCTTCGAATTTTATTCCCATTTTATTAGTATTGCATAAAATAATCCAGCGTTTTATGTTGCTGAGAAACTCGCAATTTTTAATTCTCCTCTAAGTACAAATTCCGCTTGATTTATAAATGAGAAAATGCTTTGTAGCAATTTTTTTGCGTCTCTATTTTTCGAAATAGCAATATATCTTGCCAAGCCTGCCACAAACTGATACTAATAAATTAATTAGGTGGTTTTGGACAAAAATGTTTGAAGAATGCATCTAATATATCTGATTTGTTTCTATCGAGATGTGCCGTAGGCATCTATTAATTATAAACAATTAAATGGACCTGATTACAGTTTATAAACATTTTTTTTTCTTTTTACCGATGACGAATTCGAACCTCTATAGCAGGAGTAGGCAACGCGGCGCCCCGATCGATTTTTAATGAGCCCTCGCTGGACTAATGTAAATGTATGTTAGCCAGAGGGATTTACTTACTCTTGTCAAACGGCGATATACAGCAAGTAGTCAGTTGAGTTTAGGATTGTGCATAATTGTTACCTTACCTTGAGCGTATCTAATAACACGCACGTATTTTTTGTTAGTGTGTGATCGTATTTGGAATAGATCATTCGTAGACCGTGCATTTAAAACTACCAAGTAATCCGAAATAATTCATTTATTTCAAAACCCTTCATGGGTAAATGCAAAAGAAAAAGAACATATTATTTTAACGATGAATGGGAACATCTGTATTGTTTCGTTGATTACAAAGGGAAGGGTATTTGTTTGTTGTGTAATAATAGTGTTGCAATTCCCAAGAAAAGTAATATTGAACGACATTTTAAGACCATTCATACCAATTTTGATAGTGACTATCCAATGAACTCTGAGATTAGAAGAAAAAAAATATTTCTTTAAAATCTCCACTAACTAACCAGCAAAGTTTTTTTTTACTAAACCACTGCAACAACATAAAGCAGCAACGTTCGCGTCATATAAAATATCGCATTTGCTAGCTAAGAATAAAAAACAATTTACAGATGGAGAATTAGTGAAAGAAGCCGTTAGAAGCTGCTGATTCACTTTTTGAAGAATTTAAAAATAAAAAGGAAATAGTTTCAGCTATAAAAACGTTGCAATTATCAGCACGAACTGTTACTAGAAGAATTGAAGTAATTGCGGAGAATGTGGAGGCAGAATTAGCAAATTATATGAAAAATTGTATTTTCTTTTCGCTACAGATGGATGAATTGACAGACGCGACAAATATATCACAATTAGCAATTTGCGTGAAGATGGTATTTTCTGATTTTACAACAAAAGAATTCCTTAAAGTTCTGCCATTAAAGGGAAGCACCAGAGGAGACAATATCTTTTCTACTTTTAAAAAGTATATATCAGATGTAAAATTACCTGTACATAAGTTATCGTCAATTACAACAGACGGGGCACCAACGATGACTGGTAAGAAAAAAGGATTTATTGTCTTATGCAGACAGAATTCCTTATTCCCAAAATTTATTTCTTATCATTGCCTCATTCATCAGGAAAAGTTATGCGCAAAAACAATCGCTTTTCAACACGTATTTACGATAGTAACAAAAATTAATTCCATAAGATCGGGAGCTATGCAACACAGATTGTTTAAATTACTTTTAGAAGATGAGGACGTTCAGTTCACAGATCTTCTTTTGCATACTGAAGTGAGGTGGTTGAGCAGAGGTAAAATACTTGAGCGGTTTATCATGCTTTTACCACAAATAAAGGATTGCATCAAGAGGCGAATTTTACGAGCAATTAGAAAATAAGGATTGGCTAATCGACCTCAGATTTCTGACAGATATAACGGCAAAGTTGAATGAATTAAATTTAAAAATACAAGGGAAAAATCAGCATATCGCTGGCATGATTAGTGCAATAAATGCATTCAAATGCAAGTTTTGTTGAAATCCCATCTATTGAAAAAATCATTATCACATTTCCAAAATATAAAATATACTGTTGAGAGTTTAAATTTGAATAATGAAAGTTTTACTGCTACCGCATATTTAGAAATTATTGATAAGCTAATAGAAAACTAGATTTGAAGATTTTGCAGCATTAGAACCCGTTCTAAGAATCTTCATAAATCCATTAAATGATACTGAAGGTGATGTCCTTGACATAGTTTCAGTGTATTTCGAGATTCATAATATCGAAGACTTAGAATTAGAAATAATAAACTTGCAAAGTGATATTATTTTAAAAGCGCATAGTAATGATAAAATGTTTTGGAAAGTCGATGAAAATAAGTATCATATTTTAAGGAAATGTGCGCAAAAAATTTATTCATATTGTGCAACAACATACAATTGTAAGTCTTTGTTCTCAAATATGAAATATTTGAAATCAAAATACCGAACAAAGCTTAATGACTCACATTTTGATAATTGTTTAAGGACTGGAAACTCTAAATATATCCCCAATTATAAGAAATTAGCTGAAAATATGGACACCCAAGTTTCATACTGAATTATATGTGTCATTATGTATGACACCAACAAAAAAATCTGTTTTAAAAAATCTGTTATTTTAACGCCTATTTATACCTGTTGATTATCTGTAAAATATGCGCCCTCGGTGATTTTCAAATTTAGTATTGCGCAATTAAGGACTAACAGGTTGCCGACCCCTGCTCTATAGAATACCCTTCATAAATCAAATGCATAGTAAACATCTGTTGCTTATCATGCCTTTTACATTTTTATGCCATGCAAAACATGAAGTTTTTTTGTTTTTTTATCCCTCAATCGAACTGTAAAATAAATTTTGCGATAAATTCTATAATTTATATCTAATATATTAGTATTATTGATTTTGACTTGATTTTATAAGTTTTTTATTTGTCAAGTCAGTATCTTTATCAGAAATATCAGGTAAAACATTGTGATGTATATTTAATTACATGTAAAAAAAACTGAAATTTATTGACAAACAATTCAGTTCTGTTCCAACTAATCTATCTGAAGCATATGAATTTGCAGATATTTCAAAAATTATTTTAAAAAATCCTTTTAGTATTCTGGAAGAGAAGTCGGTCTGATTACATTGACAGCAAAATTAAGTCGAAATGTGTTCATGGAATTTCATTAATAAAAAGAATTAGGTTGAACAAAAGGTTCTTCCTTCAATGTATCATGCCTCAATAGAATAATGAAAAGTCAAATAGGTTTATACTTTCCCTCCTAGCTTCTATTTTTAACTAAAAAGAATTCGAGAATGTCTTGAAACTGTTACATTTTCGAATGGCTTGTTTAAGCTCAGTCGCGCAAGTAAATTTAATACCTGTCTGCGCCTTTCTCTGCTGCATTTTAAAATAACTTGAATCAAATCAAGAAACTCAAATTATTTTGATAAAAGATTGATATCTGCAAATACAACTTTCGAAATTTCAGAACGACCTCAAATGCTTTATTTCTTATTTCTGCTACTTAAATTTAAGAATGTGGAAAGAATTTTTTCTTTTAATATGACATTAAATCCCATTTTTGGTCAAATAAATTCAAATTTTTTTCTAGAAATTTGATATTTAAAATAATCAGAATCCAAAATATCTACCCCTCTCATACCTTTGTAACGGGTATGAACTAAATAATAGTCCTCGTTACAATCCTATTGACCATCAAGAGATATGTCTTAATATCGTTACAGGATACACTGTAACTTCTGTCGTATGAGATGCATTCTTTCATTGGAGTGGAGAAAATTCGGCCGTTTATTATGTCCATTAGGAAAGCGAGAACCTCGCCATTAATCCTGCAACTTCTCACCCACATGCTCGTGGCTCCCCAACCTTTACCTTGATTGGGTACCAGAAAAGCAGAATCATAAATAGAACACAAACATATGCTTAGTGCATAATTAATTAGGTTTCCGTACTTTGGAAATAAAGTTCAGCTTAACTCTCAAATGATTACTGCTTTAGACATTTTTCTCTTATGGCATTAAAAAGTAAAATGGCATAAATTCTATTCTTCATAAAACCAATAATAAAGAACGTCCTGATTTTCTGTAATTTGTTTTTGATGAAATTTTTATTTTGGTGAGGGGAATTGTAAAGAAACTTTAAAGATTTTTCTCTTCCTCTGATCCAATGCTTAAACCGTTCTTGGTTGAAATCTAGAAAAATTTGTTCATTAATCAAGTTATTAGACATTTTTCATATCTACTTTTATAAATATATTTGAAATCCTAACAAAGAAATATCTTGTTGAAAATTTGTAAAAAGAAAGTTATACTGTCAAGGTGAAAAATATTTTAGAAGATAAATCCATATTCATGTTCCTCCTTAATGTATAATTTTTCTAAAAATTGGTAAAAGTGAGTCATGACAAAATATAAATATCTGAGAAAAATTAGTCATTTTCTCCGTAAAAATAGAGTAATTAAATGGCTTTAATAATTACTTGTTTATGCAATGAACTGAATAATTCGTGAAAAAAAACATCTCTACAAGATTTTTATTTAAAAAAAACATGTGCTTGTGAGGAAGAAAACTGAAAATTCAATGTAATAGGCACACATTGGTTACGTTTATCATGATATTCTATGCCAACGATGAATTTCGAGATAAATGATAGTGAGGGATAATTTCCACTGCTCTGTTTGAGCAAATTGATTTGATTTTCAGGCATGAATGGTGCTTAGAATTTTGTATTCACCCTTGTGTATACAATATCTGAATAATTTCTAATAAAAAAAAAAGAGAAAGAAATTTAAACGAATTTCATTTTTGATTGTGTCCTTAACGAAGATATTTATCAAGAAATTAGCAAAAAACATTTCGGAGGCTGCAATTCGATTCTGATTTCGATCATTAGAGTTAAAAATAAATGATAAAAAGCAATTTCGATTTCGTCTCAGGATATAATGAATTCTTTTTCCCTTTTTGCTACCTTTGTTGTATTTCAAAATAGAAGTACTAGTTACGAAAAGAGATTTAATATTTTAGACTATTTCTTCATTTCTGTGGTATTGCTTTCCGAGGTCTTTATCTTATTTAATGCAATGAATATTGGTATTTCTTTTTTTTTCATTGCGCATAATTTATGCGATTATAATAAATAAGTTCATTTGAGAGAGATTTTTTTTAAAGATGAAATAACATTAATTTGTTTCACATGAGGAGTAAAATGGAGAAACAACGTTTAACTAATGGATTTACAATTATCTTGAGAAAAGTTTAATCCAGAATTTCCTTGTTTGGTTCTCCATAACAACTTCAGTATTCGTTGAACTAATCGAATTTTGGTATTTGGAATGAATGGGACAAAATACTCATTCAACCTCATTTATATCAATGTTTAGGGTCGCTGATTAAAGAGAAACTTTTAAATGAAAACAGTAAATTTATCAACAGCAAAGAATAAAGAAAAGACATTAACAATTAGGACAGGACAAGACAGACTATTTACAATAGAGGAAAAAGTATAACCTTTAGATACCACCAAGGATTAAGCCTAATTAAGTGTTCCATGGCAAAACTATATGCCTCCGTTGCGTATTAAATAATCATGATTCAAAACAAATGACCCTCTCCGTCTGCCGAGCGAATGCTCACAGTTCGCTGTTCTGAAACTTGACGTCACACGTTTTAGACTTGGGATCAAGGGTATTTTAGTAGAATCCCTGGTGTTTAGAACCTATAGGGCCATCTATTACAATAAAATAAAACTCAATAAGGAAAGGTAATGGCCGCTAATTAAATCTTTACATTTATGCTGATTCACGAACCAGAATATTTGGTTTGAATACGTCATGACCATCGCTCCCGTCCTGGAAGTGGAAATGTCTTGTTTAGTTATTGCTGAATGAATTTCTCACAGAATTCCATCAGCCGTGGAGGTCCGACTCTTGTGTTGTGTCCACTGAGTGCTCTCATCATTTTTTGATAACTTTTTTTTGGAATTTACATTCTGAAACGCTTGACTAAAATGTGAATTGAATAGAGAGCGGCAAAAACAACTGCTTGTAATTTATTCAAAGCTTAATTTGTTCTACGAAATATGGATTTTTTTCTCTTAATTTGTATCGATGAATTCATTCAATTGCGCAATCATTGGATGTTAAATTGATTATAATTCATTTAAAAAAACAGTTTAAATTGCCCTATGGAGCCTTGTCTGAATGACAATGAAAATACATTCTTCAGATTTTTAAATCTTCTGAAAATTTTGAAGTATTTATTTTCGGGATCATTGATATAATTCTATTTTAAAATGTTATTTACTGTGATGTTTGTTTCATTATAAAAATATTTCATAGTCCTTCTCAAATCGACACGAAAATAAATTGCACTTAATTCGGAGATATTCAATCTGTAGAGTTCGTGTATGCGCAGTTCGCCTACTGGTTATGCTTAAATAATTGTCACCTAAAGGAACGCGGTAGGTATATGATTATAAATCTCCTCCCTTTCAAAAATATTTCGAGGAGAGAACCGAAAGAATTACGAACTTCAAACATTGTAAGACGTATAATTTATAAGGAATTCAAAATAGATTATAAACGAAAAAAATAATAATAACGAGTCAGTTATTTTATCTCTGTGAATGATTTTGTTCATCAATTTTCTTCCGTATCCTAGTATTTATTTTAATACAAAAGAATTATAATTTGCATTAATTCTAATAAATGAATTGATAAATTTTCAAGCATTGAAATAAGATGATATAAAAAACGTTTTTTTTTTCTTTATCTGATTGTTTCAATTTAATGAAAATGCCGCTTTCGTTCCTCTTTAAAGGGAACCTTGTTATAATAATGCACGTCTTCCATTAATTTAGTAAGTTTTTCCATTGAGTAATTCCATTTATTGATTTGAGTAATTCCATTAATTAATTTATGACACTGACATGAAAAATTCCGAATACTATACCGAAAAGTATGTACGTATTTTATAACAGTTTTGTTTTATTGATTGTTTATTAAGGCGTTCTTCATTTCGTCAAAGTAAAAATTAAAATTGTTTTCTTAGAAATTTCTTTAAATGTTCTTTACTTATGTAATATTTTTTTAAATTTAAATGTGTTAACTCATGCAATTTTATTCTTACGATTAATTTTTGCAATTTTATTTTTACGATTAATTAATTTTTTCTTACGATTAATTTTTATTCTTACAATTAATCAAATTTAGCCTTTTTTTTAGTTATTTTAAAATATGTCAGTAAAATGGTCAAAAGTGAAGGTAACCTGAATTTGTATCATTACTTGTTCTAAGGTAAACTAAGAAATGAATGTTGCTTGCATTTCAATATAAATAAGAAGGTTAAGATTACAAGTCATATTTAAGAAATAATTTTTTAGACAATTAAATTCAAAGAGAAACAAAATTATCGTTATAAAATTTTCTCAATATATTTTTGAGTGATATGCAAAAAGAATATTAAATTAATAGGGTCACAAAGACAAGTTTTCAAATAATGTATAGGATTGCTTGAAATATTGCTCCTAATGAAGTTATAACAATCGGGGAGGAAATTCTGTAGCTGAGGGGACGTAATTGAGAAGAATGTGCATTAAATTTTAATCTTACATTTGGTAAGTAAATCGGTGAATGGAAAAATTGCAATTGTATTAAAATTTAATTACTAAGTTTTTTTTCTTCTTTGCGTTCAGCAAAAACTAGATGTGATTCAAAAGTGCTATAATAAAATGTAATTAAATAAAATTAAAACATTAATATAATATGACATAAATGAAAATAAAATTAAAGCATATTTGAATGAAACTATAACTAAATAACATTTTTTGTTACATTCAGAAGAAATGTAATTATGAATGAACGAAGAGAAAAAATGTATCATTGAAGATGTTGCACATTTCTTCCTATTTCACTTCCTCTTGTAAATGTTTGTTTTATAATTAAAAGTATGATTGAATTTGTAAATTTTAATTTGCTCAAGTAATTTTAGTTAATGCGCGTACATTTTGTATATTTCGTATACAAGAAATTAATAAAAGCGATGGGATAGTCAAAATACTCGCCTTCAAGATTTTGTCAAATTTTCACATTTTAGACCTCCACAAGTCTGAACAATGCATTCTTGGAATTTTGTTCGACTTAGAGCGCGACAACTAAAAAACGCCTTAAGCTCGGAGAAATTTGCTATGTGGTTTTGACTTTAAACTCGTAGATAGATATATTCGAATTTTGAACGAACTACATACACAAGTATCTTTTGTGTGGTATTTTGTGTCTTTTGTGTACAAGTATCTTTTCTTGCAAGTGGACGTTATGACTACAAATTCTTGAGCTGGATCAATAAATACATGGATACAAATTTTTGAACCAAATTCATAAACGAATTTAACCATCTGTTCACCTGAGCATTCGCGTGTATTTCAATGCTACAACTGAAACACAAAGGCTTAGATGAATGGATTTGAAATGGGATCTTTCTAGAATTGTAATACTGTGAATTGAAATTATCGTTTCAATCGGTTGAAAAAAAATCTAAAATACGTGTTCCTATTTTTTAGTGTATACCGCCATAAAAGAATGCACAGCATGCGGATTAAAGTTCTGAATACATTTTTTAAAATTTTTGGCCTCATTCAAAAATTAAAATTTTTTTACAAAGTCTTTACTTATACGCATTTTCTTATTTGTAGTTTTCAAATATCAACTGAAAACGCTATAGTATCCTATTAATGTGTTTTTTTTTCTATGTATGTTTCTTGCGAGAGCGAGGATGCGCTCGGAGCACAGACTGTGATGATCCTTTCTTGCAAGAAGATGGATGGAAAAACAACTGGGCAAACAAACTTGCACCCTAACTAGAGCAAGTCTTCCTTCTGCTTATCAAAGACGAAGAAATCGAGTTTTTCTCCCTGACTCATTTGTAATTTGGACGCTTCTCAGAACATATTTCATATGCTATCTGCTTATGAAAAGGATTTTGTGAATAAGGTTGACTTGTTAAAATACATCAGTTCAAATTAATAATCTTTGACTGACTGAATCTACTTTTCATGAGCTGAACATCTTAATGCATTTTCACTGTCCTCATTCATTCATATGAGCCGATTATTTATTTAATGATATATTTGCGACTTACGTTTGTTTGGTTTCGAATATGAACTCATTCAAAATGCCATTGGTTTGCTTAATGTTACGAGCTACTTAATTATTTGCCTGTATTCCTTTTTATGTGCTTCTCAATTCAAGACAATCGCGTCCTCCTGCAAAAGAAAAGGAGGCAGTAAAGCAGCCGAATCAGGCTCATGCGGGCCCCCATCTCTCGCATTCAGACGCCTTATTTTATGAGCTGGCATGCGACAGATGGGTGGCTCGTAGGGGTATGTGTGTGTGCATGTCTTTTTCCCCCTTTTCTTGAATTCTTTAGAAAGATACAGAAGTACTGGTACATCATACTTGTGATCATCTGCTCATTCATTTTTACTTTTTCGTCTACAGACTTTTGTAACCGTAAAAAAATTCAGCGAAATCACATGATTCAGACGAAACTCCACCATTTAGATCTCGAGTTCAAAAAACACATTTTAAAAAATATCTATCTGTAGCAAAAGTAAGGCAATAATGCTTGGAGATCGACTTAATCTTAAAATGTAGTTTTTAGATTCCTATCAAATTTTGAGCATACTCCTTCGGCTGTTCGAATAAGTTAATGAATGTAATATTTACATGTAGGCCCTTATAAAATCGTGAGTAAAAACCAATAAAATGTTGAAAGTCTGGCTGTCAGTTGCCTATAAACGCGATAAATCAAAAAGACACGATTTAAATATATCAAATTTGGTAAGCGGTTTTGTGACTAGAAATGTATTACTGGGTGAAGTTGGTTGGAAATTTTGGTGCAAAATTTGGATTAATCGTCCACCATCTCGCCAAAGCTTTCACGACAGGTTTAATAATGAGGCGAAATTTATGCCGCGTATAAATATTCTGTAGCTACTACGAAAAAATAAAACTTTACCTTGAATCAGGTTCCTAAGTTTTGCAGTTGGGAAATAACCTCTTTATTACAGAATATGCGAAAAAGGTTTGAGGAGGCTCGATGCTCATTTGCTCTGGTTTACAAATCAATCTATGAAAACTATTTTTATTTTACGACTCCACACGACTATTTTTAGCATTTTAATTTCCTCCAACTGATCATTCTCTAATTTCAATCTTCAGATAAGCAATTTTATGCAATGGCTATGACGCTATTGTTAAAGGAGTCTCGTCTGCAAGCCCAATGATTCATTTTTACACCAGTCGGATATTGCACCTTTTCTGATCTTCATAGCAGTATTGTAGCATTATTTCAATTAGGGAGCACAAAAATTAAACCTCTTATCTCAAATATGGTTTTTTTAAAAACCCTTTCGAATCTGTTTAACTCTTCCTTAGGGCTTGCCTCAAAAAGCAAATCATATACGTTGTAGAATGTGACTGATTTATCGGGGGAAAAAACAGCTATATAATTAAACTCTTTAGAGTTGTAGTGAGGGAGCGTTAGTTTTGCAGTGAAAGAGTGATGGCTTTTCAGAGTGAATATTTCTGAAAAAGCTTAGACTTTAATGTGAGATGCAACAATACGATTGTTTGAATTAATAGTTCAAATTGGGAAGCATTTTCGAAAATAGTCTTGATGACATTAGAAATTCTGTATATATTAATATTTTAACCAAGTTTTTAAATGTGATTCAATCAATGTCGAACATCTTTATTTCCACCGTATTTGAACAATGCGCATCTATATGATACCGCGTATTAGTAATATTTGTCTTGGGTTGGTTTCCGGGAACTTTCCCGGAACTCCGGTTTGGAACAGGGAAAGTATTCGTTTGAACTTATCCAAATGATTTGTTTCCTCCCATCCTGAAACCAAACATTTTGCTTCCACTAGCATGTTCTCACACTAGTCATTCTTAATATCATATTATTAAAAACAATCACTCAGAGTAATCAGGAGTAATTTAAATTATAATTTTTAGACAGGTCATTCACCAATAAATGCACGTTGCCTGGCAGAAATTCATGTTATAATTTTCATCGTTTTTTGGAACATTCTTTTTATTGCTACAAATATTCAGAGAATCAGAAATTGATAACATCGCTTGCAGTTTTAACTGAGTTTGGTATATTAAAACAACAAGTTCTGAAGGAATTCGAAAATGGACCATCAAGTGAAAAATCAATTTACGCTGAGGCATTCTAATAATTGTAGATTGTAGTGCAAAATCATGAAAATATATACAAACTAAGTTTGCAAAACATTTTTTAAAAAATAATAGGAAAATTTGAAGAAAAACTAAAAATTTTACCTTATGTTATAAGTAAAATTGTATTCTAAATATGCATGAATCCTTTCAATTTAATACTTGTGCCGTTTTAGGACACATTAGGAAAAAAAAATTAGTTCCTCTAAAATTTTTGATTTAAAATGAATAAGAAAAACATGGAGGAGAATTTGTAACAGTGGATTTGTTGTACAGTTAAAAATAAAGCCAAATGGCGCCATTTCACTAAAAATTCAGACACAAAAATAATATTTATAACCCGTATAAGAATCCGTAGACCAAACTCGGTCCTCTTACAAATTAAGCAGCAATAATTGCAGCTCTGGATTACATTACAAATGTTGAGTGTGTTCGAGGGGAGTGTATGAACCAAAAATATCGGAGCTTGTCGACAGGTCATTCAACGTTTCACGTAAAACGCTTCGAAACCAGTTGGACAATAAGGCAATAAGGCTAAGACAGCACGAAAAAAAAGATTTTCACAGAAGCAGATCTGCGTAATTTATTTGTTTAAAAAAGTGAAAGCATATTTCTTTCTTAGTTCACCAAAACTAGCTGTTACTGTTGAAAAAGTCAACCTATCTTAAGAAAGAATCCCTGGGCAAAAACCTTTTGCGCAATCAAATCTAAGTTTTAAATTCGCTAGGTGCGAATTTAAAACGAAACTTACGACAAAAGTTTTAATTCAACTATGATGCGTCTGAGGGTCCTTTCCAACCACTGTACCGGTAACCTGCATTTTATTAATCATATTCCTCGACATTTTAAAGAAAAATTAGCCACAATGAATGCAGGAACTTTCTCTTGGTAACAACGGGCGATTTTAATCAGGATAATGATCCGAAACATTAAGTTCATTGGGTGCGTTCCTAGTTCTTACATCATGGTTACTCCCCTACCCCCAGATAAAGACCCCCTGTCGAAAATTCATTGGAATATCTTAAGAAAAAAGTTCTAGAATACAATTTTTCCAGTAAAGATGAATTGTAAAAAGTATGATTGCAGGATTGGAAAAATATTAAATCTAATCTGTGAAAAATTTATGCAAACGTCTTTGAATGATTATTGAAAAAAATACAAAATATTTAAAATTTAACTAGTTTTCAAAATCTTATCTCTTTTTTTTGCTTAGTAAAGAGTGTAGAGTGCTTAGTTATGAGATAAAATTTCTGGTTAAATTGAATTTATTTATATAATTATTTTTTTATAATTGCAACAAACGCATTGTAGAAAATTCATTTGACTGCGTTTCTTCTCATTTTGAGTTAAAAAATTTTTTGATAATGTTAGTATCTTTTCTATACCTTAATGTTTAATTTCTTAATGTTTGGCCTAGAATAGAGTCGTCGTGTGGGTACTCTAGTTTAAATTTGCTCAATCAGCTATAATTTTATTTTGAATTCGTACAGAGTCAATATTAAAAGACTTTCAGAAAGTTTATATAACAAGCTACAAAATTAAACGGTGAAAAGTTTCGATTATTTCATTGGAAAAAACAGCATAATCAGTCGGGTATCGGAGAAAAAACAGTAGGAGTTTTAGTCCTGACTCTCAGACATTGTATTGCTAGAAACGGAAATTCATATTCGTAATGCTCTTTATCTCTTACAAACGACGGTTGAAGTTACCTCCAGTGTCGATATTTTTTTTTACAAGTTGAAATTGGCCAATTGCAATAATAGATAAAAAGTTTTAGTTTCGTTCGTGACATGTTAATGTACCGGGGAGAGAATATTTAAGGAAAATTCGTCAATTAATAGTAATAATAACTGTTAAGTGAAGTGAGGTGAAGAGATTGT
>JAPMOQ010057461.1:461510-472074 GCA_026543055.1 Argiope trifasciata | reverse complement strand
AGTTTCGGCCCTTTGAAGAGGATCGTCTCCACGGTTTCCGGTCGTGACCCTTTCTCGGTCTACGGTAGCGGAACGGTCCGAATTCTTTGGTGTCGGGAACTCTCTCTGCCCTCTCCCCTCTGACTGCTGGTTAACACCGGAAGAAGTGCTGAGCGCCCTCTCGTGGAATTAATTTACCACATATATTTCAATAGAAAGCCGTTATTTTGATTTTAACAGCCATAATTTAGAGGAAAAGTACTTTCATTTAATTTATATATTAAAAATTCTAAAACTTGATGCGTACGAAAAATTCTCAGGAACATTGAGACTAGTCTTATGCACCGTAATCATGCGTTGTGACTTAATGCAAGTAAATGAAATTTTAAACTAATAACTCCATTTTCTAGATCAAAGGTGAAATTGATAAATTTTTACTAAATATAGCTGAACTTTTTCAAAGCTTTACCTGTGAGTTTCTCGTCAGACAGGAATATTAATGGCCACTTTCCTTTTTAAAGCGCGTAATTAGAAGCATTTGAAAATTCGTTAAAATTACTATCTACGAATTTGGAATACAGTTCAAAAAATAAACGCGACTTTCCGGCATTTAGATGTGGAATTTCTACGAGAGCTGAATACCTTTGTGCTTTGTATGAGAAATTTTTCGCCAAGCATTAAATTTTGTTTCCTGACCTTTTAATTGGCGCAAATTAAATACTGGACGAAGTCGTGGAGATTCTTAGTTTCTGCACCACCTCGTTTCATAGGACCATGACTGCATCAGTAAAATGATAGTTGATTGGGGGAGGGTTGCAGTGACGGTCATTGCAGACGCATTAGTCCTCCTAGGCAAGAGCCTCCAGCACAGGGTGGCCAGGTTAATATTTTAAAGGCTAATTTAATAAAATTTTCCTTTTTCAAAAGTTGCTAGATCTTTTAAAAAAACTTTATTGCCCTAAGTTTTTTTAAATCCTTTTTGTATCATTTTGGTTCTTGATTTCTAGTTTTCATTTTTACAATAAATTCCGAAATAAATTTGTTTTTAAACCTTAAGAAAAAGCTACAATCAGCCGTTAAACGTTGCATCCAGCTGTAGAACTTTACAATTTAAATATTTCCTGAAAAGTATCGAAATTAGATGCATTTTTGATCATTACGTTTTGGAAATTTTCATAGGAGTATGAATTCAATATAATTTGTTATCAACACACTTTATTTTATTAAATATATGTACTGCTATCATTTATTGCAAATACGAAGCCTATCTTCATTAATTATTACCAGATTGAGAAAATGCTTACCTCGTTTTGGTTTATTTGCCATTGAATATATTACAATCGCTGTTTCATGTGGTATCGGCAAGAACCGAATATTTTGTAAGGTTTACGGAAAGATGCAAGAAACGTTTCACTTATATGGCATTTTAATAAAAACATTGGGCCTACGGCAATCTAATGCGATAATATCACGTTAAAGCCTTTTTCAATTATTAATTTAGTAAAAATAGAATACTCCGTTCGATTTATCAGAATTTGGCTTTTTTCTTATTTTTTTTAAAGGTTAAACAAAGTTCATAGTTCTGGCAACCCTGGTCGAAAAGCAAGTTGATGCTCTATAGGACAGCGACCAATGAAACTGAGCAGGCTCAGAATAATATTTTGTCACTTTTAATCGAGATTTTCGTGATGTGTAAACACCCTGCTTGATAAAACAGTTTCCTTCGAAAATGATTATCGTTGTACTGCCAACCTACGAACGCTTGTTATGGGAAGGAAATGATGATGTCTGAGGGGTCGGCGAGAGAATCGATTCTCTTGGCCTACTGAAACACTGAACGGAACTGCAGGTCCAGAAGCGGGCCTCGGGAAAGGTCAACCCAGCGGACAGAGGTCATTGAAGCTAGCCGAACTCTGTCCATAATGTTTTAGAGAGCTGTTCGAGTGCAATAAATCAAGCAAAAAGGCAATACAGAAACAATTTTGGAAGAAAGTTATATAAAGATAACTTATTTAATATTTTTTGGACGATGTATTAATTTTATTTTATAACTATTATACAGTAAACTCAATTATTGCCGTTTCGAAATAACAAAAAAATAGACTTCAGTCATAAATGACGAAATTTTAACTTTTTTGGTAAGAGTTAAATTTCTGAGACTTGGACATAAGAAAAATATAAAATCATTTAGTAATGTCTATAATTCATATGCTCTTTATCTTGAATAAAAATTATTCAAGTAGCATTCACAAAAATGATAAAAACACATCATTTTGGAGTTAATCCTTAATTCGCGGATGCACAGTTGGCGTCACCCCAACCACTTTAGCCAATAATCCGAGTTTACTGTATTTGTAAATACTTTTAAATAGCTATGTTAGATAACTAATTCATATATATAATTTATGTAAGGAGGGTTTATCCATATCTTTTGCTTTAACATCTCATACGGCGTATATAATCTAGAATTTTAATTGTTTGTCTAATATTAAATATATTATTACGTTCTGTATACATCTATGTTCCGAAATACTAATATACTTAATAAAAATTCGGTTTTTATGTACAGATTGATTATTTGTTCTAATTTTTAGCTTCATAATAATAATGATCTAACTGAAATTGAATTAAAATTGCAAGTGATTAAATTCTAGTTCAATATTTTATAAGGTACTACACTTTAATCATATATTTTAAGGAAAAAAAATTAATATTTTTATCAATAATAAAAACTAACTTAAATTCTATATTTCATTTTTATAGAAAAAAAAAATGTACTTAATACAGGACGGTTATAATTAAAGTAACTCTATTCAAATCCTTCTAAAATCCGTCCTACCTATCGGATTTTGATGAAACTTGGTATATATGGGAAAAATATTTCTACAGTAAGAAAAATGTTTAAAATTTTACCACCAGGAGACTTTGTGACGCCTAAAAAAACAGAGAATCTGTCAGAATCATTAAAATTTGTTCAGTTACAGAATGTACGCCGCGTGTATTCCATTGGTCACAATTACTTGTTGAATCCACTCTATGCAATCTCGTGATCAGAATGAAATGGTTGCAGGTGCAGGAGGTGACGCACCCTTTAAGCAACAATTTTGATTCTATCTAATTCTAATCAAATTTGATTCATTCTATAGAAAATAGCACCTCACCCATGCGTCATCAACTTTCATTCTTGCCAAAAATCGGCAAGCATATTCATTGCCTGTTTAGAGATCTTGGCACTACAGCATTTGTACCGCATAAATCTTACACAAATAACGTTTTAAAATGGATTTTAGAAATTTTTGTACTGTCGATCATGGAATCACCAACTCGTTTGACAGCGATCGAACTGGAAGCTCTTTCAACCACAACAGTACGACTTCTTCGATCGGCGTACAGTCGGCTTCTGTCCTTTTTCTGGCAGCGCACTCAGATTTCATTAGTACCTTCTTCAACACAAGCCCTTTTCGCAATTCTTTTAAAAGCCAATACTCACACAATGCAGCCATGCTATTACCATAGTTTTGATTTCTTAAAAAAGTTTTTCCTGTAAAGCTTGCCCTTTCATCTGTAAGAACATGATTAAAAGTGACAGAAAAAAGAAGGATTTTCAGGTGTGAGTTGGGTTGATGGGGCGCCTAGCCCCGGCAGGGGCTTATCTCCGCTAATGACAGAATGGGTGGTACCAAAAGGCCAATATTTGCCTGGATCATCTTCGTACATTGCGAAACGGTGTGAAATACATGAGAGCCGAAGCATAAGTGAAGCCATAACAGGTAAAAGGGTATAGGTGAAGCGGTGACCAATAAGATCAGTCCGCCGTCGGAGGTGTAGGTGGAGGAGTTGTTGAAAGAACAAGTATCAATGGAACCGCTCCGGTGAAAAGAAATTCCTGCGCAATACTACAATTGCCATGAGTTCTTCCATCACAACCACCTCTGCACCAGGAATGCAAGATGCCTTAAATGCAGTGGACCATACTCGACCAAAAACTGCACAAATCTAAAGACATCCATGCCAATTGTTGCTTGTGTGGTGGGCCCCATACGGCAAACTACTCACATTGCCTCAAAAACACATCTATGCGTGGATCATATCAGGCAGCTCCCACGGACTGCTCAAATAACGCAACAGCTCTTGCAAGAACTAAAGAGACTTTCCCACAGCAACCGATAGCCACTAATGCTAAAACCTCAAATCCCCAGCCATCGATGGAGCAGCCTCTTGATTGCAATCAGCCAATCACAATCAATCAAATCACCAACCTAATGAGCAATTTCCTTTCACAAATGTCAGCGCTCCTCAAATCTCTCAATCAAGCGTCAAAGGCTAAAACTATTCATGGTCGTATCAGAAAACTCCCTCCTGAAATTGTGAACACAATTTTTTGAAGTCTAAAAAATAAAATATCAAAAGTTCCGGCAATTTACATTCTATCCGTCTTATAAACTTCTCTTCACTAAATTTCAGAATGAAATTAGAGATGACATCAACGAGGAAGACACCAATTCTTGGAAATAACTCCTATAAAGCTTTAATTCGGAAGACACCTTATTTGATTTTAACCGCAAGCTCATCAAGAAATCCTACGCTTTTTCACCAATTCTGGATACGGATGGGTTGAACTATACTCCAATAGGCAAAGTCAATGCCTTTCTTCACTCACTTGAAAATTCCTTCCAAGTCAATCCTGAACCCTACTTCAATAACCGAGTCAAGAGCATTAAAAGATCGGTCAAATTCCTTCATATGTTTTGATGTTCCCCAAGCCAAATCAAAATCCAAAACTCGTATCGCCCGATTAACCTCTTCAGTTAATGTCGGCGAGATGTTCGAAAAAACACTCTCGCCAGACTCACCGAGTACTGCAACGAAAAAGCCATTATACCAGACGATGACAGAAATATGAATTCAGGAAAAGCCATAGCTTTATTCACCAACTACTCAGAGTAACCTATACCATCACTGAGAGTTTTAACGCCAAGCTCAACACAGGCGGCGTGTTCCTGAACGTGAGGGAAGCTTTTGACAGAATGTGACACCAAGGCCTCACTTTCAAGCCAATACATTGCAACTTTTCCCACTACTTCATGGAGTTATCAGCAGCTTCCTCACCAACCACACAATCCAGGTTAATATACATCAAACCCTCTCAGTGTCAGTGATTATTCAAACCGGTACACCACAAAGCAGCGACCAGAGATAATTGAATCTACAAAGCAGACTTCCCCAAATCGAATCCTATCATGAATTATCTTTTCGCCGATGACACTGTAATGTAATATTAATTCAAAGAATCTCTCCAAGATTTGTTATCAAGTATCTCCAATGTGCATTAGCCAAAATTGAGGACTAGTGCACGCACTGGCAGTCTAAATAAATAGAGACAAAACCCATGCCATCATGTTCCGTAAAAGCCATCCCAAAAAAAACCCTTATAACCAGCTCTCCAATTTTGAGGACGAACTAACCCGGGACGCAGTAGTCAAATACATCGGCCTTATTTTGGATTCTAAACTTCCATTCAAAAAATCAAATACAACTCTTAAAATTTCTGTACCACTGGTTGGCTGGTACAACAATAAAGTCCGTTGTTGTGCCACTTTGTTGCCAACAAAGTGGTTGTCAACCGCTCTCCATCAACAACAAAGTCCACCTCTACAAGCATGTGTTTCGTACCATTTTGACGTATGTGGCCCAAATCTGGGGGCTTGCAGCTAAATCTCACAGGAGTAAAATACAATTTCTCCAAAACAAAACTCGTAGGAAGATCACTAATGCACCATGGTATTTTAAAAATAATAACATCCATAGCGACCTTAAAATAGAAGACATTGATTCCTTTATAAACAAACTTTCCAAAACCTTCTTCCTTAAGATCAAAGACCACACCAGTCCTGCAATAGCTCAACAAACGTACTATGTCAACTGTAATAGTAAACTATCCAAATGGACTCTTCCACTTAAACCACCTTAACTTTTTTACTTCCGGTCTGTTAGCTATCATAATCCACGAGCATTAAGTCTCTCCTCACAATCATACTACATTTCTTTCACAAAGTCTATTGACCAAATCCAAATTGCTTAATAGATAATGTTCTCAGGGTTTCCAATCTAGGTTCCACAGTCATCCTCATACTGAGAAGTGCATGGCACTGGCACTCAAAAAATGCATCTCTTTCATTACAGTTCATGCATACAGGGCCCAGGATATTTTTCTTTGATATCGCATTCTCTTGTCAATTGCATTCATTCCTAAGATCCCTGGGTCGGTCAGAATTTTTGCTAGGGCTAGTGAGAGAACACTCTTAATTTCTGTTTCCTTCAATGACTGGAGACGAGAAAAAAACAAAAAAAATTCAGAAAAAAAGGCAAAATGTAGAATAGTTTTCAGGTTCTGCCTGGAAACCTATTTATAGGTTTTTATGTAGAACCATCTGGAGACCAAAATTTGAGTCATTTTTTCCTCATAGAATTTTTTTCCCATGATCAGGGGTCGGCAACCTGCGGTTCACGAGCCTCATGTAACTCTTTTAATACAAAATTGTGGCTCTCCGGTTCCATATGAAAACTTAATATTATCAAAACACTAAAATAATGTGAAAACATTTTTAAGTATCTAATCTCTTAACAGCTTCAGCATAACTTTAAAAAACCTGAAGCATTGATGCCCTGAGAGATTCGAGCAATTTAAACCAAACAAAATTATTCTTGCGTTCAAAGTAAATCCTCTCAACACAAATACGAATGAGAACAACATTGAGCCACTTGAAATTGGTTTTGGATCGCTTCAAATGTAATTTCTAGGTTTGAAAAATAAAGACGTGAAGTTTCAAGTTCACAGAACTCAAGGGCAAGTTGAAGATCCAGAAATGCATGCACATCGTGCAGCACAAGCAGAGAACTCTAAAAACAATTCCTCCAGTTGAGGCACCCATATTCGACACATGTAATAGTCTTCCAGAATCATAATCCACAAGCATTCCACTATTTAACTCACTACTTATACTACATTCCTTCACCTGCTCCATTGACCAAATCGAAATTTCTTAAGAAATTATGTTCTCAGGTTTATGTTCTTTTATGTTTTTTTATGTTCTCCATTTTAAAAAGAGACAATTTTAAGATTGGCGAACCGGCTGGTCCTAAGCCATTAGTATTATATAAATTATACATTTATCATGCTGAGATTATGACAAAAAATGTTTTTAACATAAAGATTATATATATTTTAAGTTCAAGATAGTTTTCAGTTTTGTGCAGTTATATTGCCGGATATTTTCACCCCAAAATATAAAAATATTGGTATAATTAAGATTGCATACAAAATATTAAAAATTTGAAAGATGAAAAAAATTTCGAAAAAAATCTGGGAAAATCTTTTCAGTCAGTTTTCTGAGTACAAATACATTCAATAACAGCCAATTGTCATTTGACAACAGTCTCTGATGCATCAATATCAAGAATGCCGACCGATTTCTAGAGCAAAGAAAAGACAACAGTGCTTGCTGCTCCAGAGGAGCAGATATTGAAAGATTGAAGAACACAGTTAGAAACGACTGTAATTTATAGACTGAGGATGCAACTACATTCACTCGAAATGACTGAAAAACATTCAGATTGCTTCAGAGTTAATTATACGTAATTTGCTGCGAGTAATCATGTAATCAATTCTATTTGTCATGTCAAATTAAACAATTTTAGAGTTTAAACTAGCAAAGACAGAAATGTTCAAATAGCAGTAGATTCTTAACTATTAAATGCAGGTAATATATGAATAGGCAGCGAATATTGCAGAGTTAAGGTATCCGACTGTGTTGGAATGATTTTTTTTGAAAAACTTTATTTTTTTAAAACTATTTAAAGCTATGGTTTTTAGATGTATTGACAATGATAATGCAAAATATTATAATTACAATAAAATGCATTGAAAAAAAATTTATTTTGAAAAACAGGAAAATTTGTTGCAAATTATAACGAAATTTAACCAAAACGGTTAACACTCTACACAAAATGGTAATGCAGCAATCCGATTTTTCTTTGTACTCAAGTTATAGAATATAATGAATTAAATGAATCAACACGTAAGAAGAATTTTGCGATGTAAAGAAGTGATGGGTAAAAGTATACGTAATATATGCCTTTTTTCCATCAATTTGCATCTTAATTTTTCTAAAAACACCTACAAATGAAAAAGTATTTCACCAACAACCAAACTTTTGGTCCATACTCTGAAATTTTTTATGTTAATACATTAAACTTTTTTGAAAATTAAAATTAAAGACACGTTTTAGCCGAATCAATTAAAACAGAATTCAAATAATTACTACAATTTCAGAGAATTTCTAGCTCTACACATTTCCTTATAAAGTCGCAAATTTGTCGCTCTTTATCTAGTGAATGCATCTAAATTAGGAATGCGCATATTGAAATAGAATATGTATGAATATACCTAATAAAAATCTTACTAGTATAAAAAAAATACCTTATATGGAAATATATTATAATAAAAAATATTTTATATGGTAAGCGCCTTAAATACATATGGGAAATGAATATACATGAATATTCCTAATATTTGAATAAACAAATTGAAAATACTATACACAAAATGAATAGTGAAATATCACTTGGGTTACAATTTAGTTTGGTCATTTTGAAATACAAATAAATCTCCCAAAAGAAAAAAAAAATTAATTTTTCAGCGTTTTTTTGCAAAAAAAAATTAAGAAATGCCTTGTTTAAAATTTCGGAGTATCAGCACTGACAGATTACAATTAAAATTTGTCAGTCTAATATTGTTTCGGTTTTGCAGTTATTTTCCTTTATAATTAAAAATTAAATTACATGAAGTATTTTAAATAAAATTTCACAATCTAACGAAGAAAATATTGCATAGATTTTGAGTCTCTTTCTTTAGATCAAGATTCGCAACATCTTTTAATCTCAAGGCAAAAAAATTCATTTCTCCCAAAAGATTTTTTTTTATTTTGCTTTTTTAGCACACACACCCACACAAATCAACCATAAATCCTTCAATAAGTTTATTTAAAATTTTGATGTCAGGATAATGCATTGAAATTTATTCATTTAACTGATTGCATTTCTCAATAATCACGGATACATACGTATAAAAACGAATGGTCAGACAATGAACAATTAAGAATCGCATAAAAATTTAAGGTATCAGAAATAAAATGCTATATTAAATTTTACTCATCTGGCACATTGTGTTCAAACTGCCGTGGTCACGTGATTGTGAACTGGCAGGCAAAGATAACTCTCAATGAAGCATTTCTATGAAAATTTCAAGGAAATATGTTAATTGATTTAAAGACCTATTTATGTTTCAGTTATTTTCATAGAACGATTTTAGAAATAAATGATAATACCGATACTCATTAAACTTTGATTACATCTGTATAAATAAAAATGAATGTTTGTCTCTATGTCTCTAATGAACTGCTGTACCGCTCATCCGATTACGACTACTTATTACTTGCACTTATTTTTTTTCTGTTGATGATGAAAATACAAAAAAGTATGGCCAACCCTAAAGTATTGAATAATAAAGTTGAAATAATAGAATTAATATTATTTAAGCTTCCCCTTTATATATAACTCAATTTCAATGAATAGATTCATTTCCGATACGAAAATCAATATTATTTTTTCTATCATTCCTAATTAAACAGGACAGTTATTTTAAATTTCAACCGATATTTCCAAAATTATTTCTTCTACAACAGCAACGCGCCGAGTACTAGCAAAGATAGTCGATTCAGTAGTAAATAACAGTAGATTCTTAACTATTAAATGCAGGTAATTTATGATTAGGCAGAGAATATTGCTGAGTTAAGATATCTGATTACGTTGGAATGATTTTTTTTTTTGAAAAAATACAAATTTCTGTCAAATCTCACAACTGAACCCCGTGATTCTAGTCCGTTTTTCTTTTGGGCAGGGTTTTTTCCTGACGTCGCATCTTCCACTTCTTCAATATATAATTCGGCTTTTCTATTTAGCACCTTTAATTTTAGCTTACTTTTTAGAGATGTGGGTGCTTTTTACAACATTTTCCTTCGTAAGTATATTTGCCAGCTGTCGCCAGTCTAAAACAACACAGATTTATTTGTAAAACCATACAAAATCAGATGTGACAAAAACTTACATGAACGGCCGCGCGTATCTCTAAAATACAAATATCTGACCGGCATAGATTTATAATAACCCCACAAACTTACTACGACAACTGAAAATAAGTCAAAGGGAGGGGGACAAATAGCCAAGGACAGGCGTTCCCAGCGCCACTAGAACTAAAGGTATAAAACGAAATTCATTTCTACTGTATCTCTCACATACGTGGGCCCGCTGGAAGGTTAAAAAAATTAATATAATTATACTACTCGAATCTTGTATTTCTAGAAGGTAATGGCGTATGCAAACCAGTCATCTTCATAACCTGATAATAATTAAAAAAATAATCTACTTATACTACTCGAATCCGTATTTCTAGGAGGTAAGGGAGTATACAAACCAGTTTCCCAACAGAACATGCATGTCAACAAATTTTCTTGAGTTTATTATGTCA
>JAPMOQ010057461.1:433236-461500 GCA_026543055.1 Argiope trifasciata | reverse complement strand
TGTCAACAAATTTTCTTGAGTTTATTATGTCAAGTTTATTTACAAAGGGATTTGAAATTTGGAAAAATAAAAAATCGCACTTTTAAATAGGGCTCCGATGGTTTGATGTTTTATGGCAGAAGAACCATACCTGGTTATACTGCGCCAAGCAAATGGTAAAATGAAAGCAGAATATTAAAGACAATTGAATATAAAATCTATGATATCAACAATATTGTATGAAATATAAAAACTTGAGAATGATGCAAGTGAAATGACAAACTTAACATCGGTGCTGTTAAATGAAAATGTAAGATAATGAAAATAGAGCTCCGAAACTTCGATTTGCGATAGTGTCGTGCCGTTATAAAACGACCGATATCATTCTACAACACAGAACGATCTATGTCACCCCAGAGTCAGATCGAGAATGTCACCCCACATCTTTGGGGTGACAGAGTTGACATACAATAACCACATCGAGATCTTCGTGGTATTCGAAATATGACTGAATGTTAGTTTGGGGTTATTGAAATGCAAATTTGCTCATAACCTCTTTTTTATGAAAACAAGGAAGGTGTGCAGTGGCCTGATGAACTGTAGGTTCGAGACCCAATTAAACAGAAGAACCGTCGTGTAAGAGTGTCTTTTGTACATTAAATACGTCAGACCAAACATCCAGAGGGGTATATCAGCTCAGGCGTCATCTGACCACGGGCTCACGGGATCCGTTCTCAAATAGCAGTAGTTTTGCTTTAAAACGGGTTGTTTATGTAACTAAACTTTATGAAAATGAGGAAATTGACACGGACTGAAGAAATATTTTAGTTTATTTTATCAATACTGCCTCTTATACATTAAAGATTTTTTTAAAAAATGCTAAAAAATCGATAATTATATTCTCATACAAGAAAAAATTTAAAGAAAAATTATTTTAATCATCAAAAATGTGAACTTAACATAGATTTGAAGATTTAGATTTTTGTGCCTCCAAAAATACATTTTTGAATAAATGTTATTTGTCTCTTGCCCAAGAGCATGTTAAAAGCTATAATTTAAAAATACAATAAGCTATAGTCATGGAATATGGTACATAACGTTCTTGTTAAATTTTCAAATTTATGTGTATCAAATTTTGGACGATATTAATTAACGGGTTGTCTGTCCATTCATCCGTATATTTCCATCTGAGCATTGCATATCAAAAATGCAAACAGTTATAGGATTGAAATCAAACAAAATAGAATCAAACTATATATATGTTTATATGAATAAAAATCAGATTTCAACCGAATTCATGAACTATTGGTTATCTGCTGCCATGTTTAATTTTCCAGAGTTTGAATACGGTAATTCGAAATATAAGTGACTCAGAAAAAAGAAATGTTACGGCTGGTTTTGCCAACCATATTGTGAATGAATTTATTTGAATAGGAGGAGCGACTGGCTTATTAAATAATATAGATTTTGCATATAATTTCCTGCTTTTTGGAAATGTTGTTACATTTGGATTTCATTTCATTTTTTTTGTGGATTCCATTAATCAACGTCACCCATTAAAATATTAAAATTACTAGGAAATAATCTCAACAAGCTGAAAAACTGTATTTTCAATTCTTTATTCTTTTATCAGTATGTTTCAATATTACTGACATGCTGTTGATCTTGCTGACAGAATACAATTTAAATGCGTCACAGCAATTTGATGTTGGTATAAACTGCTCATTAAGAATAAGGAAGTGAAATTGTAGCACCGCACGAGATAAACCAGATAGTGGTTAACGTTTTAAAGAATCCGTCTACGTCCGAAGGGAAAAAGTTTTTTAATTCGATTTTTTAGAAACTATTTACGGTTTTTGGATGTATGGTTTGTCAATTATAAACACTATAAATGCATGAATAATTATTTGAAAATATATTTTGAGAAATGGGAAATTTTGTTGTAAATTTTTATGATTTTGAACCAAAACTGTTTCACTCATGCGATTGCATTTATTCGCCAATGTCGGCTAATTGTGCAAAACATTAAACACTTGCCAAAAATCTGCCTTTTTGATTGATAGCAAAGAGTTGCAAAAAGCACTTCAAAGACAGAATTTTATTATTTCTACAAAAATGAGTCATCACATTTGCAAGTTATCAGCATTAAAAGAATTTAATTTAGTAGGGTAATATCGTATTTTTGTACTTTAGTCAAAACATTTCAGGGAAAACTTATTTTCCCATCTTGCAATCTTAATTATTCAATTTAATTTTTCTTGGGCTTCAGAACAAGTTTTTGTGTTTTTTGTTAAGTTTATTCACTTTTTCCACGAGTTAAAATCACTACCAGATAGAAATACTGTAAAAAAAAATGGCAAAAGACATTTTTTGAATTGAAAGTTTTAATGAATCTTTGCGGTACTTTCCCGTTTCGCAGGTGCAAATGTCGCAGATCAGACTTTATCGCCTCTTAAAACAGAACAAAAAAACCTTGTCATCGGTTGCATCATATTTGGCGACTTATCGCCTGCATCAGGGAAATTAACTTCTTTACTTTAAAAAAAAATTCATATTTGGCGGCAGTAGCGAATTCCACTATCTTCCAATAAATAATTCCAAATTGTTATTTTTTTCAATGCAATAGCACTTTTGGGCAAAATCCTAATTTAATATACTCCTTCCCATTAATTTATTTATCTTTAATGCTTTTACTTGTCTTTCTCTCTCTATGTTTTTATTTCATTTCAATGCTTTTTTGGCACCGCCTTTAGCTTCTTTTGCATCTTGTACATGTGAGTAGGAAAGTTATGTTTGAATAACGAGTTTTTTTATAGCTATTTAATTTCTATTTTTTTAAATTGTAATTGCAAACTTTTCACCGGTGTAACGCCACTTTGGGTACACACCTAATCATCACAAGAATACATCAGAATACCCCTTCAAAAGCCAAAGATTTGCCAATCAAAATGGCGACTTGACAGTGTTGAATTAGATGGACAGCTTGCATTTGTTACACAGTATTGTTTAGATAAATGATACTATGAAACAAACGCAGCTGCCCATCCTTCTTTATTAAAATTATAAGCTTTATCGATCACAATTGTTTTGTCTAAGATTTCTTTTTGAATTTTTATGAGTCACAAATGCTGAATCGTGTTTGAATTCTCAAATAAAGAACGTTTGGGGCTGTGCCGGTCTGTACTTAAGGTTTCCGACTACGTTAAAAACACTGGTTACCTTCCACTTTGACATTTTTTTAAAAATTGATTTTTCTTGTAGTTCAGGCTTTCCTCTTTCCAAAACAGTTTATCTTTTTTAGAGAATGGGAGATCTGTCTTATCATCCAGGATCACATGTTTTTCAGCTTAAATTTGTCTTGAACCTCAATTTTTTCAAAACTTTAATTTTTATAAAACTTCTCTACTGTTAACATGATATCTGAAAAACTAATTGAGGTATTGGCATACAAACTTCAGGATGTGTTTTAAAAAATATGGGAAATGAAAGGAACCAAAAATTTTACTGTCGGTGAAATACTTTTTCATTTATGTGTGGTTTTAGAAAAACTAGTTCAAAAATTCATGGAGAAAATACATATACACGAATATTTTTACCCATAACTTGTTTGTATCTCAACATGTTTCTTAGATTTTGAGTCATTTCATTCGTCTTGATATTCTATAACTTTCTTACAAAGAAAAATAGAATTGCTTCATTACAATTTTGTGTAGAGTGTAACCGTTTTGGTTCAATCTCATTAAAATTTACCACACATTTTTCCACTTCTCAAAACATATTATATTTTCAAATAATTGTGTTGTATATATAGTATATATAGTATAATTTTCGAAAAATAAGAACAAATGCAATTACCCCTTTCAAATACATTTTCATTTAAGAAGGAAATATTTTAGGAATTTTTGCATTAAAAAAAGTTGAAACTTTATAGCAGGCAATTACCATTAATTCTTACTGTGCATTAAAAATACACTTTTAAAAATGTATTTATCAATATAAATAAAAATGAGTGCTTGTCTGTAGGTCTCTTATGCCTTCTTAAACCGTTCATTCGATTGCGATGAAACTTGGTCAGATTATTGTTTACACCCACGGGATGGTTATAGGCATAGTACAATTATTTAATATAAAAATTCGTATGTTAACCACATCTATTTACGAAGGGTTCATCCCCAAATAACTCGCCCCAGGTGACAATAGATTCAGCAGAAATGCTAAACCCAAGTTAAAGGTTAATATTTTGTAGTTATTGAACACAAAGGCCATTTAAGTCATTCTCAGAGGTAACAACTTTATTACACATTATACGAAACTAAACCTGGGAGTTTTAAATTTTAATTAAATTTTAGCGTTTTTCACAGTAACTTCTAAAAACATTAGAGTACAAATAATTTTACGCCATTTTAATTTTAAAAAAATTATCTTTTCAACCATGTTAACGATTTTATGGTATAAATATATTTTCTATGTTTAATCAATTTTGAAAGAAAATATTTTAATCGCATTTTCTAAAATTAAACTTGAGAATTCGGAAATAATATGAAAAGAATCACGAGATACCATAAATAATTTCTTTTATCACCATTCTGAAAGAATACCAAGCTTTAAATTTCTTAAATAATACACAAATCTAATTTATTAAAAATGAATATTTGTTTGTTCGTATATTATATGCTGTCGTACCTTTCATCCTATTTCGATAAAACATTACCAAATGATTGATTGTTTGCACTTAATATTATTTTTTCGGCGGCAGCAACGCGTCGGGTACCAGCTATCGGGCTGTATATATTAAAAACAGAAGGATAGAATTTGAAGTTGCGAGTGACGGTTGTGTTTTTTACCATTCTTTGTGCCTTCAACGTTTGGTTTTCTACCTTGTATTTTCCATTGTTTTTTAAAATGTCTCTCTTTAATTTGTGTTGCTAGAAGGTAAGGTTGTCTGTCATTATACTTTTTGTTGATTTAAGAAGATAATCTATTTTTTATAACGAATTCGAAATTCATTTTCTTTACCAATTGATGATGCTGCAGTCATGAACAAAGTCACGCATTTGAATATGATTACTGTGCAAAATAATAATTACTTTAGAAATAATAAAACCACCAACGAGCATGTTATGCGCCTTGGTTCAAGTGAATACCAAGAAATTAATGTTATCCTGTCGAATGAACAAATTGAAAAAATTGCCCCAATTAAATCCATTTCTAGTACAAGATTTCATCAAAAAATATTAATAAACGACTCAACAAATGACATGAAATAACACCCAATAGGACAAAATATTGTGGGAATTGCTTAAAATCTCTCAACTCGAATCACATCCTGTATGGCGCCATGCTGGCCATATCACAGGATTAGTCACGTGATGCTACGCCGCCATTATGGTAGACGAGAGTTTGCCGCTGAGACTAAAACGTACAGTTCAAGCTCTGTATCTTTTTATGTGTTAAATGTTTGTTTAGTTGTGCTTTGTCCTCTTAAATAATAATAAATACATTTTACATAAATTCCGGTCGTTGCCTTTCTCCACATTCCCACAATATTGTTTAAGACAAAGGACCCAATCTGCACTGTGTAGTTACTGGCACTAAATAATTTTATGGATAAAGATATCGTAACAGATGTGATATGGGAAAATATCACTTCACGCTTCTTACTATTTGAGATAGCAACAAATACCCCGATGGATGAACTAGTGGCAGAAATACAGGATAAAAATAACCTTACTGTGTTTGAAATGCGGAGATTTTTAAAGCAAAAGATATATCACCAGTCCTAATAATTGTTCTGGGAACAATTCTGTCAAAATTTGGTTTATTAACCAGCACATCCAGTTATTAATAGATCGCCCGCAACAATGCAACAAATGCTTTTCTTTTCGCCCTCCTACCAGTGTTTGTAGAAAAGCTGACATCTGTCATTTTGTATATTGACACAATTTAGGCCTTGCTAAGGACCTGAAAGATTTATTAACTGCAACGGTTCTCATAATGCCAGGTATAAATCATGCCCAGCAGATACAAAAAACCCCCACTTGAACTTAAGCGTCATAACCATATAACTACTGCAGAATCTCGTAGAACTTTCCAAGCAACAAATATTTTAATACTGTGAAAATCATGCCAGGAGCTACCGACTTACAGTTTAGTTTAGTTTAGAGATTTTAACGTCCCGTTGTAAAACAACACTAGGGATATTTTGGGACGAACCTCGTCATTTTTAACCACGGCCAGATGAAACCTGAGCTGGCACCCCAACCCCTCTCCACACCACATCACACCAGTGGGAGGACGCTTAGCCTGACAGATTTAACGTGCAAGAGACCCCCTTAGAAGACGGTTCTCCGATGGACTCGAGTCTTGAATCTGAAACCCTCCGGTTACGGAGCCAAGACCTTACCACCAGGCCATCGCCCCCCTCCTACCGACTTACAAGATTCTTTCAACGCGAAATTTGAAGAACTTCTATATTCAATAAACGAAAGATTTGAGAAACAAACTGCTCTACTTGCAGACATGCTTCAAAAATCCATTGAATGCATTATTCAGAATATGTGCAAAGGGATTTCACAAAGTGTCGATTTTAGTTCATCTCCCGCACGTAAAAAGAAAATCCTGCAGAATTGAATCTGATGTCTAACAACAAAATTCATTGGAATGCAGAGGATAGTAATGAGAGACTATGCCAGTTGGCTAATCTTCCTTTCACCTTTTTTTTCGTTGTTTGGTGGTTGGTTTTTTTTGTTGTTTGTTGGGTGGTTTTTTTGTTGTTTGTTGGGTGGTTTTTTTTGTTGTTGTTTGGTGGATGGATTTTTTTTGTCGTCGTATCGTCGTTTTCTCCTTCCTAACCATCAAATTGGGATTCGGTTCTTCGTCGCGCCATTTTCGTCTTTTTTTTTTCTTCGCTTTTCATGGCGTGTTTTGCCACAGATTATCAACAGAAATTTTCGGTCACTTTCATTCCCTCTCCGTAAATGACAACCCTCCGGGGGAAATCTCGAAATGAGTATGAGATGCTTCCCGCATGGTGGTTGGATCTCGCCAGTCTGGTGGGGGTTCTGGCCCTAATATCGATGATGGATGTACTCCCTTCGGGGAGGGTTATACCGTGGCCGGTGATGGCTCTTAGGCCACAACCACAGTTTCTGCCAGTGTTGCTGCAGCGTCTGTCCGGTCATTCAGTCTTGTGTGGTTAATCTGTGCGCCTTAGAGGCGGGTCGAATGTCAGTGATATTGCCTCATAAAGAAAGATTACAACGAGCTCAATGGCCGAATGGTCAAAATTCTTTGTCCAAAACCACCAGAGTTTGCGGGTTCAAAGCTCACCATGGCTGTTATATCCAAAATCTGGAATTTTAGTTTGCTTCCTTAGTTATTTTTTTCCTTAGGTTCTCCAATATTCTAGACTTTTTTTTGTTATGCAAATTAGTTATTTCTCGAATATTCTGTTCTTGCATAAAAACTAGTACCCACTAGTCGTGGGCAACTTCTCGTTCTTGTAAAGTTGCAAGTCGCTACTTTCCTTCAATAAACTTCTTTGTTAATTTAAAGCTGACGGTGTGTTTATTTAAATCTTCGTGACAATACGACTTCTCTAAATGGCATTTCTGAAGCTGAATTGCCGCAGTATTAAAAACACCTCCAACCTCCCTCCTCCACCAACCTTCCTTCTCCACATCTGTTTTTGGGTTTTTTAAAGAAACGTATCCAAAAAATACAGATCATTTCACATTTCCAAGTAAAATCTTTTTTTCGGAGCCACCGATACAACAGACCTGTTGGTGGCCTCTTTATCGGCATACCAGAAAGCATGCTTAGCAGAGTCACTTGCAAAAAAGAAAATGTCCCGGACCTGAAAGTCTTTGCAGTTGAAACCCAAACCCATGATCAAATTTCCACGATTATTAATATTTATGCTCCTCATCAGGGCCGGCCATATGGGGGGTGGTTATGCACCTGGGCCCCTCGACTGATAGAGATCCCCCAGCTTGAATAAGATTTACAACAGTGCTCTGAACAATAATAATAATACACATTGTAATGACTTGATTTCGATAGATCAAAGAATACTCAGAATTTTTCGGCACTTCTTTATTTTATAGCTCTATATTTATACAGAGAACAACTCGTTCTTATATTGATTAAATAATTGCTATTTACATCACAACAGTCCAAGTTGAAGGGTTTTACTTGAAGATCAGCTCTCCATTAAATAGTAAACACACCTCTGGAAATTCACGAGTTGGTGAGTCAGTCATCATTTCAGGTGGCACTCCAAATCTACCGAACTGGTGGGCGTATTCTAGCTGTCTCCCAGAAACCCTTCTTTCCAAAAAAACCCTGCGTATTTTACCTCGGCAACAGTCTCCACCTCCTCATCTTCAGTGGCTACTGGTCCTCTCTTCCGGTCAATCATGTCCAGCCAAGGGCCATTTCCAAGGGCTTCAGTCTGTCGTCGAAAGGTAATTAAGGCTCGCCGAAAAGTCTGAAACATGGGGTCCGCTTACAATAGGATGTCTGGATGTTCCATTGTCTCTGAAAGCGCTATCACTGTCTTCAGGGTGAGGAATTTCCACGTGTGTTCTTTCAGCTATATATGCCTCAGGTCCCGAAAGGAGAACATCTGCAACATCTGGTTATCTCAAGGTGTCTACCAAACACAAAGGCAACACAGCTGGCGGAAATATTTTATCACTAAAGGGGGACGGGGAATGTTACAACATACTAAAAGTCTACAAACTTGTTTCCATGTGGCTGGCTGAGCATCGACTGACGCCTTTATCAGGCGAAGATCGCAGTGATATCCATAAAAAGGCTGGAAAAGTTCATTCAGGAATAAGGAAATCTCCGCCAGACATGTGAAGACAGAGCGGCGTGCCCGGTACCCAGAAGTCGAGACTAAGGCTGGGTTCAAATGTATTTGTAAATCATCAGCTGTCTACTTTTGACTATATCTAATGTAATATTTTTTACAATCCGTTACATTGCCAGTTACTAAATATAATAAATCCTGAACCTTCTTCCATGCAAATTAAAATGAAATAAAAGATTATCTTCGGTAAAGGATATGGGTAAAATGTTTAAATGCTTTTGCTATACTAAGTACCAAAAAAAAAAATTGAATTAAAAAAAAAATCTGTAGTAATTAATAACAAAAACCAATTCATTCATCATTCAGTACATAGACAAATGACCGGCTTTTTAATTCTTTTAATACTTTGCTAAAAACGGAAGGCCCCAAATGGTTTCTTGCACCCGGGCTCCTTCATAGAGAACCCAGCTCAGCTCCTCATGGGCTCAATATTCACCTGATTAAAACAATCTGTTTTGTGTCATGGCATGCAAGAGCGCCACCTGTAGCAATTGATATCGGCCATCCGAGTGTTGCAACCCATGGATAGCGTTTGCCCGAAATAAAGCCTTAAAAACATAATAACCTCATCCGTATTTTCTACCATACGTCCATTTTTAATCGACGATAACTTGCCGGCGTCTTGGCCTAGAGGTAGCCTGTCTTCCCCATGATCTGGGCGTCCTGGTTCGGGCATGGTTGTTCTTCTGTGTGTTCTGTGAATGAGCCCCCCTGTAAAAAAGGGTTGTGCAAGCGAATGTGTGTGTCACCGCTCAGGGGTCTTTACCCACAGGAGCTACTGCACCCCCTTTCCGTGGAAACACGGACACGACATCATCATCATCGACTGTAGCTTTTGTCAGGAGCGAGATGGAGCAAATACCATGGATTAAAAAAGCGATGACCAACGTGAGGTTTCAGATTAGTTCAGCTACATTATCGTCCCTTTTTGAAGCAAGACTAGGGCTATATTGGGCTGGAACCTCGTCATTTTGAACCGCCGTCAGACGACGATTACGACACCTGAGCTGACACCTCAATCTCTAAATTTCCACACCACACTAGTGGTAGGATGTTTGGCCCTAACGGATTTCGTGTGCAACAGTTTAGTTTAGTTATATTAACGTCCCGTTTTGAAGCTCACTCAGACTTTTTGGGGATGGACCTCATAATTTTGAGCCGCAGTCACATGACGAGGAGAGCACATGAGCTGGCACCCTCTCAACACAACACACCAACGGCACAACATTTGGCCCTAACAGATTTAATGTGCCACAGTTAAGTTACATTAACTTCCCGTTTTGAAGCAACACTAGGGCTATTTGGGGAAGGACCTCGTCATTTTGAGCCGCGGTCAGATGACGAGGAAGCTGGCAGCTCTCGTGTGGAAGCTCTGGTGTGGAAGTTTTGTGAGTGGGTGCCAGCTCAGGTGTCGTCCTCGTCATCTGACCGCGGTTCAAAATGACGAGGTCCTTCCCCAAATAGCCGTAGTGTTGCTTCAAAACGGGAAGTTAATGTAACTTAACTAAACTAGCTAAAGAATTGTGCGCTTTAATGGACTGTGTTATATCAGAGCATTGAAGGTTCTTGAATTCGAACAAAACAAACCATCCTATTCAATGCTAGCAAGCATCATTCTACGGAAAGTAGACAAAGAAACACGGAGGCAGTTCGAGGTTTCTTTAAACATGTAAGATATTCCTACATTAGAGAATTTGATGGACTTTCTAAAACAGCGAAGATCTTTTTTAGAAAGTTTTAACCGTATTCCGAGTAAAGATGAACGTCTACAGAATACGAGCGTATCTAAAAGAGCGAAAATTCTTGTAGTCTATATAAATGAAAATGAATGTTTGAATGTCTCTTATGCGCTGCCGTAACGCTCATCCGATTGCGATGAAACTTAGAATACTTATTACTTGCACTGATCTGATACTGTTGATGATGGAAAAAAGATATTTCGAACCCTTAAGTCTTGAGTAATAAAGTTTAAAAAAATAGAATCAATATTATCTACGCTTCTCCTTTATGTGTAACTCAATTTCAATGAATGTATTCATTTCCGATACGAAAATAAATGTTATTCTTTCTATCGTTCTTAAATAAACAAGAAGTCATTTTAAATTTCAAACTAGATTTCCAAAATTATTTCTTCTGAGGCAGCAACGCGCCGGGTACCAGATTAAATTATAATAAATCATATTATTATATATATTATTAATAAAAATGCCAATGTTAAAGCTTGTATTTTATGCAAAAATTATCATTCGCTGTTCAGATGCGTTACTTTTCAAAACATGGGCGTCTGCACTAAGTCCGGTAAAAAACGGATTGATCGAATCCTTATGTTAGCTCTAATATAATTCAATACACTACTGTTGTTATGTCGGCATCGATTAATTAAGCGATTGGAAAAAAAAGCGCTGTGTGTGCAACCAGTCTATGTCAATCGAGGATAGAAAGAATTTTGTTAAGAATAACAAATCGTGCGTTATCAGTCTTGAACCTCACCCGGGGAAGTGCAAATCAAAATATTCTTGCAAGCCTCAGACCTGTAGCAAAATGCATCATTCGCTCATGAGGAGTCAGCTGAAATTCACGCGATCACTTCAGATTCAAGGCCAAAAGCCAATGCGGTAACGAAACCGAAACTAATCGAACAAACGAAAGTCTCTGTTTTGATATTGAATCCGACAGATACTCAGCAGTTGTTAGAAGCGAATAAATCGGTTATAGCATAAACACTGTTCTTATTTATGTAAAAACGGCAGATGGTCGCATAGTTCAATGAAGAGGACTTTTAGACAGTGCTTTGACTTTAAGTCAGGGTCTGGCCATCTGGGGGTTGCGGCGGGTGCTATGCACCCGGGCCCCACGACTGAGGGAGGGGGGCATTCTGATTAAGAATTAAAAGTGTTCTGAGCAATAACAATGTTACAACATACTAAAAGTCTACAAGCTTGTTTCCATCTGTCTGGTTGAGCATCGACTGACCACTTTATCAGGCAAAGATCGCAGTGATATCTATAAAAAGGTTGGAAAAGTTCATTTATGAATAAGGAAATCCCCATCAGATATAGTTAAAACAGAGAACTTCTGGGCGCCGGTTGAGGCTGGATTGAGGCGAGGTTGAGGCTGGCGATCTAAGATTGTTACCTAAAATCGTATCTCCTATAAGTCCCCAGTGATAAACAAGGCTTAACTGATGGCTCTAAAACTTTGGCTACGAAAGGTCATCCAGTTTATTGATCCCTTTATGAAGAAGTGTTTCCCATACTTAACACGTTCACTGGCACTACCCTCGCCTGATATCAGGACCTTCTGTCTAACTAGATGACCCATTTGTTATCTTTTAACTGTAGTAGAGAAGGTGTCTTCTAATAACAAAGATGGATTGGTTCTAGAAAAGAACGCAATCTGCGAGTTATCTCGTAGTTATCAGCCAACGTATTAAATAAAGCAGAAAGTTACTTTAGTGATAAGGATAATTGTACAGAAGAGGTTTTACGATGAAAGTTTGCATTAAACTGATTCTAATATATATATTCGAACATAATTTTTCTAGTCATAATGCATTGTGAAAAATTTATAAAATAAATTAATATACTTAGAGTATAGTAATATATTAAGATAAATATATGCAGAATTTATAGTTTGATTTTTAAACTGGTTCTTAACCTGTATATTTAAAATGCTCTAGAAAACCCTGCTATGAAAGTCACATAAGTCGATAGAAAAAGGGTCAAATTTACTCATAGTAAATTCTTTTATTTTTCACATAATTGCTAAATTTCACATAATTGTTTTCTATAAATCTTTATATACTGAAAAAATAAACATGATTTAAAAAGTATAAAGTAATGTTTTTTCAAGAATATTATTTATTGCAACATGTAATTTGAGAAGATAATGTTCCATCACATTTACTTTCTCTAGCGATAATATATTTTGAAAAATTTCTAAAACATACCCATATATCAAGAAAAATATCTGCCCAATATATTGGCAGTTTTTCATACCAATACATTCATTAGAAAATTTAATTTGAAAATGAAATGCTGTCTTGTAGACTGCATCTCCCCAGTTAAGTCCTAAATGTTCACCTCCCCAGTGAAGGGTTAATAAAGTTATTAGAGGAAAAATACATCGATTGAGGTCGAAGTACCACTTTGTGTTAATCCAAAATTAGTATATCTTCGGACTAGATGAAGCCATTTTTTAATCAAATGAAGCATTTCAACCAGACAATTAACTGATACACTTCATCAAACTTGTATTTATGACGCATGGAACTCTGCTTTCGGTTTGTATATCCCTAGAGGAATTGCAGTCAATTCTGATTAGTTAGAGGTATTAAGGGATACAAGATTAATTTTTTGATAATTTAGATTGGCAGAGACAAAATTGCCTGCTTCCCACTTCTTTAGAGCAGGCGGTAGAACATATCAATAATTAGTAGATAAACAAAAGACAAATCAATATACCCATATTTACTCTTTCTTCTCCAAACATTTAAACTTTTTAGAACTCACTCTTATTCGATACAAATGTCAACTGATAATTCATCAGGGGGCAAATTTTGCTCTGAAGCTTTGCAGTAGTAACATATAAAGGAGAAAGGTACGCAACATACTTGCATCTTAATATTTTTAACTCCTTTGTCTATCCAACTTGGAGAGACACATAAAAACCTGTAAAAATTGATTAACTTCTAAAATTTCAACGACAAACAGTGTATAAACAAATCAGTGCCATTTGTATAATCCGATGCTCACTATAAAAATTCGATTAATCGGTATTATTCACAAAGTGCGCTTCAATAAATGGGTCGAAGTGGCCTGGTGGTAAGATGACGGCTCGTGAACAGTAGAGTTTAAGGTTCGAAACCCGATTTTACCAAAGAAAAGTCATGTAAAAGGGTCTGTTCCACGTTCAATCCGTTGGCGCCCTCCAAGTGGTGTGGTATGGAGTGTTCGCTCAGGTATCATCCTCGTCATTCGACCACGGTTCAAAATGACGATGTTCATTTTAAAATAGCCCCAGTGTTATTTTAAAATGGGGCGTTAGTAAACTTAACCAAATCAGACGCCGGAATAGTTGGATCAGTCCGGCGAAGAACGAGCTAGTGTGGAGCTTAAGCATTTGCGAAATTGAGATACGTGCCAAGTTCTGGTGCTTACTGTAGATTCAACATCGAGTCGTGTTATGAGTAGGTAATCTTGTAATAGTAAGTTGGCAGTTGTATATAGCAAAAGCGTTGAGACAGTGGAGAATTGCTGAGGTTTAGAGAGACAGTAGAATGAAGCTATGTAGATTCCCATTTCTGACTGACCGCTTAAATTTTTTCTTCAATTTCAAATTCAATTAAAAAAATACCGAACATCTAAAAAAAATTGTTAAAAAGTCAATTTTAAAACGGCATAAAATTAATTCTTGTGCAGTAATATTTTCAGAATATCCTGAAGAACGACAATGAAATTCCAAAATTCCTACTAAAAATTGAAAAGCAGCACGAAAATAATGCTGTATGCAAACCGAACTGGAAGCTTTCGGAAAGCAGACTATATTTTCCTTTAAACTGTTATTTAATATAATATTTGAGAGTGTCACACGCATTCCAATAATTCAATGCATTCCTCTAGATGACTTCCAACTTTAGCAAGCTTTCTAGATAAGTAATCGTTTTCTTAAGCTTCAAATTATCTATATATATTTCTGTAGCTTGCAGAGCATTTTATATACTAAAAAATCAAACAAGACTTCAAGCGTTTTAGAATTCCATCGATTTCGTTTATTCTCTTCACTTCACATCATCATTGACAAACTATTGCCAGATTTCAAAAGGTTTACAATTGATCAGCTATTATACAAAATAATATTAATAAAATATGTTTATCAAACAGAAAATTCGTTTGCTTTTACTTTTAATAATATTTTAGCAGAAATAAAATTTGCAGTTATAAAATTTCTGAAAAGGAATCGTCTGCTAAATGTCTGTTGACAGATGATGGCATTTACCGAACACTCCCATCTTTGATTATTTGTTAAGGATCAAACATCAAATAAGGTAAATAAGCTTTGAATACAAATTAATTTGCATTGTTCGAGTCCTCAAAAATCTTGAAGGTACTTTTATAGTTCTACTTCTTGTTGTAAAAGGGTTTTCACTTAGATTTCTTTCATCTTCTGTACACTTTATCTCAAGGAGATAAATCCGATGAACAGGACATACAATCTCACCACTAGATGTCTTCATTCGCACGACTCTGACGTTTTTATCCTTACCTGGATAAACCTCAAGAATTTTAGCCATTGGCCGCATTAATCTTTTCTTTGAATCATCTTCAATTAACACAATTTTTCCCGGGTTTACTTCGTAATAATTATTTTTCTTCTGTGGTTGTAATAATGTGCCTAGATATTCACGGCGAAATCTGTTTCTTAAGTGTTGCTTAAGATTTAGTCGATATTTCAAACGCCTTTTATCATCAGTAGTGTCCAGTTTGTCTAAATCGGGCTCTCCCACCGTTGGAATATCTTGTATGGACTTTGATGGAGTGAGTGGAACGGGTCATTGGGATCTTAGGATATGTACGTAAGAGGTCTTGAGTTAATGACCGCCTCACAATCACATAAAATGGTAACTAGCTTTTCATAGTTCAAATAGGCATTCTCTAAAACGCGTCAAAAAAGTTTTTTTCACCATTTGTACGATCCGTTCCCAAAGTCCACCCCTCCAGGGTGCAGAGGGTGGTATGAATTTCCATGTTTTTTCGATAGAAGTTTCTCTTTCAATAACATCCCAATCCAGTTTTCGCAGCAAATTTTCAGTGCTGACAACATTAGTACCATTATCACTGTAAATAATCTTTGGTAGGCCATGTCTGGTTATGAACCGCCGAAGGCAAAGGAGAAAGGATCTAGTATCAAGTGACAGAGTCAGTTCGAGGTGTATAGCTCGATACACAGCACACGTGAAAACAACTATCCAACATTTTTCCCCTCCCTTAAGCCTAAGTGGCCTAGTCAAATCTACGCTACTCACTTCAAACGCAGCTGATTCTTCTACTCTATCCTGAGGTAAAACGATAGGTTGGGTCTGTATGTTCTTAGAATTATATCTTTTGCATCTTAAGCATTTGCTAATTTCTCGCTGAACAGTTCTTCTTCCATCTATAATCGAGAGTTTTTCTCACAATTTTGATAATAGAATCTGCACTCCAGCATGATAGTTTTCCATGTGAACCTCTCTGACAAGAAGCTCCATTAATCTATGTTTTTCAGGAGGTTTTAGGAATGGGGTATCTAAAATTTCGTAGGTCGTCCTTCTCAGTTAATTTTATTTTAATCCTTAAAATAAAGACATTGAGAGTCTTCAAACTTCGAACTGATTCGTCGGTGAAAGACTCTTCTTGAATCATCCCAATAATCATTTTTTCTCCTTCATTTATTTCAAGTTTAGTTAAATATCCCTCTTTTCTGCACTCCTTTTCGGTCTTAGAATTATGTTCAAATCTTAAAATCCAACCCAAAATGTTTATGACTTTGGCATAGCTGGAAACCGAGAGAAAAGACTTGCAATAACAGGAGAGCTATTTACAAAACTAATTGATTTGCCACATTTTGCTACAGAGACAATCTCTTCATTAATATCAGCCAATAATTCGTTTCTGGCTACAAATCATCACGTAAGAGCAACCATTTAGATTCCTTCCACCATTTAGAACTCAGAAGCTGCAATACGGAGCATCCACGAGAGGGCAAATCGGCGGGATTTAACGGTCCTGGAACATGTCTCTAGTCGTCTATATTTGACAGCTTCCAAATTTCTTTCACTCGATTGCGGACAAAAACGCTCCAAGGTACGTCTCGTCTGATCTATTGAAGAGCCGTGGTAAAGTCGATGCAAAACTGTGTTTTCACATTTATGGTATTTAAGCTCTCTTTTACAAATTTTGAGAGCATTACACCAATGCAACAGGCAAGCAGTTCCTGTCTTGATATAGTAATTGATTTTAATAGAGCTGTTCTAGATTTACCAGCTAGTAATTGTACAGAGGTGTCATAGGCTGATTGGCATCGGATGAATATAACTGTTGCATACGAAGTGCTGGTAGCATCGCAAAATACGTGAAAACTAACGGAAGAGACATTGCTAATAAAAATTTCCTCGGAATTTTCACAAGATGTAACATTTTAATGTTTTCTATCCCTTTAAGAAAATTTCCCTTCATGTCCGTTGATACTTCCGAATCCCAGCTTTTCTTCGATCGCCAACTCTCTTGGATCAATATATTTGGTCGCAAAGAGACTGGGCAAGTAAAACCAATTGGATCAAAAACTCTATTGGCATAAGATAAAATCACACGTAGATAAATTGTATCTGGAGGCATTTCCAGTAAAGAATTATCACAAAAAAACATATATTCTGATTTTTTTCATCACAGAAGTCCTAAAACAGGAGTTGGTTTGGGATCTTTTAATGAAATTGTCTCTCCTGTGAATTCCCAACCTCTAGGGTTAAACTTGGTTTGTGCCATCAGTTTTGTTGAATCTTCAATAAAGTAGTGCAGTTCCTGCTCTGATTCCAACGATGTCCCACAATTCTCGACGAAAAATGTATTTTTCAAATTCGGAGCAGTATCATGGAAAAGAGAAGATAAATACTGATCCAAATGATGGAGGATGATAACAGTCAACAGAAAGGGGCTGCAATTCAGGCCAAAAACTACTCTAGCATGCTGATACACTTTAGTCACATCTCTGTTCTCAACCTTCCACCACAGAAATTTTTAAGTATTTTGTGCCTTTAGCGACAGATATTTGTAGAAATGCCTTTTTGATGTCAGATACATCACCAAAAATTCTCTCCCAAAATTTCATGAGTACTGAAGGTATTGTCACTATAAAATTGGTACCCTTCATCAAACAATCATTCAAAGTAAGATTACCTCTTGATTTGCATGAAGCGTCAAAAACTTTGGTGGTGGAATCATTCTTAAATACTCCTCGATGAGGTAAGTAGTGACCAAAACCTTCACAAGAATCTTCTATAATATTTCCTTTCTTCCTCTCTTCGAAGACAACATCATAATATTCAAATTGATTGCCCTTTAATAACTTCATGTTAGTAGAAACGAGCCTTTTTAAAGCAATGTCTCTATTTGTTGGTAGTTCCTTTTGACTGCGCATCCAGGGAAGCTTGACCTCATATCTTCTGTTCTCGTCAATTTTCACATTTCTGAAAAAATAGTTAAAAGCTTTATATTATAAGTCTTTAGAACTATAAGTCTCATATAGGTCCATTATACCTAGAGTTTCTAGTCTCCACAGGTCTGAAATGTCATTACTTTGAATAAAAAGAGGTATGGAGGAGTTTTTGTTGAAAACAGCTTTTGGTTTTCCCATTACACTCCAACCCAAATATGTTTTAACAGCAATCAAAGCAGATGACAATGGGCATATATTTCCTGTGAAGAGATTTCCAACGTAATCAGCTCCTATCAACAATTCTATAGGCTTAGAGCTTTTCCCAACGTCAGTGAATTGGATACCGTTATTCTGTAGCTCCTTGACCCATGGATCCCTTTGTATACTAGGTATATAACCACAAATAATATCCTGATTCAAAACTTGTATATTACAAAAATATTTTTTCTTCAAATTCCTCACTGACAGTTCATAACAATTGTGTTTCTTCTTGGAGCTAGCTCCGCCAAATACATTAAATTTGGACTTCGTTCTGTGCTTATTCTCATATGATTAACCGCAGATTTCAAAATGTGTGATCTCTGCGATACTGTATCAAATAACGCTCTTACCACTTTGCTTTGTCCCCCAGTCTATGTTAATATTAAATGGGTTTGCAAAAGAATTTCCGGTTCACTTTGATTTGATAAAACAATATTTCCATTCTGTGGCATTAGATTTGGCGTTATGTCTTCGCTCACAAAGCATACATTGAACACTAGATTTGCATTTTCTAAAAATGTGTCCAAGCAAAGCAGGCATATTCTTCTTAAAAATATCTTGGTTTTTCATCCAGACATTTTTTGTGTTTTAAAACAGTCATGTTAATTATGGACTTTTCCACAAAACAAACAAGATTTCAAAGATTTTGTTTCATAAACTAAATCATTAGTCGTGGGAACAGGAGTTTCGAATTCTCGATATTTTTTACCCGGCTTCCGAGTTTCTGGGGAATTGAAGCCTGATTTTGGCACCAAAATCCTCTCTTCCCCTTCCGTTCCGAGAAATAATAGTAATTGCGACAATTTATCGCCATAAGAATTTATATCATCTACTTTAATTTTCACATGATTTTTGTAGTCAAACTCTGAATAAATTTTCAGAATGCATGATTTCAAATGCGGGAAAATCATATTTGCATATTTTTTAGTAGTTACACCAATAGACTCTAATGACCTTAAATATGATTCCAATTTGACATAAAGTTGCGTTATATTCAATTTCGAATTCATATCAAAAGCATTTTTTGTAACCAATGAAAGTAGTTATCTTGCATAATATTCAACAAGAAGTTTTTCACGGCCAAATCTAGCCTTCAGGCTGTCAACAACTTTAGCATAATTTTTTGCAGTTGGTGGAAAACTATCAACTTTCCGCTCTTCTGCCTATTATAGAACTCTGAATCAGATATTGAAATTTCACTTTATCACCGATGGTATTGTCCGCGTGAATTCTTTCAAATTGGCTCCAGAAGCTAAGCCAATCTTTCACTTTACCGCCGAACTTGAATAATTTTATTTCGGAAAGTTTTAATTTAGCTTTCTCCAAGTTCACCGATTCTGGCGCTTTGAATGTGAAAGAAAGTTTATCTGAACAAGTATTTACACAAATCCGTGCAGCATATAATTTTTCACGATATTATTTTATTTTCACGTACTCTTCGTCATATTCAGCCTCTAAGAATGCTTTACATGCTAAGAATGCTTACAACTAACCGTTTTTTTTAATCTTCAAATTATATATATGACTTTTTCTAGCTTTCAGAGTATCTTATATACTTAAAAAAAAGACTCGAATTCCTCCTTTAGAATTCCATCGGTTTCGTTTATTCTCCTCACTTCACATCATCATTGACAAACCATATTTCAAAAGGTTTACAACCGATCATCAGCTATTATACAAAATAATATTAATAAAATATGCTTATAAAAGAGAAAACTTGTTTGCTTTTACTATTATTAATATTTTAACAAAAATGTCTAAAAAAGAATCGTATGATAAATGTCTGTTAACAGATTTCGACATTTGCCGAACAAAATCAGTCATTTACAAATTATTATACGTGCTCGTTAGAAAGATGAAAATAATTAAAGGTTTTAAAGTAATTATTACTTCCATGGCGATATCGCTGCGGAAATAATTCTGAAAATGAAGGATTTCAAGAGCAAAATTTACAGAAAAAAAGATTTTGGGTTGATCTGATTTTCATAGTATGAAAAATAAGGATCATTCTTTGATTCAGGTCTAAATTATGATCTGTGGATGAGTGAATGAAATACATGAATGAAATCCAGTCCGTAAAAAGGGCTATGACGTGTGAGAAGCTGATTTGTATTCTTGGCCCTAGATGGCGCTACTGAAAAAGCAAGAGCTGCAAAATAATTTGGATTCAATCGCAATGGCTCTTGAATCAGTCGGCTTTTCAATGACAAGTTTTCATTAGAAACAACAGCAACAAATTTGATGAAAGGAAATATTATTTAATGGTTCGAAAAAATGAAAAAGGCTGCATTATTAATATTCTAAAAACGTTAATATGTTTAAAAAAGAAAAAGAAGTATTATTTTGCTTTAAAAATCATGACAGAGCATTTAATTTTCTAAACTGAAATGTTCTCGGATTTACAAATTTTCGAATTGTAGACTCGCATTATTTTGGGTAAATAAACTTTCAGGCATTAAATAAAATTGTGTCATCCCATCTCTGTTGAAAATGAAATTAGGATTTTTAATTTCTTGCTCAGAACCAAGTCCAAAGACCGAGTAAATGGTTGCATTCTTTCAACCACGCGCACCTCTTCTATTATCGGGTGGTGCTTCGGAACCGGAGGGCTGCAAGTTCGTTACCCGATTCCAACGAAGAGTCGCCGTGTAAGCGGGTCTGATGCACGTTAAATCCATTGGGGCCAAACCTCCTTCCATTGATTTTTGTGTGGAAGTTTGGAGAGCGAGATGCCAGCTCAGGTGTACTCCTCGTCATCTTACCGTGGTTCAAAATGTCGAAGTCCGTCACAAAATAGCCCTAGTGCTGCCTCAAACGGACGTTAATAATAATAATAATTGCGTAACAAAATTTGTACAAAATAGTTCCACAAAAAGTTCCTGAATTTTTTGATTCATCTTTATATTTTTTAAATATTCACAACATTAAGCAGCTCTAAATCAAAAACTATTCAGATCAGAATTATAATCCTAGTTCATTGCCTTAAGGATAATATAGAAAGTATGCATAAAAAATTACAGCAAAAAAATTATTCTTAATATTTTGAGATTTGTTTTGCGTATCAAAATGGGCCGCGGTGACTTGGTTTCAAAGTCTCGGTTTCGGAACTGGTGGGTTGCAAAATAGCCCTAGTGTTGCTTCAAAATGGGACATTAATATAACTAAACTAAACCCTCCTGTTATCATTCACATACAATGATAAAACATTCGAAATAAATTGCCTTCTAACTTATATCATTCAAAAACTGTGAGCAGCTGTCATCAGTCCTGAAAAAGAACCACTCATCCAGAAATTCGCCGATCGAACTTTCCGAATCTTGAATGTGCCAATGAATGTATCTTTACGAGCAGTTCGTTTTATGAAGGAGCAGCTGGGGTAAAAATGTGCGCAATCTTCTTGAAGTGCCTCGATTCGTTTTCTTCATTTATTTGACAACCACTCGGAAGCAAGTTGAATTAAATTGTGAGAAAATTAAATATTCTCCGCCGCATCTTGCAATTCTTCTTTTCTGATAGAAAGAGTGGCTATATATTTTTGGTAATTATCGAGAAATATATTTGGCTTTATAAATTGCATTTCTTTTGTGTCTGTTTGTTTAGATACATAATTCACTTTGCTTTCAAAAGATTTTTGCGTATGTTGTAGAAGAGAAACAGTATCTTTAAATTTTTTAAAATTCTAATTGAGGGTAATAAAAGCAATGTCTCAGGTTTTTTAAAAACCTGAAATGAGAGTTTTATATCAAAATAAATACAACATTTGAATATATTTTTTTAGAATACTGATTGAGTATAATGGAAACAATGCCTCCGATATTTTACTTGATTACAATTTATATTATAAGAAATTTTCTCTGCTGGCAAACATTTTTAAATCATCAAAGTATGTTATACTTAAAAATCAAGAAGAAAAAAATGTGCGCAGTGATGAGTGTTGCATCTAAAAGTGTCTTTACAATGATTTTATCCAATTAAATTTACAGTCATTCAATAAAATATATTGTACATTTTTAAGTACTTTTTCAGTTTTACGATATTCCATGCCGTGGACAAACCAGCCATTAGCACAGCCATTTACGTTATAGTGCACGAAATGTACATAAAATATAGTGGTAATATAAATAATATCATTAAATTATAATTGATATTTTTAATATCTCTTTGGATAGAGTTCCGCATAAAGTTATTTATTTTTGAGCTAATGAACGATAGAAACAGAAGAATGAGAAAATTGGTTCACTTTAATTCCTGAATCGGTTCTCTTCGATTCATCTGGAAAAGAAATTTCAGCAAAGAACAGTTCTATGCGAGTGACGGTTGTGTTTCTTTCCGTTCTTTGTGCCTTAAATCTTTGGTTTTCTACCGTGTATTTTCCAGTGTGTTTAATAACTTCTCTCTTTAATTTGTGTTACTAAAAGGTAAGCTTGTCTGTCATTATACTTTTTGTTGCTTTAAGAAGATAATTACTTTATAAACTAACTCGAATTCATTTTTATACCAATTGATGCTGCTGCAGTGATGGACAAAGTCAAGCAATTGAATAGGGATAGAGTGCAAAATGATAATTACTATAGAAATAATAAAGCCACCAGTGAGCACGTATGCGCCTCGGACCAAATGAATACCAAGAAATTAATGTTATCCTGTAGAATACAGACAAATTTCAGAAACTGCCCTAATTAAATCTACTTCTAGTGCACGTTTTCACCAAAAACAATATTAATAGACATGACTCAATAGATAAAATGTAATACACCCGACGGGACAAAATATTTACGATAAAAGAACTCAATTCGCGCTGTGAAATTATATGTCATTATATAAATTTATAGATAAAGATATCGTAACAGATGTGATATGTGAAAACATCACTTCAAGCTTCTTATTATTTGGCATACAAACAAATAACCCGATGGATGAACTAGCAGCAGAAATACAGGATAAAAATAACCTTACTGTGGTGGAAATGCGGTGATTTTTAAAGCAAAATACTACAAAAGTTGTATCACCAGTCCTAATGATTGTTCTGGGTACAACTCTGTGAGATTCTGTCAAAAATTTGGTTCATTAACCAGCGCATCCAGTTATTTGTAGATCGTCCGCGACAATGCAACAAACGCGTTTCTTTTGGCCATCCTATCCGTGTTTGTGGGAAAACTGCCATCTGCCATCTTTGTGGAGTGACACACCTTGAGAGATATTTCTCTGCCAGTTATGTAAGTTGCATAAAAATATCTTATTACTTATTGTAGAATGGCAGTAATCAAATGTAAAATTACCGACTACCGTTTCAGAATGCTTATTTAAATAATGAAGCCTGTAAAATGTTATTAGATATTCTCTAATAGGATTCCCAAAAACTCTAAGAGAAGATGCAAAATCGATTAAGAAATGGGCTTCACCATTGCCTAATGGGTGATTACTAGGATTTATCTGTGGAAACTGACGATTATGTTTTCCGAAACTATTATCTCACAAAACAGGTTTTTGCACGATCTTAGAACTTAAAGTAATACCTTTCTATCGACCACAATTTCATCTTTGTAAAAGCTTTCTTTATTTTTTTTAAACCTGTAGTATACTATTATTAACAATCCTTAATGTTAGGATTATATTCAAATTCAGTTTGCAAATATTCAATCGAGTGTTTTTGTCGATATTGAAACTGAGATTTAAAATGCTTTCTTTAGACATGTAGCAATGTGAATTGGCTAGAAATCAAACTTGTGATGTTTGGGCCAGTAGCCTTGTACATAACCACATGACAAAAAGGATCACCAACGACCAGTGGTTGTTACTGGATTATTAAGATACCGCCACAATATTCCCCTATCAGTGAGTTTGCGAAGAGACGAATGATAGTATAGCGCCGTAAGTTATGGCGAGGGTATGTGAGTTGTTGATGTTGTATCAAGTGAGTCTGACGAATTTTTTAACTACTGTGACACTAGTGGTATCTTAATCAGCCAGTAACATCCATTAGACAAAGGTGCTCACTTTGGCCTAGTGGTTATGTTACACAGCTACTGACGCTAAGGTCGAGAGTTCAATCCTTAGTAGAATGTAATCCCTTACATTGGTGACCTTGTCTACACGAGCCTTTAAGCAAGAATTTATTTAAAGAAACCTAAATTTGGAAAAGTTATATTATTCTTTTTTTTTCAATTTAATCGAATTTTCAGTACTTCCACTTAAAAGTATGAAGTTCCACAGTAATAAAAGTCTGGTAATAAATCATAAATCGATAACTGCCCGATGTTTTTTAAAAAATACGATTGTATAAAAAATACCTTTAGATACAATTAATACTTTATCTATACTAGCTCACAAATACACATGTAAAAATTTTTTTATTAAAAATGTTGTTCTTTGAGTTCATATGGCGTTGCAACGGTCGATTGAAAAAAGATAATGTAAGTTAAATTTGAAAAAGAAAAAATAAATCTTATTGTTTTTTAAGTTTGTAAGCACATAAAATCTTATTTTTAAAATCAATCATATTTTTTTTCTCGAAAAGTATTAAATAATATGATTCATGCGCGAAACGGTTATTTTTCGAGTTTGTTAATTGAAACAAAATGTTGACTTCAAGTTTTATTTTCAATACTTTTCTTTCCGGACATTATACTCAGAGAATATCAAGACAACTATCTTACAAAAGGATTTTGATTCTGCATTGGAATTCAGACAATTAGAAAAATGTTTACAGACATTTTCTGACAACTATTTTTATCACCTCCCGTTTTGTTAAAGATGAATAATGACTAAAAAATAATGCAGGTGTCTATTTGAAAATTTCGCAAGAATTCTTTTTTATTTAAAGCATACTTAAGTGGAATCCCCCCAAAATTGCTCAAATTAAATTCGTTTCCACCCCAAATTTATGCTTTTTTAAGAATTATTTCTGTCCTATTTAAACCGTATCGGATACCTTTGACAAACTTGAAAAAGCACATAAAATATTTCTATTAAACAAATGACAAAGAGAGTGAGATATTGAAAACGAAAACAAGCTTCATAAAGTTAAACCTACTACCGAACTTTGAAATCTCAAATTAACAGAAAAGCAGATACATTTATTTCTAGATTACGAGTGGGTCATACTCGATATACATATTGTCATCTGCTATTAGGAAAACATGCTACAACGTGCTCTCGGTGCAGTTGTACTTTGTCAATCCAACATGTGCTTTCTGATTGCCCACATTTTTATGCACAACGTTTACATTTTTAAAAAGCCAATAACATCATTTTATCTACTCGATATACACATCATCATCTGCTATTAGGAGAACAAGCTCCAATGTGCTCTCGGTGCAATTGTAGTATATCCATCCAACATGTGCTTACTGAATACCCACATTTTATGCACAGCTTTTACATTTTTTAAAATCCAATATTATTTTATCTACTCTACTTGGGAAAACTCCACATGATAACCTGTTAAAGTATTTAAAATCAATTGGTTTTAAATCACAAATTTAGTCTACTGCCCTTTTTTGAAGACTATCTACTTTTTTTCACATTAGTTGTTACACCAGTGAATTTCGGAATTTTAACTTGAAAGAATTTTATTTAGTCTGGTGTAACATGGCCAAATTCATGGCACTTGTGCCAAAAAACCAAACTAAACAAAACCGTAGTGGCTTTGAGTGATCCATTGAGTATGCACTTTTTTACCTTTTTATTTGATGAACAAGAAGAATGACTTTTTCATCTTTCTTCTTTTTCTTGCTCGATATCCGTCAGGAGTAAATATAATTGCCTGTTTTAGATGGTCTGCCCAATAATTTATGGCAGTTAAATTTTTATATTTTTTTAATGTCGAAAACATTTAGACTTGATTACATCTGTGACTAAGTAGTTTTTAAATGAATTATGCAAATACAACTAATTTATCCTTATATCCTGTGTATCAGAGATTTAGCTATTCAAAACGTTAAACGTTTAGATATTCTACAACGATCATTACATTTTTAAAATGTTAGATCCTTCGGTGTTGATACTACTCATTTACCAAACACAGATTATCATTATTATTATTTATTCTCAAAAGACGAAGGTGTCTACTTTTTTATGTTTCTCCCTTCTTTTTTTACAATGTGCCATTTGCAGTTAAAGTTACTAATCCTCCAAGGTTATCCATTTATTTTTAGAATTTTATCACCCATCTTCAATGCTCTGAAGCTGGTCTTGGATATCCAAGCTTAAGAATCAAGATTTAAAATTCATTTCACCTTAGTATCTGTCGCGTTAGAACATCCTTTCCCGTCCTTCCTGGGCATAAGAAGATTTGGTATTAAATATTCAAGGTCCTTATTCGTGGTGTCTCCCCGTCTTAAAGAACTGTGTCATTTATTTAGAAATCCAGGCTTGGCATTTTGTTTTTCTAGTGTTATTTATTTTCCATGACTCTGCTGTTCTGTGTAAATAATGTAGTAAAGTAAAAGTATTTAAAGTCTGCAGCTACAGCACTTTCTTATGTTTATTTATAAATCATGCAAAACTGTTTTCCGACTTAAGTGCAAAAACGAAAGCATTTCTCTTTGTACTTTACTGTGTTTTTCAATACAGATGTGTGCTTTAACAAACGAAAGGTAGTTAAAGTAATGTAACATATTTGCGTAGAATTACGAGCTGCACTCGCGATGCATCTTTGAAGGCAAAATGTAGAGTAACGAGTCAGATTCGTGCATACATCAAAATACTTTGCTTGTAAGTTAGCAAATGTTATTCATATTATGAGTGACATTACACCTTCTGTTTTCTTCCCATGCAATTATAAAATAATTCATCAACGTTCCCAACTTTTTACAAGCATAGCAATAGTTTAAGCAATTGTAAGCAAACAGTGTTATGAAATATATACTTAAGGTTACATACACACTAGAAGATTTAAAAAAAATTTAACTTTAAAAATCCCTTTCTTTCACATTAGGTCATTGATATATGTGTTAACTCATTTCAGTGAGAAAAAAACCATATTACATTAGTTACTAATGAATTAATTAATATTATATGAGCTAATGAGCATATAGTTTTGACATGTGATGTTTTAAACTCTAATTTCACAAAGTTAAACTCAGACACACAATGCTAGTTGGAAATGATGCGTAATATGTATCTTCAAGCTTTCGGCCTCCATCAAGTTATAAAAATACTGTAAATACTTTTTTAAATTTTTTTTCATCAACGGGGAATAGAAAAAATGAGATTTTTTTGCTGTCAGTTTAACTTTTAAATAGCTATTTAAAATGTATTTCTGTAAATATAACTTTGATGGTGGTACAAAACATCCATTGTTTTGTGCAGGTTATTTTTGTATATAAATTAGTGTAATTAGTTAATTTTTTTTGGTTATGAGGATTTGAATGAAACAACGAAGTGGAAAAAGATCATTCTTTATAAAATGAATTTTAAAAAACCGAAACTAGAGTTTTTAGTGAAAGTGCCTCCAGAAAAATACTTACAACTCGAGAAATATTCAGAATACTGACATTATCTTGGTTTCGCTTGAAATCTAAAGGATCAGAGAGTATTTAGAATTGGATAATTCGAATTTTGTTTAGAAAGTAAATAGAAATAAAAAGATCTACCATATCAAGAATTCCTTTTCGCCGGAATAAAAATATTGAGTTCTATAAATCAAAACTTCTTTAATTAATCATACACTTTTAAATGGCAATGCTTTAGGCATATATGCTTTATGTAAAAATTGTGCGAATATTATGCAATAGGAGTATGGATATGCCGAATGCCCTCAGGGTTCCATGCTACAAAGATCTTGTTCAAAGTAAAATCATTCATAAGATTTTTTTTTCGTGTTTTTGCAGTACAGTATTTCAATTTTGTTTTACTGGGTGAATAACGTTGACAACTCTCTACCTTGGTTTTTTTTCGAATGTTTATTATTATTATTTCTATTTTTTCGAATGTTTATTATTATTATTTCTATTTTTT
>JAPMOQ010057461.1:417231-433226 GCA_026543055.1 Argiope trifasciata | reverse complement strand
ATTATTTCTATTTTTTCGAATGTTTATTATTATTATTTCTATTTTTTGATATCTGCGGGCAAATAGAATTTAAATTTGGAAGCTTTTTAATAGATGAAATAACAGTTATGAAAAATAGCTCCTTTTACGCCACTATCTTATTTGAGAATAATTAATCTGTTCTTAGCTAATTATCGAGAATTCTTTTCTCCCTTATTTAGAATTTTTCGTCACTTCAGTGGATGAATCGATTTTGCCCTTTTCCAAATGCTAAACATTATTTCAATCACAATTAATAACATTTTTTTTACGATGACTTTCTTGAATTTTTTTTCCAGGATAGTGTCTACATGTCCTTGTCCTGTGAATCCACAATTTCTTTACAGAGCTACAAGGAGATATTACATTTTCAAGTTTTTATTTGCCTTTCTTTATTTTCTTTCATATTTTATGACATCAATTGTAGTTGGTAGTGATCTGTAAGACAGCCAACAGGTTTGTAAATCGAGATGTTGAATGTTTCTTCTTTTTATAAAAAAAAGGCATGACTATCTGCCATTTCCAAACTGAAACTCTACTAGTGACAAATTCCCAGTGTTTTTCGAAGAACAGCTAAAAGTAGTAGAAAGAGCATGCAGTGTTAGTCGATGCTGTCCTACCATGACGAGAGAACCCATAGTAACTCTAAAAATAGGGATCAGTCGTCTTGGAAACGAGATATTCTATTACATTTTGGGGGGTGAAGGAGAGGGCTGTATTTCATCTGGCGCCAACGAATTTCTCGCCTAATGAAGAGTTAGTAGCCAAATGTTGTGGTCTGTTTTAGTGACAACTTCCCTCCTTACTTAGACTCGTCTACTTACGGTAACCAAGTCCAGGGTTTTTATCTTGATGGTAGGACAGTAGTTTGCTTTCTTTATTATTCCTTCTACATTCACAGGCACTTGAATGGGGAAATGACACATTTTTATCACATGTTGGCTAGGTTTTGAGTAAATGGAGTATGTTAAATAAATAAAAGATACACACTCAATCCTATGTGCCAAAATGCTCAAAGAATTTGCCATTTCTTATATGTGAGAGGCTCTAGGTTTGCGACAGGCAATCTAGATATGAAAATGAAAGGAAACTACCACCAGTTTCACTTCCAGATTTTATAAAATACGTTGTCACTCTGCTGATTATTATATTTATTTAAATTTGTTCAATGTATTTTATATTATTTATTACTGATTGATATACTCAGTATTGCACAGGATTAAAATTATTTCATGCATAATGTTTAAAGTAAAAAGTGTGACGGCACTCCACTGAGGAACGAGTTTTGTTCCTTTAGTTATTATTGTAAATTAATATTTTAAAAAGTGGTGGCAACACCTTCTTTTTTATTTTAAAGTTTTAATTATTTCATGTATATTTAATTTGTAAAATAGTATTGTATTTTAGTGCAAATGTTTGTTAAATTAATATTTTAAAAAGTGGTGGCAATAACATCTTTTGTTATTGTTTATTTTAAAGTGTTGGCACCATCATTTTTTATATTTAAAATTCCGAATTCCCGAAAAACAAAAAAGAAGTTGTGTTATGGCTAAGATGTCTATGTTTATTCTTCCAAATCTTTTCTATATAACGCTCATTAGTTTACCATCATACAATTGGCCAGTTCCGATGCGAGATGGAGTCTAGATTAATTATGTTAAGGTCTAAGGAAAATTAGCTCGCATGACATAAGTACTTTTGCATGAAATATTATAATTCCTTTTCCCCAACGTATGCACTAAAACTAAAAAAATATTGATAGAGTAATTCAAAGTCATAATACTGTTGAAGGTGAGAGTACTTATACATTTCCTTTTGATGATGATGTCGTGTCCATTGAAGGGGGAAGTGCAGTAGCTTCTGAGGGTAAAGGCCCCTGAGCCCCCAGAGGGCAGAAGTCTGACCTCTAGCTCAAATGAGGTGACACACACATTCGCTTGCACAAGCCCCTTTTTACAGGGGGGGGATATTCATACATCTCACAGATTGAACACAGAACAACCGTGCCCGAACCGGGACTTGAATGCACAGATCACGGGAAAGGCACGCTACCCTTATGCCAGGACGCCGACAGACATTTTTTTTTTTCAAAATGATATAAGTTAAATTTTCAAAAAATTGGAAGAATATTTGAGTAAAATGAAACTAATATCAATGTAGAAGTAAAATGCCTAATATTTAGGTGGCATAAAATCTTTGCGGAATAATGTTTCTACTAAAGAAGAGATATCTGCTAATTTCATGCAGTTGTTGTCGAACATTTGTTTCGTTTCTTCTCCAAGAGTGTTACTTTTCTTGATTTTTTCTTTCTTTAAATAGAACGTCTTGGGAAAAATCTGGATACAAATTTGGAACCACTACACTAAGCTATCAATAGAAGATTACTTTTTTAAAGAATTGCTTCGAAGTAAATACATTTTTGAGTTTTCGAAAGGTCACACCAACAAATTATATTTCGCCATTCTCCCTGCAAATCGAACATTTGGAGAAGGAAGTCCAAGAAATCGAAAATCAAATGAATTTTGTTATAAGCTTTTATAACTATAGGCACTTAGATGTTAGCTGCTTCAATTCATTTGATAAATATTTGTTCGAACACGAAAAATGAGAAGACACATTCGGAATTGTAACCCAGAACTAGACGGCGTTTTTGTGGCTATCATTCTATAAAATGTTGAATAAATCATAACCTGCACAAAAGAAAAATTCGACTTCCGCCGCCTTAGCTCAATTCGAGCGTATTTCGTTTCCTAGCATAGACTCTCGAGACTTGTATCTAGAAGAGAGGGAGGAGAAGCTAGGGAGTGTGCGAGGGAGATGTTTCCGAAAGCGTTTGAAATCGAATTTTTGTCACTTTTCACCAGCAGTTTGTTGGTTATGTAAACAGGAAAATAGTTCGGAAGTAAAATACAGTTTTTATGATTGTAAACGCGGGATAAGTTCTCGCAACTCAAATTGATTTCCAGCGAAACGGAAAATATCAATTTCGTTTTCGTTTAATTTTTATTTTGGTAATCCTGGTGTGACGTGATTCTTACCATCCTGAGATTATTGAACGATGCATTTATTGGACAGACAGTGTTTCCAAGCACACTAACGCCCTTTTTTGAAAAGAAAAAAAAAAGCATTTTTTTCAAGCTTTTATCAATAGTTTTAAGATGATTAAATACTTAGTAAGCAAAAAGTCTTTTCTTAATTACAAAATGTCTGCATAAAATAATTGCGTAAAGTAGTGTTAAAACATGCGTGTTATAGATTAGTTCATATTTTCTTTTATTGTTAAATGGATGATCCAACTAATTCATGAGCCTAATCAATGGAACGTATCTTAATTTAATTTTGATAAAATGGAATCGGTGAGAAAAAATCTCATTTCTTTTCTAATTTGCTTAAAACCAAAACAACATTTTTTTTCAAAGGATAGATGGTGGGTGGGGGGAGGGGCGTATTTACTTTTAAAAAAAGTTTAATCTGACGCTCAACTTAGTTTTGGGATTGTGTCAGAGGTTGACTGAAATATTGGCAGCAAGAATTTGAAATAATCACTGTCATTTTATGCTTTCATAAAAACATGAAGCAAGATAATGTTGATTAAAGATTTGGAAATTATTCATTTGGAATTTAAGAAAAACTCTTCACAAAAAAAAATTGTAATCCATTTAAAAAAATAAATTAAAGGAGTTTAGATTCTTTTATTGATATCTGTCATGCTAGTTTGTTATGGAAATTCTAAAGTTTGAATCGCTGATGCATTGGCTAGAAAAAAATGGAAAAAAAATATTGATGAAAGAGCAAGTGTAACACACTAATATATTATCTATAAATGAGATGTACGTTGAAATTTATTCAGATTAGAAGGTACTGCAAAAATATTCATCATTATATCAAAATCTACTTTACCAACAAGTAGAAATAATTTTCAATTCCAAAGTCACATTTGAAATTTGTTGAGTTTCAGATAATGTCTTGTGAAAAAAATTTATATTAATGTTTAACCCTGCACAGGTCGCGCGGATTACAATCGTGACTTTAAGTGAGTTTGATGTTTAAAAAATAATTAAGAAGAAGTGCCTTGTTATGCTTAAAGTTGATTAAAGAATGTTGATTAATTATTTTGGAGTTTTATTTTGATTTGAAAATGGACTACAATTATAATCCGCGCAACCTTTTACGTGATTTTATAGAGCGCGATCGGTGCAGGGTTAAGAGCTGACTGCAGATAAAATTGGTGGAAGCTAACTTTCGCAGATATTCACAGCTTCGAACTACCACAATTGACTGTCAAACAAGTTGCAAAAATTGATCTGCAATGTTCTTCGTTTCTGCATGCTATTTTTGATAATAAATTTCCTTCAGAAAACTTTCCATCTGAATAACATTTTTAGGCTCAAGTATAACATTTAAGAGAAGTAGCCTCTAGCAAAAACAGAAACCCTCATTAATGCAGAAGTGCTAGTATCAGGACAGAAAGAATCGAGTTGAGTTGGTGTTTTATGGCACAAAGGCCGGTTTTTGGCCATGCTGTGCCACATCCTTGAAATTAAGATATCTATTTCTATTGATAATGAAATCTTAATATGGAATATTTACAAAATCCAAATGACTGAAAGTATTTATCTGTGAGTTATGAAAAGCGCAACAACGATGATATGTATAGTACTGTGTTAAAAATGAGATGAATGTTTATATATGATTATATAAACCTATATATTTTTAAAAAAACTAAAAAGCCCAATATTCGGAATTTCGGAAAGCAACTCGTCCAATTCTGGTCAAGTCTTCTGAAAACATGCAAAAAGCTGGATAGAAAACCGTGGACATTCCACAAGAATGTGCGAAACAGGCGTAGGACCTTTACGCATTGAAAAAAAGGGTGTTGGATCCCCCACCAACAAATATCGGTGGGTGAATAGAATGTGCCCAACCTAGTTAAAATTGTGTCCAGATTTCTGCTGTGTAATGAGGACCAGAAATCTATTGTGCGCTTAATTGCATGCAGATTATTACTAATCTGTGCATGCCATTCAGTTTGCCATTTGGAATGCAGAATATGACTTGTATATTTCTTATAATTGAAGAGAGTAATCTGTGTTGGCAGCTAAGTGGCCAATTTAGCTGCCAGATTCATCCCTCTAGCTGGCAATGGATTTGAGTTTTGTTCCATGCAGACAGACATAACGCCAAATATGTCTTTTCCGAATTCAGAAAGGATTGAAAAGGGAATATTTCTCAAAATGTCTAATTTTAATTGTTTGACGATTACAGTACTTTTTTAACGTGAGGAAGTGAAAATGGATGCAACATTTTCATTGAAAGATCATTGCGCACACGTATGTTAAAACATATTGTAAATATAGTTTTATATAATTGGTTGAAGTTGTTTGTCATTTTATTGTGATTACATTTCTAAATAGGTAATGGATTTAAGTTGCTCTAAATCCCAAAGCCATTGTTTTAAATTTTAAATCGCCCGTTGACAAACTACATCGATTTATATAATTTGAATATAAAGTCAAATCTGAAATTATTGGGGAAAGATAATTTAATATTGTAGTAAAAATTGAATTTTCTGTTGATAATTCACCAAATTTATTAATGACAAACAAATGGATATGACACTAAGAAAAAGATAGTACTCTTTTTGCAAGATCGTCCAAAATTAAATCGCATGCCTAAATGCATGCTAAAGTTATCGTGACTTTAAATACGTTGAAAGGAAATATATAGAAATAATGCAAAGAAGTATTTGTTGGATTCGGAGAAATAAAAAAAAAAAATTATGATTCAGCAAATTGTCTAAGGTTTTGACGATTTCAATATATTTTGGGTATATTTTTTATACTAAAAATAAAATAATTATCATTGGGTGGTTAAAGCATTGCAGGATTAAGCAGCCAGCAATGCTGCGTAATGCTCCCTTTTACATTACATTAACAGCATTAGCAAACTTGAAATAAACGATTTCTTTTTTCATTATTAAAAAATGGCATTTTTTACTTTCATTCAAATTATTTTAAATAACTGAATTTTAATTCCCAATTGCATAAAAGGTTGTGAAAATAATGCTCTATTATATATTTCACTTTAACAAAGACATTTTTTTTTTCTGTGGGGAAGCGGTGATGGTGGGCAATTTCTTAATGATAATATTTTGATGCTTGCTGTTAATTGACCAAATTAACGGTGAGTTTACAATCCAATAAAATAACGACTGTTATACCTTGGATTTAAGACAAGCGTAGCTGTGGAATTCTTTTATGCGATTTAATCGTTCCTCTGCAAAGAATAATCCGATAATTCTCTAAAGTGGGCTTGTAATTGGGGCAAGAATATTTCTCATTTCTTAAACCTCATGAGGCTATCGTGACTTTATCAATTGAATGTTTTGTTGTTTTACTTTTATTTTCCAATTTTGGTTTAGTGAAGAAAGGATAGGTAATTAATTAAGGAATTATAAGATTTTATTTAAAGTCTAAGGCAAACTTCTGATGACAAAGAAATGGTAATAAAAAGTAGGAGTTTTTCATTAAAGAGTTTATCTTGCTTGAATATTTTATATCGTTTTTCTTCAGCCACTAGATTGTATTGGGAAAGTATGTAAGAATAAAAGCCCTCAGAAAAAAAGCAAAAGAAAAATTATAAGAAAAAAAAATTGGATTGCGTCTGCGAAAACTTTCGAAATTAAACTTCTTCCATCGCTTTTGTCCATAACTCGTCCAGAAACAATTTCTGAGCATTCCCCCAGTCTTACCGGGACATTTCTTTCTTCTTGTTATGAAACTCAATTTGTTTCTTCGAAAAGTTCGAAAAAATCACCGAAAGCCATTCTTAACAAACTGTAGTTAGTTATATGACATCTTAAAAGCCTTTTCTACCGGAATATTATTTTCAGAATTCGAGAAAACAGAGTAGTTTCAGAACTCTTACACTGTAATAAAAACAGATGCGGATAAATGTGAACAGACTTTATCCACTAACACAAGTCTTTTTTTGATATTAAGTAGTTTTAACACGACTTTTTTCAACAGCGCTTAGCTAATTATAAAATTCCTATTATGCCCTTTTCCCATTATTATTATCTTAAAGTGACGTATTCTTGATAAAACAAATTAGTTGTTTTAACATCCACATTGACGATGCCTATCAAACTTTGATCCAAAACCAACAAGAGGATAAGATTCTGTTTGAGTGTACTTTCAGAGTCAGGTAAAGGGGGTAACTAAGAATCACAGAGACTGCAATATGTCAGATTTGATTTTTAGACTGCTGTTGAAAATTCTGAGTCATATTTTAATTCCAATTAGTTGGGAGAAAACTTGTCAATTTCCCCTTTTTTAGAGAATATTCGAGAACGTTTTGCGGAGACAACTTCTAATTTGATCCGTTTTGAAGCAACACTAGGTCTATTTGGGGGTGAAACTGGTAATTTTGAACTGCAATTAGATGATGAGGAAGACCTTTGAGCTGGTACGACCCTCTCCAAACTTCCACTCCAGACCAGTGGGAGGACGCTTGGCCCTGACTAATTTAACGTGCACCAGACCCACTTACACGGCGGTTCTTCGGTGGAATTGGGCCTCGAACCTCCAAACCTCCGATTCCAAAACCAAGACTTTACCACCATGTCACAGCGGCCCTCCTTTAGGCTCTGGGATCCCCAACGTGACATCCAATACAGATTACTATAAAGCAATCTTCCTTATGATGACATTATTTGCTCGGGAAAGCAAAATGACAGGTTTGTAACATTATCAAATTTGATATGTATTAATGATTGAAAAAATTGTTCAGTGTCAAAGTTTTATTTCAATTGGTTGGGAAAAAACGTGTTAAAACACGTATTTCCAGAGTAACACATATTTATTGGAGAGTATGCGAAAAATTGTTGGGGGGATCACTGCTACTGTTTAATTTGAATATCTTCTCACTATTGACTCTTAAAAAAAGAAACATTGTAATGTTTCGTTATCTCCACGCATCTTAATAACCAATAATAATATTTTTGTTTTTAAAACTGTAGATGAACGAAGCAATACAATTTACAATATCTGTACAGTCCTTTAAGTTTTTGAAAATCCAGGTCGATTTTTTTTTCATCGTTGTCAGTCGATGAAAAATCGTTCATCGTTTCATCGTTCTTTCTTTTTGTAGAGTTATGTTGGTTATTTTTTGTCTTCTCTTTCCTTTCATATAGGATGTTACTATTTTATAAAGATCATTCCAACAAAATAATTCGTGCCGCTAGGGAGGAAGAGAAATTTCAGTTATAGGTGCCGGTATTATTGTTGAGTTGACGTCAGAGCTTAGCACTCCGCCAACTGTCTATCAGTGCAGAGCTGTATGGCTTGTCAAACATATTGAAAGATATTTTGTAAAATATACAATTCTGAAGTGAACATTTCATTATCAATGAATGTTTTGTCGTGGAGTTTGAACTGGTTAAGAATATTGCAGTAGCTGCATTTCGTATGGAAAGTTATCAGTTAATGGGTGTACAAAATTGACTCTGAAATGATCCGCCTCTTCTGATAGAGTGTATTCACGAATAATTGATTAACAGTCCATTATTAATTGATGAATCTCTGATCAGAGAATATGCAGCGTATATTTACATGAGGGTTAGGGTGTCAGAGAGAAAACCATTCAGTTGCATCTGAATAAATTGAAAGAGAAAAGAAATTCTGCAACTGGCAGCACTGTATATTAAAGAGAGAAAAAAGAAATTCCGGCAGCTCAATTCTTACCAGGCCACAAGAAGGGCTAATTCCTGGATTAGATACGGCACGTCCAAAAATGAACATTGAACAATATTGGCCATTTGCCACGAAATGAAGTGTTCATTAACGGGATGTGTTTGGTGGGATAAGACTTTTTTATTGTCCAATTTTGATGCTTAAAGAGTTTCCGAACTGCCATAACCAAGGTGTATATATGTTTTAGTTGCAAGATTCTGCAGTACTTTGTTTCGAAAATAGTTCAAAGAATACTGTAGTGAATGTTGCTTTCCATGTTTAAGTTATTAAAAGAGTAAGTAATTTACTTTTACAAAAGTGTAGAAACCTAGCTTTAATTTTTTTAATTCATATAAGTATTCTTTAGAGTTTTATATTATTATTCATCAGTAATAAAGATATCTATTTAAGATTTTAAAAATTTTGTACAATACGATGAAATCCTGCCGACAATTTCAAAAAGTGATTGCGAAGTTTTACTATTATCAAATATTCGACAGTAGCGTTGTTAAATCCAACACCAAATTTTGATGAGACATTTGGAAAACTGAAGTTTCAAAGCCATACTGCAATTGAATGCCTAGTAAATTTTTCTAATAAAATTGTTCTCGTAGCTATCGAATTGTTCTCGTAGCAACATCTTAAACTCTAAATATTTTAGGTAGAATTGATATTTTAAGTTTTTGTTTTGTTTAAATGGATATGAAATACTTGTGTTAGTCTTTCGGATAAAGAGGCTCATTGTGATAAGGGCTTCAAAATTTGAATTAGGTTTCATTGGAAACTGTTTATATACTTTCGTTACTCTGGATAAAAATCCTTTTATCAATATTTAAACAGGAATAGCTTGTGTATAAAATACTAGACATGTGTATAAAAATAAAATAAAATTGAAAGTAATACTGATTAAATAGTTTGTTTCTTAGCAAGAGTGTACATAAAATTTTTCTTATTTTAAAATGATCTACTAGAAATTTTCTAAAGAATTTGTAACAATTAGAGGAAAAAATGCACAAAAACCATCATGAAATACTTGCTGTGAAAGACAAGATAATCAAGATATAAAGATGAAATGAAAAATGCAACTGGTGAATTTAAAGTCTTTCATAGCTTATTTATTTAATTAAAAAACTCTCAAATGTTCTTAAGATACTTTAGGAGATACGTTGGCATATATGATAAATGTAAAACTTCCTCTGCAACAGTTAGTAATTTTTTTGTTCTATTTGATAAAATGTGTTCCCAATTCTTATCACTAAATCAAATACCATTTGATTCCTATTTAAATTTAATGTTTACTAGCATTAATACTTCAATTAGATGGAATTTCAAAAGTTCGAATTATTGAATTGACTATTAAGATTTAACCCTTAGCACTCCGATGTCTCCTCTCAGGCACTGTTTAGTACAGTGCAACATTTTGTCTTTTATTTTCTCCCATTTAGACTGGTACAAATACTTAAGAGTGGTAAAAATATGTAGATTAATTTATCAGCCTCTTACTGGGCAAATATTTTTGCATCGAATTACTTTTCGGAGCTCTAGGAGTTAAAATATTTGTTTTCAATTTGGTTAGCATTCCTAACTTGAATTCCTGGGACAGCAATAAAATTTTCAACGAGTGTTTTCATATATTGTTTAAATTCGAGTCAAAGACCTAATTTTTTTAAATCATTGATTTGCTGTCTCTAGGAAACTTAATTTATTTGCTACGATTTCATTTCTTTTAAATATTCCAGCAATTTATTTCCTGATGCATTTTATTAATTTTATAACTTAAAAAAATTTAGCTAATCGTAAATCTTTTCAGATCCTGAAGAATGCGCATAATTTATGGAATTTTTGGTATTCAAAGCTGGAAGACATTTTAATTGCTGTAAGAGTTGCAAGGGAAAAACAGGGTAAGTTATAAATGAAACTGCACTCATATTCTTAAGTATCACTTTAGAACGTATATTTTAGACATTATAGAACGTATATTTTTTATATTTTAAATTAGTTATTAGACATTTCAGAAGTGGAAATAAACTGGATAAAAATTTTAACTATACATATTTGGATGAAGGTAAACAGAACGTGGAAATTTTCCTTTCCAAGTCATTAATTGTTCTTTTGCAATAATTAAGAATAAAACAGATGCATAACTTGAATATGTAATAGTTTATGAATCACTCAACATATTCAGCATTACTTTTCCTTTTGATGGCTTTATGTAATATGTATATACAATAATCCCTCTTAATTTATATATTTATTTTTTATTTTTATCTTCATTTACTCCACCTTGCCTCATCCTATTTTATTTCCCGATTCAAATCTTGGTTTTTATTTCTAACATGCGTTTGAAAAGGTTTAACAGTTACAATTCTTGAGCGAAGGGATAAGATTATCTGCCTACTAAGGCATTCTAACAAAAGTACTCATTATTCCACCACTTAAACAGCAGATCCGGCCATCTAGGGGGGCGGTGATCGCTATGCACTCGGGCCTCACGACTGAGTAGGGGCCCTACCGTGATTAAGAATTAAAACAGTGTTCTGAACAATAATAATGTTGCACATACTAAAAGTCTAGAAGCTTGTTTCCATGTGGCTGGCTGAGCATCAGTTGAAGCCTTTATTAGGCAAAGATAGCAGTGATATCTACAAAAAGGAGGGAAAAGCTCATTTAGGAATAAGAAAATCTCCTTCTGACATGTTAGAGCGGCGTGCCCGGCGCCCAGAAGTCGTGGACAAGGCTGGGTTCAAATGGAAATCATCAGCTTTCTACTTTTGTTTATATCTAAAATATTATTTTTGACTATCCTATACATTGGCAGTTCCTAAATATAATAAAATCTGAACCCTCTTTCATCAAATTAAAGGATTATCGTCTGTCAAGTATATGCGAGTAACGCTTAAACGCTCTTGCTATACTAAGTATCGAAAATGAAATTATAAAAATTGTAATATTCCTGGAGTATTAATAGCAAAAACAAAATCATGCATTATTAAATAAATATGCAAATGTTTTTTTTAACTAGCTAAAAACTTGGGTCCCCACATTGTTTCTTGCACCCCTTCATAGAGAAGGCCAGCTCTGTTAAATAGCTAAGTGTCAAAGAAATCCCTTAAAGAATCTTAGTAACAGCATTGAAGGAATTTTTCTATTATGTCTATTTTGCTATTCTGATCTGGTGTGAATGGATGCGTTCCGCTTTTGGCTCTAAGTGCAAGTTATCGCCACCCGAAGAATATTCAATCAAAGTTGATTTCAAAATTTTCCTTTCAGCAACACATCTGAAAAACGTTTATATGCAATATTAAAAATTTATAAATGTAATTTATGCCGTATTTTCATCGAACAGATCGAATTAAAACATATATAGTATAACGGAATTTGAAATTTTTTAATTAAATAGTTGAAAAGATTAATACTCTATTTAAAGCATGTAATTCTTCCTTTTGAAACTACACGTACTGAAAGTTTGAGCATAAATCTCCCAAAAAAAGGCTACAATAATTTTTCTGCACATCAAGCTCCTTTTATTTCTCAGAGAAACTTTGCTCTATGCAGATACAAAAGCGTAATATTAAAAACATGTAATTATACGACAAAAGTAGATAATGGATTTAACTGCAGTACAGGAAATTCCCTTTCACAATAAAATTTCAAAGATAAAAATCAGTTTTTTCAAAATCTTGGTTAGATTAAAATTGATTCTTAAAATTGTTGATTTAGAGTAATTTTTTCTAATGCCTATACTATTATTTTACTTAGAAAGCACTGAACATCTTGTGAAAAGATGAAAAAGTTGAGCGTAGTGTTAAATATCGTAAACAGAGTTGAAAGTGGATTAAAAAAAACTTAAATGAAATAAGCAATCTTGTGTACTGATGGATTTCAGTTCCTGTTTTGAAGTTTCGAAATTTTTTTGAAAAACATAGCGTAATATGTATTATTCACAAGAGCTACATTCGGCACTTATCTCTGTATTTGTAAGCTGTGACGAAATATAAATTTCTTACAAATTTAATACACCTGCGAGTGTACACATTTGCCTTCCAAACGATTAATGTAGTCTTTTCTTTAGTTTCAGTTTTCTCAACTGGAATTATCAATACAAGCACCTCTTTCATATCCAGATGTCAAGTCACAAGTAAATTACAAGCTGCCGATCCGTATAATGAAGACGAAGATTATGAAAGAGAAAATGGCTAGTGAGATGCTTACTACAGCAAGTCATTTCCCTTTGTACTTCACTACATAAAGTAAGATCTGATGATTTTAGAGTATTTACTTGTCAGAACTGGCTGCAAGGCGATAAATCTTTGCTGTTCATTCAGACTACCTTGGGATATGATTTTTATGCATCTTAAAATGTTTTGAATAGTTGAAATTTGAATGTTATTTAGAAATCTACAAAATGGCAAAAAATTAAGAACTTAAAAGAATGTCGTCCAAGAACAATTTCTCTGAAGTCAAAAATTCGATATTATATAATTAGTAACTGAACCTTTATGGCAGATTTCCCAATGAAATAAATTCAAAATTTTGTTCTTTAACTTCATTTTCAGTTCTAGCAAGAATTCACCGAATAAGATATCCAATTAAGATGCAAATAAATTCATAATGCAAATGATGTATTAAAGTAATTAGTTTTGTTTAATACCCAAGATAATTATTTGCCCCATTTTTGTCATGGAAATATGAAAATTAGTTAAAGGCAATCTTCTATGGGATGTAGTAAAATAGTCCTCATAAAAAGATTAGAATGTAAGAATTTTGAGAGGGGGACAAAATTTTGCTTTTTATAAAGGATATAAAATTCATGATTAGGTTAAGTTATAGAATAGGATTATGAATGCAAATAAGAGAATGTTGAAATCACTTTTAGAAAAATTTAGGTAAAATATCGCATGAAAAAAAACTGGCAAATTCCTCAAGTTTAAATGATATTAAACTACAAACCGACTAATAAAAATTATATAAGTCAGAGTTAAAATGCATGGCAGAGTTTAAATTTTAATAGCCATTTCTTTAAATTTTGTATAGTCAATATTGCATTCTTTTCTTTAAATCAGTAATGGCAACTTCCTGTTGAGTCCAATAAATTCCTCCTCAATCTGAATTTCTCCTCCTTCTGCATCACTGAATAAATATTCAGTATAAAGCACAGAATAAAATATTTTCTTTGAAGATCATTATTGTTAATCATTCATTTATCAATTTCTGCTGAAATTATTTTATTGATATTGGAGCTCAAAATCGGGAATTATGGATTGAGATATCAATTCGCCCTATTTAGAAAATTTCATATGGAGACTTTACTACACCCAATATGACATTAATTACAGTTTAATTTCTAGTTTTTTTTTAAACAAAACTGAAAGAAATTCACATTTGTCTTAACTTGAATCTGTGACATCCAGTAAGCTTAGAATTAAAGTTTAGGAGTAAACCTAGAATTTGGTCTCTCCTTTTGTGTGTAAATAAAGTCCTATACTCTGATAACAAAATAATCTCAATGACAGTTTCTTTAGATTTCATTTAGTGTTGCAAATCATCGTTCTGTTTATCTAAATTTTGAATTTAGAAGAAAATTTATCAAGACCGACAGATTTTTGAGTTTCATACTTTAACACTCTAAAACCCATTCTTTTGGGCACATTTCATGGCCTGTGCTCTGTCCTATTTTCTGATTTAAATTCTTGTCAAAGCTAGTCGATTTATTCAGCTTTCCACCAAGATGTAAGATTACGTAATGATATTTGTTATGATTAAGAGTAGAAATCAGTCTGAACAATTTCTAGAAAATAGTGAATAATTTTGGAAGAAAATATTTCGAAAGTAAGATTTAATATCGCATCGGACAAAGTCAGATTAATTACATTCATCATGTTTTGAAATAGAATAGAAAAGTAAGCCTTATTTTTGGATCTTCTTTCATATAAGAAATATCTATTGTGAAAATCCTGATGCTTCTCATTATAATCAAAGTATAATGCTGAAATTTATTGGATCCTTGAATATCAAAATATTTGCTCGTATAAGTGGAAGAATTGGCATAAATACGTGAAAAGCATCAATTTCACCCCCATTATTTGGCTTTGATGGCAGCATAAGATCTGTATTTAAAGCTTCTTAGATTAATTGAAATAGACAGCGATATAACTTTCATCAGACTTAATATTTAACCGTTTTTAAGAAACATACGGAAATTCTAATCATTAATGATATATTCATATCGTCATTAAGAACATAACTGAAAACGTATTGAAAGAATAATTCATTCTCAGCGGTTTGAATTTTTATCCAGGCATTTTTCCGAGACATACTGCCAAGGAGATAAAAGGTGAGAAGTGTTGGAAAGGCGTGTGCAGGAGAATTTGATAGCTATGTTAAATTAAAAGCACGAAAATTTGTAATAAATTGGTCGTCGATCACTAAAGAAATTTAAGCGCGTTACATTAATTCCGATAAATTCTGTATGCTACATTATGGGGAATAGAACTAGCTATACTACATTAGGAGTGAATGTTTTGGTTCTGTTACTAGATGGAGATACTTTATTGAAAATTCTGTCGTAAAGACAATAGAATGTCTTTGTCTGCTCTCAAAATTATGAATAATGTTTTTAGATGAAAACAGGATTCTAAACTTTAATATATAAAAGGTAGCATGGGACACAGATATTCTCCTGGTTCTTTTTCTATAATGGGTCAATTAAAAATTAAGCTATTCACTAAGAATCGTGGCAGGAAATTTTGTGATCAATAACCGGTGGTTTTTGATATGAGAAATGAGAGAAAATTGTACAAGATTAGAAATTTCAATGAGTTTGTTTGATAAAACAATGACCTGCTATAGAATAGGTAATGTAATCTTAGAACTATGTAGGCCATGCTAATGTGTTGAAACTAGGTATCGTAGTTGCGTGTTTTGTTAGAATTGTGGAATTCATTGAATAGGTAATGAGCATCGTGATGGAATTATGGGGCTTGTTGAATCCGTAATGTACATATGTTGGAATCCTGAATGCTGTTGAGGAATAAATACTAGGCTTAGTGTTTTAATTCTGATGAAGGTGGCTGAGTGTGTAACGGATGTGGCGTTGAAACCTAGGAAGTCGGGGCAGAGTGGGTTATGAGAGTGGTGTTGGAATTGGGAAGTCGTGGTGGAATAGGAAATGAATGAATGTATGTAGGGATGGAATTGGGGGAAGTTATATTGGAATGGGTAATGAATGTGTGTAGGGATGGAATT
>JAPMOQ010057461.1:382192-407125 GCA_026543055.1 Argiope trifasciata | reverse complement strand
TTAAATTAGTTAATAGCATTAATTTTTATCATCATCCTGCTTAAGATATTTAATGCATTTTGGAGCTTCGGGTAATTCAATACAATAAGGAATTTCAATATATCATTCCTAAAGAACAACCGAAAGTCAATTAATAGCAATGCTGACATCATTGTGAATAATACTGTTATTCAACAGGAATATTTTAATAAGCTCCGTATTTGAGTGTAAAATTATGAGAATATACCATCAACACAAAGCTATTTAAAAAGTTATTTACTATCACAGCTCACTTTCTAAAATATTCAAAATATTAACTGTAAAATTAATGTTGTTTCATCAGCACATTGTCATGTATTCAAATTTTGTATAATTGGAAGGGATCTCTGCATTCTAGAAAGATAATAATTTAATTCTTAAATAATTATCGGTTTTCTTTGAAACGAGAGGCCGTGGTGGTTTGGTGGTAAGGTCTCGACTTCGGAGCCGGAGTATTGCGTGTTCGAGGCCCGATTCCACCGAAGAAACCCCTTGTAAGCGAGTCTGGTGCAAGTTAAATACGTTGGGGCCAAACGTCCTCCCACGGGTGTGGTGGGAAAGTTTGGAGTAGGGGGTCCCACTCAGGTGTCGTCCTCGTCATCTGATCGGGGTTCAATATGACGAGGTCCTTCCCAGAATAGCCCTAGTGTTGCTTCCAAGCAGGGCAATAATCTTACTAATTAAACTAAAATAATCTTTGAAACGAGGCAAACCAATATCTTTGTTTGCAATTGATTTAATCTCGGAAATATCATAGTTTTGGAATGTTCACAAAAAAAATGTGAATTGAGCATATTCTTCCCATTATCGAGTTGCAAAGTTAGTAAACCTATCGTTTCTGAAGAATTTTTAAAAAAAAATTGTGTGTTTTAAATTTAGTAGATATTTTTAGTCAAACCAACGTAATTATCCTAAGATATATAGTGATGGTCTGTTCAAAACTATTGACATAATTACCGATCTAAGAAAAAAACTGAACATGTTTCTTGAGCCTTTAATGTAGTTTTTATATGTTTGGTTAGATGAAAGTTATTCCAAAATAATGGAAAAGCGGCAACCCCAAAACTTTCTCGTATATGTGCAATAAAGGTATTATCCCCAAAAATGCCTTGCCCGGCATTAGTGAGCGATAGTTACGAAATATTACTCCATAAAAATTCCATACCAAATTTGATATTTTTAAATCGTCGTGTTTTTAAGTATCGCTTTTACAGGCGTTTGAAAGTAGAGTCTAAACGGTTAACCGCTTTTCGAATTTGGTTCAAACTTTGACAGGTGTCTTCACTAAAGATTTTAAATACTTGCAATGAATTTTATATCTTTGATTTTCTTCGTTTTGTAACTATCCTGTTAACATACATTGAAACAGACAGACAGATTTCGTGAGAATGAATTTTTGATAGAAATCTAGATATTTGAACTACTGATCGTATGCCATATTTCGTCCTCAAACAGCTCATTTCATTGATCGAACTCGTCATTCTTGTCACAGACAGTGATACAAACATGATGCTAAAAATGTATTTTTTAAACTCAGGGAGTCTGGAATGTGGCAATTCTTCAAAATTTCAATATGCAATTTTTGGGCAATTACTGTATTTTCTCTACACTTCGGAGGTTAACAGATAAATTGCAATTTTTATTGAAAGTGTTCCTTGGAAAAAAGACTTCCAAACAGAAGCAAAACAGTGCCAGAAAGATGTTACAAAACATTTATAATCAAACCAAATAAAATTATTCGACTGACTTATTTTACTTGAATTCCTTTTCTAGTTCAAATAACGAGAATACCTTTGACAAACATTTAGAATTTAATTAGAAGCAGTAGTTCAAGCAGTGTTTATGATTACAAAAGAATTCAGAGCAGTTTAACTTTATTCGCGGAGCAAAAAAATCAGTTATTTTTCAAGATTAATAATTTTTTTGATCTGAGAAAAGTAATATGGAATTTTTTAGATTATTTCGTATTAAAAAAAGCATTTCTGTAAAATAATTTGCTATTATGGGTATTTTGTTCGAGTCTCAATGAGCAGGAATGGCTTTATATTCTAAATTCTTTTTTTAAGGAATTTTGAACATTACTTTCTATTCTAGAAACTAGTTACTGTAAATGCTTCCAATTTTAATAAATCAGATTTAACATTTTACTTCAAAATATCCATTCTTCAAAGGCATTTAAAATGTCCGAGATCTTGAGTATGCTCAGACAACATTCTCATCTTTAGCATTATGCTTTTAAATCAGATTCCCTGCAAGATTGTTACTAGGAAAGGAACGTTAAGAGTTTTAGAATTGGTTAGAGCTTATATCAGGTTTGGCTTAATAGATAGAACTCTGGGCTTTCTAATTCCTTTTAGGTGGTCTTCAGTTCGAATCTGAATGTGCTTGATTTCTTTTTTAAATGCATCTTTTACTTTACTTTCCGTACTAGTTTAGCATTTACAATGAAGGACCCATTACTTACACATCAGAATTAAAATTTTACTTTAAAATATCAATAATTTCACAGACATTTTAAATTTTCGAGATCATGCACATGCACAGACATCTTTCTAATCTTTAGCATAGTGCTTTTAATGAATCCCAGTAAGATTGAATAGGAAGGGAACGTTAAGAATCTTAGACTTGAACTGACCTTAAATAGGGTTTAGCTTGTTGGGTATAATTCAAGACTCTTTAATTTCCTTTTGTTGATCGTCTATTCGAGTTTTGATGCACAAGAAATGTTTTATATATTATTATTATTATTTTGAATATATTTTGAATATTGTTAGTTTAGAATTTCCTATTAAAGATCCTATACTAATACATTAGTATTAAATTTTCACATTAAAATATGAATAAATTCAAAGACATTTTAAATTTCCAAGATTATGCGCATACGCAGACATTACTCTAATCTATACCATTGTGCTTTTAAAACAGATTCAAAGTATGATTGAAACTAGGAAGAGAATGTTAAGAATCTTAGAATTGAGCCGAGCTTAAAGCAGGTTTGACTTTGTGGATAGAATTCTTGTCTGTATAATTCTTTTTTGGTGGTCATCGGTTCGTTATGCTTGAATTTCTCCCTATAAGGGATGTGTCTGTACGAATTAATATTTAAGATATCATGTTAAAAAATACTAATTAGCACATTGAATATTAATTAATTATAACTGTAATTTAATTTTTTTCTCTGTGAAATGACTTAAAACATATATTAATGACCTACTGTAGTAAAAAAAGGATTTTTAATGTTAAATTTAAAAAAAAAATTTCTTCTAATGTATACGTACACCTTAAAGGAAGAATTAATTGAAAAAACTGATTTTGTATTCAGAATATCAAAAGAACTAATTTCACTGGAATGAAGAGACTGTGTCTGCTGGGTTGCAAAACATTCATCTTTTTCTTCTGCTCTTTCCTCTGCTGATTGGAAACGAGATATGACCGGAGGCAATAACTTTTATGGCACTTCATAAAAGTTTTCCATTTATCATTGTAGTATTCCGCGCGATATAAAATATTCAGTGCCTGTCCCACGCCTCGCGGGAAAGGCTAAGGACCTCACACCTTATTGCAACACATGTTACTCGTTCGAGCCTATTTGTTCCACAAGCCTCACAACCACGAACGGGGAATACTATGTCAGTAAAAATCACCCCATTGGAGCAATGATCTCGCGTCGCACAGTTCATTGTACAAGGAACAGTGGCACTGAATTCATATTTCTGTTGGCACCGTGTTTCGTGAGTATAGTAAACCGGAAGTAACTCTGGACGCAATGGTATGAATAAGGGTGGAGATGCGGCCATTTATCGCAGTATGATGCGTAATGAAAAATGCATGTAGAGGGGCATTTATTTGATACCAATTTTTCAGATAACTACAGCGAATCCTCTTTGAACATGATTCCATTGGAAAACGAATGTCTTACAAAGTCCGTTTTAACAAAGCTGATTTTCTATACCATTAGCAAAAATTGACTCTATCCGCCAAAACTATCGGGGAATTACGGCTTCTGTAAAACAAGATTCAGATAGCCCAGCTGTAACACATATAACATGCTGTCGATACAATACAAAACATATTAAATTAGTGCAAGAAGAAATAATATACTATATTTTTGCTTGCCAGAGAGAATGTACTATCTGGATAAAAATCTTAACCCTTTAAGAAACCGTTTTTTACTGTTGAAGGTATATTAAAAAAATTTCTGAAATGAGATGGACTTAATTTATCATTTCGATAATTAATAACTTTATAACATATCAAGGGGTGTCATTTTGTGGGAGAAAAGAAACTTGAATATCAGCTTTATTGAAAAATTTGAGATCATGTGTGTCATTGATATAACTGCGTACAACTATTGATGAATTTAGTTTAGAGTAGGCTTCCAATTCCTAGAAAAGCTTAAGTTAAGCTCAGTTTAGTTATATTAAAGTCCCGTTTTGTGGCAACACTAGGGCTATTTTGGGATTGACCTCGTCCTTGTGAACAGCGGTTAGATGACGAGAACGACACCTGAGCTGGCACCCCATCTCCCCACCACTCCAGGGGTAGGACGTTTGGCCCAGACGAATTTAACATGCACCAGACCCGCTTACACGGCGGTTCTTCGGTGGAATCAGGTTTCGAACCTGCAACCCTCCGGTTCCGAAGCCGAGATCTTACCACCAGGCTACGGCGTCCCTAGAGAGGTTTAAAAGGTATTTTTAAAAGGTTAAAGGAAAAAAGCAGTAAAAGGTAAAAGTATTTTTAAAAAGATTATTTTCATATATAATGCTTTTTAAAAATATTGCTTTATTTATTGACGTTTTTTTTATGGTGTCAAAAATGCAAAGCAATTCATGATAATTAATAGCTCTTCAGAGGACTTTTTCTTCAAATCAGATAATAAACCGGTTTTCATTGGACAGATGTTTCGATGGATCTTTGCAAAGACTTCTTCAAGGAACTAAGGACATTTTTCTTGCTCAATCATTACTAAAAAACATACTTTAACAATCATCAAAATGTAATTTCAGATTTTATCTGGTTGAGAATTTTTCATCACAAAAAGGTAAAAAGATTTGCTTCAGTTTCTTTTATCGTCTTGCAACTGTTGCGATTTGAAGATAGGTGAGGATTGAACTCGCAACGTTAGGATTGGTATCCTGATAACATGACAACAAAACAAAAGTGATCACTCATTCTTGAGGTTGTAATCTGGCTTATTAAGCTTCCATTACAGAACCAATTTATAAATATTCTTAATATACTACACCGATATTATCATGCAAATTACAGAATTTACGAGCTTATTCTTATGATAATGGATTGTTCTTGGGGCTTTAGAAAGTTTGACCTAAGAAATTTGTGAATTCATATCAGACCTATTCATTCATATCAAACATATTATATATATATATATATATATATGTGTGTGTGTGTGTGTGTGTGTCATTTTATATTTTCATGTTTCGTCATTTTATATTTTGATGTTTCGTCATTTTATATTTCTGTATTTGGGTGGAGGGCGGAAGAAACTTTTTCAACACCTGCTAAAAAAGTTTCTCCTTTTTAGAGAAACTTTTTTCAGGTTTTCATTGAGAAAACATCTTTTTGAACATTTTGTCTTAAATTAGTTTTTTTTATTTGATTTTTCTTTCAAAAATAGTTTATTTAATTTTTAACACTATTAAATACTTTTTTCACTCTTAATATTAATCGTTTAGCTGTAATCTATATCTTAACAATAAAAATTGTTTCGCTTAAACAGTGTTTCGTATTACGAATAAGAATTTCAAATTCAGGAATGAACTTTGCTCGTTAATTGAAGTTCCATCGTATATCTTTACTTTGAACTTTATCTAAATGAACTACGGCTTCCTTATGCACTCCTGAATGAAATAAACAATTGTGGTGATATCTTAATAAGCCAGTAACAGCCACTAGACAACAGCGATCGCTTTTCTCGAATAGATCAGTTACTCGACTTCAAACCCAAACATCGCAGGCTCGATCCTTAGCTGAATTCAACCTCCAGATTGGCAGAATTCCAGCGAATACTATTAGCAACATTGGAGGATCGAACACGCGATCTTCTGATTTGAAACTGAGTAACATATCCCCTATACAAAAGTGACCACTTATGTTTAGTGGCTGTTACTGGCTTTTTAAGATATCACCACTAAATCAAATTATATTTCATAACAAGTGGCAAATAACATAATTATGTTGCGAGAATTGGATCTCTCTTTATTCCCTTAGAAAATTCAAAGGATTTGTTTCCTTTTTTTGTTTATATTGTACGCTGAATGATGAATGCACTTTTGTTTGGATCTATATTTTTAGTGTGTTTGTATGAAAAATAAATAAAATAGGTATTAGCAATAATTAATTTTTATCTTCTGATTAACCAGGTTATATGGCAAACAGAGGTCGTATCAAATACACATTTGTGTTGTTGCATATTCCAAATGAGCAATCCTTTTGCTCTTTGATTATTTATCGCATCTTGAATATTTTACCAACGCAGAGCGATACAAATCCAACTTATAAAAACACTCAACACATGTAGCTAAGGCTTCCAAAGCCATTTTAATTTATTATTCCGGCTATTCAACGATTCCATGTTCACTCGGCCAAGCTTTTATCTAGACAAGCTGAATTCCCACCGGATAGGAAAGAAGTTTTTTTTTTCTTTTTGAAGGATTATTTTGCCGTCATAAAGTGCAAGCTTTTTCTCCTGCAGTCCTAGATTTTATTTGCTTGGAAATGAATGTGTGAAAGTCGTCTAATAACACCCCATGAGCAATGTTAACTATAATTTTGTCAGAACCACGATTTGTAAAATAATTGAAAGGGAAAAAGTGTCATCTGCTTTGTGAGTAACGTGTTTCAATTTTTTAAATACGTGCTTTTTCGATTCAGGGCTATTTAAAATAGATGTTAAGAGCTTTTAAATTATTTATTTAAATAATAAAATGTTTATTTTGTTTTAGCATGAAAAATAATTGAAATTATTGTATAAGTAGATAATATAAAATAATAATATATGTACATATATTTATAAAACATTTTGCATTTTATTTTACAATTTTACGATAATTGATTGAAATATGTTCCATCAAATTTATCATTTTTTAAACTTCTATTTTTTTTAAAAATTACTATTTATTTAAATATTTCTTTTTGAAATTGTTTTTTTATTTGCCGATTGATCAACCTTTTTTTAATGCATTATATATTAATGAGATTCAGAATGCAGATAATCTTACTTAAATCATCACAATGGTAAAATTCTTTATCCTTTCTTGCTGTTAAAAACAAACGTTTGTTAAATTTATTCAATCAAAACATTAATGTTTGTTTCTCATTATAGGCCCCTATTTATATTCCGCCACCTCAGAAAATGTAAAAGCAGTAGCAAAACGCAGACATTTTACAGCAAACCTTCAAACATCCCTCCATTCCGTATCTCAATTGCTTCTGACGCCTTTCTTCAATCACTGCAAGACTCCGCACAGGCCACTTTAAAGACATGAAAATAGCATCAGACAATGTTAGATCCTTCTCCACTTGCAAGCATTGCCCCACATCACAATGAAGCCGAGAGCACATCTTCAACTGCCCTGCAAATGCTGCTGCCATCTTTGGACTCTTCAGCTCTCTTTCTCTGTACAGCCTTAAGGCTGCGAGGCTCCATGAGATCGTTCTAAAGACTTTTAGACACATTTGAATTTTTTTTATTAAACATAGAAAACGACGACAACGACAACAAATAATAGGACTATATTTTTGTTTAAAATTAATATAAAATTAGTACAAACTTTCCTGAAATCAATGACGCAATAAAATTATGGCCCAATTAGTCTTTAGGATAAAACGAACCTTAACATGAATCGAAACGACCTTATCATGACCTTAAATATGCGAATTAAAATGAATGTGTGTTGCTGTATGTAAATGCTGTGTTATAGACATCATTCTAATAGTAAAAGTGAATAGTATTTAATTATTATAAAACAAAAAATGAAAATTCTAAACAAAGTGTTAAAAATAATTCTCTTTCCACATATAAATAGATTTAAAAGGGTTTTTTTTTGTAATTTTTAGGGATGCGGTGTAAAAAAAAATATTTAATGCTACTAACATCTTTCAAATGCGTTCTGAGCCCTCAAGCAAGATTAAACTGCCAAGAACTAAACACGCTCAGAAGAAAATCTCTCAACCAAAAGGAGATTATTTCAATGAGATTAAATGTGCGTTTCAAGTAATCTTTTTTTACGCACTATCTTTTCAAATATTGACAACTCAACAAAACTGAGATATAAAAAAACAGAAAAATTAAGACTTCTTTTTACGCAGAGACTTGTTTTTTCTTACAATATAGTAAAGATATAGTTTTTTTTAAAAACATATTAATTTTCGTTCTGTTATAAAAATACAATTTATTTCTAATCCCTCACTGTGATATATAATTGTAAAGGTATTCATTAAAGAAAAATTAGAGTACATGAAGTTAACATGAAGAATTTAATTGTCTATATATTGTCATTTAAAATGAACGTTTTTTATTTAATAAATTCCTGTATAATTTTGCTACCTGTTTTTAGAGTGATAAATGTCAATACAAATAATTTTTTTAATTTCTTCAAAAATGTGCTGCGTTTATTCATATAATTGCATATAATTTTTGTTCATAATTTCATTCAATCATTCCTCTTTCGTTATTTTAGTGTGTTTTAAAAGCAAACAGAAGTTTATAACACTTTGAATATAACATAATCAGAGTGTTATAAACTTCTAGGATATCTAGGGATAATAAAAATATTATAAATGATTTAAATATCTAAGTGATTATATTTTCATGTATTATATGATAAATTTCTTGTGTAATGCAGTAAGTATTAAATATAATACAGATTGAAAGCCAATTAATATCGAGAGTGTTGATAATTATCTAGACTTACGGTGAGTTCATACGAGGCTAACTATTGCGCGCATCAGAAGATCCCGCCTACTTCAGGAAAATTACAACGAGGCAATGGCAAATAGTTGTTCCGTCGGCCATTGTTCCAAAGCTATTACTTGCCACGCTACTCCTTGAACTCCGACTCGGCAAAGAGTGGCTTTAGTGCTCTTTCAATCACGGCGAAGTTGGGTTCATCCACTTGTATTGAATGAAGGTTTCGGGCTCAATTCACAAAATACTTGTAATTAATGAAGGATTCCCATTTCACAAAAAACTGATAAAGATTTATAATTTTTATAGTTGCTTTCTCGGCTCTAAGCAATATTTAAATGCGTTTCCGTAAAGGTATCCATTTTCGAGAAAATATTAAATTTTTTATTTAAAATCCTCATTTTTTTCTCGAGCGTTTTGCTTAAAGCATTCATAATTCTTCGATCCTGATTTTCGAGTTAGGCAAAATTTGAAGGGTAGGAGACAATGATGATGTTATTGAATTTATAAGGAGGAATGAAAATTCTAGAGAATACGTGTGCTTGTAAATAATTATCTTTAAATGAATATGCACCAATATTATATTTCTTTCGATAATTTTCTAGTTTCAAAGACAAAAAAATAGGGCAACATGGATTATAAAAATTTATTTTAAATGTCTTTATGATTCAGAAAGACATCGGCAGGTCATTTTCACTTACTTTCCAAAAGAAGTCAAATCCGATGGCTTATCCATAGACTGATACATTTTTAACTAGAATCGCTGCAGATCTTTTCAGAATTGATTAAGCATTCTGAATACGTTAAATGTACCTGTAAGTGTATAATTTCAATTGCTACATATTAGGCAACAGAAACAATAATTGAGAAATGATCACATTATTTGCATGTTTTCTAGCTTCTTAAGCTTCTTATTATTATTCTCAAGCTTCAAACTATATATATAGATTTCTATAGCTTGTAGAGCATCTAAAATTCATAAAAACCGAAACAATACTCCACGCATTTTAGAATTTCATTGTCTTCGTTTATTCTCTCCACTTCACATCATGATTTACAAACCATTGCCAGATTCCAAAAGGGCTACAAATGATCACAGCTGTCTGAAAAGGAATAGTCAGCTTAATGTCTATTAACAGATTAAAATTACAATATTTACCGAACCATATTATTTGATAAATAGAAGAGTTCTATTGGATTGCGATCCAGACTCCGAGAATGCCATTTTAATTTCTAGACATTCATGGAATTGGGCATTCGAAATAGAGCAATAAAGCTCTACATTAGTGTCAAGGATTTTATTATTTTCTTTTTACAAAAAGACGTCATCTAATTTCTGGAATGAGTATAAGTGGCGAAACTTCTAATGCACTCCTCTGCGAAACTTTCTAATGCACTTTAGGTATATAAACATTATTCTTCTACTTTCTGCACATAAAATTATTGGCCTTGGATTACGCTGTGACGATCAAATTATGGTAAAATACTGCGATCCTGAGAATTCTTTTTTATCCGTATCTGTCTCATTCCCTTAGTGCCTTCAGTACTGAATATTCTTTTCTTGCATATTCTGCAGTAAAAGTGAATTTGTTTTTTGGCCCGTTTTGTCTCAACGGATTGAAACCAAATTTGGTACAGGATTACAAGTTCAGTCAGAAAACTGTATACCAAATTTGATCTATTTAAGTCATTGTCGTTTTCAGGTATAGCATTTATAGGCTCCTGTTTAAGACAGACGTTTAACCTCTGGTTGAATTTGATCAAAATTTTGATAAATATGTACCCTAAAACTTGTTAAATCTGTGTACGAAATTTTGACCATCTAGACGAAGAGACAGATTTCTCTAAATTAATTTCTCCCAAAATTTTATAAAAAAAACTTCAAATTTGGCGTATGCCAAATTTCATCTGTCTATTACAAGGAGTTTTAAGTTAGCTTTTACACAAATGTACAGAAAGACATTTTTCAAAAATGTGTTTTTCGAATTTAAGGAACTCAATAACGCGGAGATTAGTCAAAATCTCAAGTTTTTTTCTTATTTATTTCTTTGACAATTACAAAATTTTTTTCTATATTTTATATATGAAAAAGGAAAAATAGAAATAAAATCATAATCTTTATAAAATCGAAATTCTAGAGCACTTCACCGAACATTTTTAGTGAAATTTGAAGCAAATCTTTTAAATCAGATATATTCAGATACTTTGGATCCTACTCAACAACTTTGTTGATCCATCGATGTAGACGGGAACTTCAGAGAAAGTTCCTCGCGTGTGTGGCTTTGACGAATGTAATTGAAGGGTTTGTTACAAAGAGAATATAGCTTCGATTTCGAAAAATTTACAGTTACATGTAAAAAAAATCCTTGCTCATTTGGGGCCAAAAAGATGTTGCTCCAATCTTTGTTCTCTCGTTTCTCAGATGATGGAGCTGTCCGTCTGATTGGAGTTTAGAATTTTCAGACCTTTTTTACGGCTTTCTACAAAGTTGAATAGTTGGAGCTTCTTTTTTTGTGCACCAAACCCTTCAATTTGACTTCACCCGCTGGATTTTACAAACTGGTGTTGTTTTTCAAGGCCTTTTATATAGCAAAGTACTGAAATTTTTTACCTTTACCTTTACCTTTAAAGTACCTTTTTTATTTGCAAACTATCGTTTCTTTTAGAATTTTCATAAACTGAATTTTCATCACGAAATTTTCAATAATTGATAAAGAGTAACCTAGTAATTATGCAAAACTACGTTTATGCAGATTTCTTTATTTTTTCTTTACTTATAATAATAACATTGAATTTCTTTACTTATAATAATAACACTGAATTAAGTTTGGAGGCTCTATAGACCGGATCATCTGATCCAGTCTATAGAACCTCCAAACTTAGTACATAATATATCCGATGATAGAAATGTGCATCTCGTGTCGCCGTTTTTATTTTCTTATAGTAATAATACTATCATTATTTAAATACTATTATTTTCTTATAATATGTTAAATAATTAAAAATTTAACATAATTCCCTATAGCATCCAAAGAAGTATTATACAGTAAGAAATCATTTTTATACTAACTTAAAATAAAAAATATTATTTAAATGGTACTGAATTTTGAATGCATAAATTAAGTTTCTGATTTTAATAAATTTTAAAAAGATAAAAAACTATTAATAATTAATACACTATTTTAAGTGTATTTTCCAACCATTTATTTCATACAAAATGAAATTTAACTTGTAAGAGTACGTTATGCCGACATGGGAGTAATTTACTTTTTAATCAACGGCTTGCTATCAAGTTGATACAGGTTTTAATAAAGAAAATTGAGCAAAATTTTTACGTAAATTAAATCTAGAAATATATAAATGCCAGAACGTGTCTGCAAATCAATGAAGCAAACGTAAAACATGATATTTCCTTGAAAGATAAGTGCAAGTAGAAGATTTTTGTGATAAAAAAATCTTACCCGTATAATTAATTCTGTAGTTTTAGTTTAGCTTAGATATGTTAACGTCCCATTTTAAAGCAACAATAGGGTTATTTGGTGACGGACCTCGTCACTTTGAACCGCGGTCAGATGATGAGGGCTACACCTGAACGACAAACCCCCTTCTCCAAACTTTCACACCACACTGTCGGGAGAGCATTTGGCCCGACGAATTTAACGTGCACCAGATCCGCTTACACGCTGGCTGTTAGAGGGAATCGGGCCTGCAACCCTCCGGCTGCAAAGCCGAGACCTTACCACAGGGCCACCGCGGCCCATAACTTAATTCTTTGATAATTACAACAAACATGCTTTTATGTCTACTTTGACAGGGTTCCATAACTGATTTCTGAACAATCAGCATTAAGCATATTGATCTAATAAGAAAAATTATCTAAATGAAGTGAAGAATAGCATTATGCAGTTTCATTGAATAAAAGTTCTGACGAATAAATGAATTTATATTTTCACACAGACCTTCGAAGTTATCAACTATATTTAGTAAAATATTCTTTAGGCCCTATTATTTTAAATAAAGAGTAGTATATAATTTTTTTTAAATTCAATTCATACTTATTTTCTAATATTATTTATATATGTATTTTATATTATTTATGATCGGGTGTCGAGTCAGTAATCTCAGAGCCTGCCGACCATTTGGTGACTTATAGACAGATTTAGCGATCAAATACAAACTAATGGAAAAAATTAATTAATTAATTAATATTTTTTCTAAAAAGCTATATTAACATCAAGTGCCATCCGCTATAAATTTGAAAACAATGTATTTGAAGTCGAGTGGACGAATAACAAGTATTTTATCATTGAAAATTTGAACATCATACATAAATATTTATGGGGAGGGAACTATTAGTAGGAATTGAATGAAAAATAATAATGCACTTGGGAATTTAAGGACAAGTCGAAGATTTCGAATTGCTTAAAGGAAGTGCTTGGCGTCACTTCGCTTTAACTCTGGAGATGAGATGATGGAATACTTTAATTATAGAATCGATTGCTGGAAGCAAATGTAATGTGACTTTTTTATTTGCAAAGAAATCGACCGTCAAATATATATTTTCTTGTTCATAAGAATTTCCTTAAGTTACCTGACTACATTGAAAACGCTGTTTATCACTCATATTGGCGATTTTTTTATTGTTATTTCTTGTAATACAGACTTTCCTCTTTCCAAAACAGTTTATCTTTTCTAAGAAAACGAAGATCTGGCCTATCCTCTAGGGTCATATATTTCTCACCTAAAATTTGTCTTCAGTTTTCTTGAAACATCCTTTTTTATGAAATTTTCCACCGTTAACATGATATCTCAAAAACTAATAGAGATACTTACATAAAAATTTCAGCGTGTGTTTCAAATAGCATGGGCAATGAAAGGAACCAAAAGTTTGATTTCCGATGAAATACTTTTTCATTTATAGGTGTTTTTAGAAAAAATAAGTTCTAAATTTATAGAAAAAATGCGTATAAACGTATATTTTTCCCCATAACCTCTTTGCATCTTAAACTTTTTCTTAGATTTTGGTTCATTTCCTTCGTCACTATATTCTATTTCTTGCGTACAAAGAAACATAATATTGCTGCATTACCATTTTGCGTAGTGTTAACTACTTGGGTTAAAACTCATTGCAATTTACTACAAATTTTCCTATCTCTCAAAATATATTATATTTTCAAATATTTTTTTTTCTATTTATAGTATTTTGTATTAAAAAAATAAAAATTAAAAACATAGCTTTAAATAGATTTTTAAAAATCCAATTTTTCAAAATTTATCCTTTAAACTTAGTCGGATACCTTGCACATTTAATACAGTATTAATTAAATTTCTATTCCAAATCTTTTTTCGGTTTTCCAGCAACTAAATTTCAGCAAAGTTTTTAGAACGCTCATCTCCAAATTGGATTCTTTTGGTTTCGTAAATAATATTTTGCATGGATATTTTTTTTCTTTCTAAGCTCTTAAAACTCATAAATGATATAAATTTGATTGTTTACTGTTCCATTACTGAGTTTAAATTTTCAGAACTTAAATTTTAATTAACTTAATAGTTTTATTACAATATAAGGAAATGATTCTTCTTGCATAATTATTCTAAGCATTAATTAGGACCAAATTTATTTTACAATAAAATATATAAAGATGCGATAAACTTCTCAAAAATTATGGAAGGGAACTTTTTTGAGAAATATCGGTATTTTGAATTCATTATTTCAAATTTTAAGAGCAAAATTTATAAAGTTATTATAATATTTTAGAATTTATTTAAAAGTAGAAAAAGTAATTTCAAAACATTAAGTTTGAAACTCTAGTCCGGTAGATGATAAAGTTTAATGCTTGATTCATTTGTTTGTTTTCATCGTTCATTACATCATGTGTGTTAAGATACTGCCACCAATTTACAAATAGTACTGTTTCTTAACGAGATTTTGTGCAATTTACATAAATAACCGAAATCGCTTGTTTTTTGAAATAATTATCAAAGATAATTCTTTAAATCATAACTTTTCATCCTGAGAAATGAATAAAATATTTGATGAAACAAAAAAAATTCTATTGAGTCTGATAACAACAATAAAAGTAGTTCTTCAACTAGAAATTAAAATCTGAAAATTAAATTTATGAGATTTACTACTTGGTAATGAAAATCTGATTTTTTAAAATTTTAAAATGGGATATTTTTTCTTTAAAATATTCCAAATTTCTTTACGAAAAAACCAAAAGATTAAATTAAAAAATGTAAGAAGCATCTTTTTTATTAAATATCAGTTACCCAGAATTAACTGCTTGCGTAAATAGTCTAAATAAAAAAGATCTTCTCTGCAGAAATTCACTGAGATTTCATTTTTACTTTTTCGTACATGAAACATAGAGAAATTATAGCAATCGTAGAAAACTTCGAAATCGGGATTTTCACGAATCTTCAAGTTTTCAGACCTTATCACACGGAGAAATGTCGCCTCCACTTTTCGCCAGCAAAAGACAGCGAAAGTGATCTTACTATCAAAATTTCTCATGATTGGTTGAATTTTGTTTGCAGACACTATTTCCGTCACTATCATCGACATTTTCAAGTAGGTTAAAAAAGTTGACGCTGTCAAAAACCTTGCTCGACCGGTTCTTAAGGGTAGTAATAAAAAATTGCTGACGAAAAGTGCGGACGATATTTCGCCCTGTGGTAAGGCCTTTAGACCTTTTTGGAATCAGTCTGTTTATCTACGACAAGCATAACTGAAATACACTTTGAGCTTTACAAGTGAATTTGGTTTATGATCTAACGACTAAATTCGTATATTCCTTCCAAATTTTGAAGGAAATCTATTCGCAGATAGTCTGTCTGTTCAATCTCAAGTAAACGCGACGACTTGCAAAAGCAAAGAACTACACAGACAAAATTTAGTTCAAGTCTCGGTATCTAAATATAGTTATCAGACTGTGAACTAAATCTGCAAAGAGTTGGTCGCCTGTCGATCAGATGCATGCAAACCAGTAACTCCTGAGAATGAATAAAATTTATTATAATATCGTGTGCATCAATTGTAGCTCCATGGTAAATTTTGGTTTCCTTCGATCGGCAAAAGGACATCCAAAATACAAACTCGCACGATAGATTCAGTAAAAATGTTAGATTCAAGCCAAATACTTATATTTCGTAATTATTGTTCGCTAATCGTAATACAGCCTTACCTAAGGATCATGAATTTATGCAGTAAAACTCATGCGAGAAATTTTGGGGAGGCAATGACCACTAGTTATTTGCAATTTGGAAAAAGCATGTTAATCTAAAAGCATTACTATATTAAACTAGCTGGTGCCGGCGTCCTGGCTTAGGGATAAGGTGCATTAATAGAGCTCTGGGCGTCCCGTGTTCGAGTCCCGGTTCGGGCATGGTAGTTATTCTGTGTTTTATCTGTGAGTAGTGTGAATGTGCTCCCCTGTAAAAATGGGTGGTGCAAGAGGATGTGAATCATGAAGTAGCTAAGTCGTACTCTTGGCCCTAGTTGACGCTAATAAAAAACAAGGAACGCTAATTTAGGTTTACAATCGCTGACTGCTATCAGCGGGCATGTCGGTGGCAAGTGTTATTGAAAACAACCACAACAAGCAGGTACCCGGCGCGTTGCTACTGCAGAGGAAATAATTTTGTTAACATCGTTTGGAATTTGAGATAACTGTCTTGTTTCATTAGGCATAATGTCATAAATGAATACATTCATTCAAGTAGAATGATGTTTAAAAGAGAAGTGTAATTACTTTTTATTCTATTCTTTTTTATTTTATTATTCAAGAGCAATATATTTTTTATATTATTCAATTTTTATATATATAAATTTTTTATATTATTATTATTCAAGAGCAATATTTGCGTAGGCAATATATTTTTTTTATCATTCCGTCTTCAGAAGAAACAAATGAATTTCTTGACTGTCCGACTCGTAGCATCCAGCATACAACAGGTTATGGGAAAAAACTATTGTTTCCTTGGCGAGTTCATTTGACAATAATCATCGGTTAATAGCTGTGGTAAATAGTTCCGTAAATAATTTATATACATTACATAATTTTACTCTGCCTATGACCATCCCGTAAGTGCAAGTAATAACTATTCAAAGTTTTATTACAATCGGACGGCAGCGCACAAGAGACATGCAGACAAACATTCATTTTTATTTATACAGATGAAATTTGAGCCGTAGATTTTGATTAACACTCAAAAAAAATTTTAATGCAACAATCCTATTTTCCTTTGAACACAAGTAATAGATTATAATGATGAATGAAATGAACCAAAACCCAAGAAAAAAGTTTGAGACGCAAAGAAATTATGGGTAAAAATATGTGTATGTATGCATTTTTTTCCATAAAATTCACAAGCTAGTTTTTATAAAAACACCTATAAATGATAAAAGTAATTCGCCAACAATAAAACTTTTAGTTCATTTCATTGCACACGTTTAAACCACACGCTGAAATTTTTATGCAAATATTTCTATTAGGTTTTGCGGAATTAAGTCAACGGGGGAGAATTGTTATGAAAATTTAAGTTTTGAGAAAAATTGAAGTTAAAGACAAATTTCAGTTGAAAAATATGTAACCCTGATTGGCCAGGTCTTCCGTTTCCCTGAATAGTTAAACTGTTATGGAAAGAGGAAAGTCTGAACTACAAGAAATAACAATTAAAAAAACATTCCCCAATGTGGCCGATAACTAGTGTTTTTAACTTAGTCGCATACCTTTTTCTTGTCTATATTTGCCTTCAGGAGCAGAATTGTTAAAATGTTAATGTAATGTGTTAAATAAAAACATTTTATCGCGTAAACCAAGTTTAGCATTTATATTACGAAAAATAACAGAAGGATGTATGAATAAAATTTCTTTAAAAATGAAAGTTTCTCTTAATGACGGTGACTTGCTCATAAGTTACTCCATTTCACAAATCAAACTTTAAGAAGTTGATTTCTCTGCAAATCAAATCTCTACATCCTATCCAGGACTTTCTTCCATTTCTCGATTTCTGACGACAGTAGACTCATCCATCAAAATCTGGGTCATATGTCGATTCTACAAACACTTCTGCACATTGGATTTATGAGCAAAGAGAATTTGGCACAGTTTGTAATGCATTAACGAAAGGTTTCTAGGAAAGGAAAGGACATTCAACACTAGCTGGTACTAGGTACGTTTTTGCCGCAGAATAAATAATTTTGGAAATATCGTTTGAAAATTGAAATTACTGTCTTGTTGAGTTTGGAATGACAGAAAGAATAATATTGATTTTCGTATCGGAAATGAATACATTCTTTGAAAGTGAGTGATATATAAAGGAGAAATATAAATAAAATTAATTCTAACTTTTTTAAATTTTATTCCAGATTTTAGGGTTGGCAATATTTTTTTCCATCTTCAGCAGAAACAAATAAGTGCAAGAAATAAGTATCCGAAGTTTCATCGCGATCGGATGAGCGGTACGGCAGCACATAAGAGACATACAGAAACTAATTCATTTTTGTTTATGCAGATTACATAATTTTACTAAACCTATAATCATCTCGCAAGTGCAAGTAATAAGTATTCTTAGTTTTATCAAAATTGGAGGAGCGGCACGGCAGCGCATAAGAGACATTCAGAAACTAATTCATTTTTGTTTATGCAGATTACATAATTTTACTAAACCTATAATCATCTCGCAAGTGCAAGTAATAAGTATTCTTAGTTTTATCAAAATTGGAGGAGCGGCACGGCAGCGCATAAGAGACATACAGAAACTGATTCATTTTTGTTTATGTAGATTACATAATTTTACTAAACCTATAATCATCTCGCAAGTGCAAGTAATAAGTATTCTTAGTTTTATCAAAAGCGGTGGAGGTCTGACATTACTCATTGTCTGACTCACAATCTTGACATTACGTTTGCCTGATACAAAAATATTTCAGAACGCTGTAAGGTAGGCGCATGGAATTTGGTATATAGTCTTTACATTAAATTTGAAGAATTAAATTTGCATAAAATTGAATTATTTAAATTTAGATTAAATTTTCCACAGAAATTCGTGAAAACCGGCAGACAATTTTTCGTGCTCTTTTTTTTTTAGTAGAAACTCTGCTTTAATGAAATTTTTCGTTTCCTTTAATGAGTACAGCAAAAGAATCGTCACATAAAAAATTGATAGCAGATAAATGCAAAATGTTAAAACACATAACATAGAACCATATGTCAAAGGTTCATAAAAGAGTGACCTTTTTCTTCTGATAAACGTTTTCTGTCGATAGCTCATTTCACTCTTTGGAGGGTAAAAAAAGAAAAGAAAATACAACTTTCTTTCACAAAAATTTCCTCAGTATTGACGAGAGTAAGCGATAATTCGAGAAACTACAAAATGATGCTTTCTTATCTGGGTAAGAATTCTAGAGAAGGTGGTGGTTGCAGTATTTCTTTTTCGATTTTGTCAAATCCCTCTTAGAGTTACTATCCCAAATCACTTCAGTTCACATGTCGCCTGGGGAGCAACGATTTTCTTCCTATCCCGAAACTGCAACTGAATTATTCGGTTTGTGGAGGATGTATAAGAATTTTTTATAAGAGGCTTAAATGCTACAATTCCCTTCTTTGGGAAAAAAAATTCTTAGAATTTCGATATCTCGGATTACATTGAACTTATTGGCTTTTTTATTTCTTCAGGAAGAATTCTCATAATTCATTTAACTTCAAAAATTTGATTTATTTGTTGTTGTTTCTAAGAAGAAGCAATACACAAATATAAATAAACGTAAGTAATTTTTAATTAATCACAAATATATCTTAGTATTGCTATATTATTGTATTATAGAAACCACAACATTTGCTTAGTAGATTTGTTTAACAAGTTATTGAATGAATTCTCGAAAGGATATGGGCTCTTGCAAAAACATAATTTTGCTTGTTAGGTCTCTTAGAACATATGTACAAGACTTTTTAAATTAAAACCAAATTTCATAATTTTGTACATGGGTGACTTGATGTTCTTTTTGCAGAAATCAGGTTACACACGTAATATTTTTTTTTTCTTTTATTGAAGACTCGAGCTTCTCGATTCTGCTACCTGTTCACGGCAACATAGCAATTGATATCACGAGATAAGTGGCTTCAAATGTGTGAATATATTACGGTAAATGTAATAAAATGTTATCCAGATAATGTAAATGTTATCTATATAAATAAAAATGAATGTTTGTCTGTATGCTTTTACTCCATCATAAACCGTTCCTCTGATTGCGATAAAACTTATTGTTTAGAGTGACGGGATGGTTGTAAGCATAGTACAATTATCTAAAATAAAAAATAAAAATCCGCATCTGAACCGCATCTATTTACCAAGTATTATTCTCCAAATAACTCGCCTGTAGAAATGCTAAATCCAAGTGAAAGTAAATATTTTGTAGCTGTATTGTACGCAAATGTCATGCAAATACTTCTTAGAGGTAACAACTTTATGACAGATTATGCGAGAAAGTTTTGGGGAGAAAACCCTTAGGGAATTTAAATTTTAATTAAATTTTAGAGTTTTTCGCAGTAAACCTCAAAAATATTGTGGTACAAATAATTTTGCACCATCTTAATTTTCAAAAATTATCTTTTCAACCATATTAACGATATTATGGTATGAATGTATTTTCTAAGTTTAATCCACTTTAAAAGGAAATATTTTAATCACATTTTCTAAAATTAAATTTGTGAATTCTGAGCGAATATGAAACTAATCGCGAGATACAATATATAGTTTCTTTTATTGCCATTCTGAAGGAACATCAAGTTTTACAATTCTGAAAGAGTACAGATATCTAATGCATAACAATGAATATTTGTTTGTTCGTATTATATATAATGTCGAACCGTTCATCGTATTTCGATGAAACAGAGCCAAATTATTAATTGATTCAACTTAATATTATTTTTTCGGCCCCAGCAACGCGCCTCGAGCCAGATAATTAAGCGTAATTATCGGTGATTATTCATAAGCATTAATAACTTTAGTATTGATTAGGAATAATCTCTGGATAAATCCTATTTATCTTAGCATATATTTATGGAGCTTCAAAAGGTTCTTTTCCGATTTGTTGCTCGATTAGTCATTTTGAAATTTTTTCCTCGAACTGAGCAAATATCAGGATTTCAACAGTTTTTTTTCTGGAGTCCACTTGAAAGCCAGGGATTAGCCTCCGTCTCCAGAGCTTGAGGCGATAGTTTTTGCTGGAGTTGTGTAATTGTAGAGGTTGAATTCCTCCAAACATCAAGCCTATGATGTTTGAATTTGTCATAGCGTAATTTAACCATTCCACAAAAGCGATCGCTCGTATCTAGTGGCTATTTTTGGCTTATTAAGATATCACCACAATTTGATATTAAGATATCACCACAAAGTCTGGTAACTTTGATTGCTGTGTCGAATCTGATGACTGTGGTTGCTGCGAATTTTGAATTGCTGATAGAGAGAGTTATTGTTGCTGCTGCGTCAAGTGGCTTTGAAAGACTTTACTTTGGTTGCTTTTGCTGCTGGTAGATGGCTCAACGACAGCTGTTTAAAGGTCCATTGTCCGGTTCACCAATGTGGTGATGGTGTTGGATGGAATTGTACCAATGTGTACTTTCCACCAAGGATCGAACCTGTGATGTTTGGGTTTGAAGTCACGTAACCTAACCATTCGACAAAAGCGATATCTAGTGTCTAGTGACTGTTACTGCTTATTAAGATACCACCGCAAGCTTTCATGGGGATATTTCCACATATTCACAGCTCATTCTCCACAGTCGAGAATTGTCTCTCTCAACAAAAGATCTTCTAACGAATTCATCTGCCTTTGCTGGAAGCGTACCACTGCGATGACTTTATTTATCCGGATGCACGGAAGATCCCTCAGCTTCTATGTAAGTCCTTATCAAAGCCGAATTCTTGTAGGAAACTGAAGTAAAGATTACAGGAATCTATGATTCCAGCCACGTAGTAACCAGCAAGAAGATACCAAGAGTCTTGCAAAGAGTTTACCCGGTTAACCTCTGGGGTGAATCCATCCCAAACAGGGTTGCATTAACTCCGGCATCCATGTGGCGGGTTGTATTATGGAGTCGCTCCAATGTGGAGATAGAATTCCACTAAGGATCGAATTCGTGACCTTACGATTTGCAGCCGCGTAATACATCCTCTATGCAAAAGTTATCACTAATGTTTGACTGTTGACTAAGGTTCACTATTGATATCAAGAACGAGTTCCACTTCTGACACCAAAATTGGGAAGGAAATTCTGGAGTTTTTTTTTCCGATTTGTTAGTGGATAAAATAAACAGTCGTTATTAACAAACGATTGTTATTGAACATGAAGATACTAATACAAAGACGACAAATATACAGCCGAGATGATCACAGCAACATACTACGACAAGCAGTAGCTCGCAACTAGAAATCGGTAGTAACAACAGCTGCAGCACACGAAGAGGTTAGACAGAATTCTACAAAAGGAGGAAATTTGCGTAGTTTCACACTACGGTATCTCCAAATGTCTGCAATGCTCCACTATCTTCCAGCTTTAGCATCTCCCATTGCCCACTCACTACTACACAATTGGCTGCTTCATGCACGAATCGATGCTGCTTCTAAAATAAACTCTAGAACTTGGCGTACAGCTCAATTTAACAAACACTTGAGCTCCACATAGCGCTTGCGCATCACCGAACTGATCCAGCTATTCCGCAGCCTCTTTCCACGATTCTCTACTCGACTTGATACACGACTGATACGATACCTTTCCTGACATGATGCAAGGCTGACTGAAGTTTGAGACTGCCGGCCTTTTATTGTTCCTGAGAGACAAGCAGAGGAGGTTCTGATCAGGCTTATCTCGGTTATTATCGACTCAATTGCTAAAATTTTGATAGGTTCCAGTATTATTTATTTTGTCGCCGGAGTTTACCCCATTTACCAAGTATTGAGATCACTGACACGACCTCCGATCAGTATTCCACTCAGATTTTCAATTTCTCTGACAATAACACAAATTCATTATTATTTCCTTAAACTTCAATGAACTCTATTCCTATCATGTTTAAAAAAATTGTTGGAAAAAGGAACATCCATATTTTTGGTTCTTTAAAACAAGTAAACAAAATAACCTTGGATTTCATATCATGATTTCTGTCCTAAAATATTCAATCTAAAAATTATCCTGTCTTACTCTGAGCTTTGAAAATACGATCTCTCATTTCTGTTCGTCCTCCAGGTGGTGTGGTGTGTTGTGGAGAGGGAGATACCAGCTCAAGGGTCGACCTCATCATCTGACAGCGGTTCAAAATCAAGAGGATCATCCCAATATTGCCCAAGTGTTGCTTTACAATGGGACATTAAAATAACTAAACTAAAACTAAAACTAAACTCACATTTCTGTTTATTTTAATTCTCGAGCAGCACTATTTAATTCTATTCAATATGTCATACCTGTGCAGAAATTGCTTGATTCAAAATAAATCACACCATTGATCAAAGAATTCTGGGCTGTTCCCAAGCTATAAACACGAAAAAGAAAGCATCATCTTTTATGGGATGTAATAATGATAATTGCTGCTATCGCAACACAGTGGACGTAATTGCCAGGAGAAGCAGCTGGCGAGCTTTAAAACGGCTCAGCACAAAAGCAATTATTATTATTATTATTCATACTTTAGTGAACGCGGAGCGGCAATCACCAATGGCATAAAATGTAGCAGCCAAAAATTATTATTAATATTTTATGCGGGTATGAAATGAAACATTTTGGTAACGAGACTTCCGCAATTATGGGAGACGTGACAAAAAATATTGATCGAAAGGGGAAAACCGACCCGCAAGAATCTTTAAGATCCCTCTGAAACGTCATCTGGAAGACGTTTCGCTGAGGACTAAGGAAGAGCATTTCAGTTAACTAATTTAATATCGAAGCAAACATTAATGACGTCATTAAGGTGTACGTACACACTTGAAACTTCGAAAATTGTTCAAAATATGGAATATTTTTCATTGCGTCAAAATGTTTTCTGATCCTTTAGCTTTCAAACGATACCGAGATGTTGTCAATATTCAGAATACTTCTCGAGTGATAAAGATTTTTCTTGAGGTACTTTCACTAAAAACTCTAGTTTCAGTTTTTTTAAAATCATTTTTTGAAGAAGGATATTTTTTTCCACTATGTTGCTTCATTCAAATAATTATAACTCAACAAAAATTAAATCAAATACAATTATTTATACATCAAAACAATCTGTTTGAAGTAGTAAATGTTTTGTGCTTACATCAAAATTATATTTATAGAAATAAATTTGTAATAGCTCTTTAAAATTTAAAATTATAGAAAAAATATCGCGTTTAATATTCATCGTTGATGAAAAAAATTGTTAAAACTACATAATTTTATAACTTGATTGAGGTAGACACATGAAGACTAATGTTGAACATAATTTCCAACCTAGAACTTCAAAAAATAGGCTAATTAGCTCATTAAATATTTATTAATTAATAATTAGCGTAATATAGTTTTTCTCACTGAAATGAGTTTAAACATAAATTAAAGACCTACTGTGAAAAAAATGAATTTTTAAAGTTCAAATTTTAAAAAAATCTTGCGTGTACGCACACCTTAACAGATAGGAAATAAAAGTGTATAACAAAGAGTAAAAATGACTTTTAAAAACACACTTCCATTATAGTACTCAAAAGGATGTGAAATAATTTAGAAAATTCTTTATCCACCGTCAATATATTTAAAATAATTAAGTCATTGATCATTCCCCAAATCACAAACACTCTACCGATCTCACCAATTTTTATTTCATGCTTAATTAATGCTATCAATGGTCAAATGAATTTCATGTCTAAACATGGAATCATCTATACTTATAATAAAGCTCAATGTGTGTGTGTGTGCGTGTGCGTGTGTGTGTGTGTGTTGGCGCTCTACAAGCCAGACCGTTGGACCTACA
>JAPMOQ010057461.1:369819-380362 GCA_026543055.1 Argiope trifasciata | reverse complement strand
GATTAAAATTGCATTCATATTCCTTTAATATTCTTTCAAATAAATCATAGTTATATTTTTGTACAGAGAATAGCATTTGTCTAGAATTAGAACTTATCAGTCCGTCTGACGTGTAGATAACAATATATATATGACCAATATGTCATTTTTTAGAAAAAAATAGTCATCTTCTTTTATAAAAAAAACATGCAAATCAGCAAATTGATTGGATTGCTTAAAAAATTAGAATTTTAGAGTCATATAATTTTTTACTCATGTACTAATATCTGGGAGTATGTATCATGTATTAATATCGTGATAAAGGCTCTAAAATATCTCATAGCAATTTTTAAAAATTGAATATTGTTTTTAATAATTATTTTTTATTGAAGAATAATGCCTTTTTTGTTTTTGATAGTTTCAAAATAATTTCACGTTAAAACTTCGTGAAATATACCAGAGCAAGCGCAGTTTAAATGTCCTTATTTAAAATTTATTTTTGAAGATATAGACTGGTTTAGTCATTTTAAAATGTTTTTGAAACTTATTAAAATTATCGACATTTTTGTGATTTTTTCCATATCTATTTTCACTATTTTGTGTGCACATTTAATGAAACTGTTATCTTCAAAGGCAGCTGGAACAAACATACGATTATTTTAAATTATTATACAGGAGTATTTTATTCCTCATTAATTGCGATATATTTATAATGTTCTTTAAAATAATACAATGTACAAAAATTAATTTTCGTCTATTCTAAAAAAAAAAAGAACCACTATTTATTTGTTACTATTTCTGCCAGTTTTATCAAATAGTGTAATTGACAAAAGTTTCAGTTATGCTTACATCTTTTTATAAAATTGACTGTGGAAAAGTAATTGATGATTTAAATAACTGAAATTAAACTTGTAAAACATATATTGCATTAATGTAACTTTGCAACATTTCATTTTCTTTCTCTAACTAATGATCGCTAGGAGTAGAGATAATCACCGAAAACTTTTTTTTTTTACAATAATTCATGCCGATGGGTTATTGTAAAAAAAAAAAAAATAAATAAATAAACATCTTGCTTTGGTAAAATAATAAATGAAGATGCTTTTAATAAAGAAATAAGCATCTAGGTTCCTTTACAAATACAGAAATGAATTAAGAAATTTTATGTCTTATAGTTACATTTGAAATAAAGTTTGAAAGCTTCAATTGCTTGAAAGAAATGTTTTTATTTTTATTGATTATCTCCGTAGGCATAATAAAAGAATCAAATTATATAAATAAATGGATTTAATGAAGAGATAGTGATATTCGTATTTCAGTGTTATTGGGATGTATAAATTTTACAAATAATTGCCAGCGTATTTTGAAAACTCCAGAAAACCAGCATTCTAATTTAGAAATAATTACAGTGTAAGCAATTACTTTATGCTTACGATTATTTTATGCTTATTACGCTTATGATAGAAATATGCTCTGTTGTTTCTAGAATCATTGGCATTAGCCTTAAATCGGTTTTGAAATACACAAAAATATTTTTTCTTCATCATAGGGCAAAATAGGAGAAGGAAAGAATTTCTCAAAATGAAAATGAAGTAAAAAAAAATGCGTTTTTTTTTCTTTCAAAATTGGAAAATTATATAGAGCAGACGATCATTTATGACATACTTAATGGGCTGAAGTTTTAATCTATACTTATAATAAAGCTTAATGTGTGTGTGTGTATTGTCGCTCTACAGGCCAAACCGTTAGAACTACAGCTACCAAACTTGGTACATGCATACCTTGGAAGTCCGAAATGTGCATCCCTTATTTCGAATTTTTACTTAGAATTTGAATTAATTAAAAATTATCGAAATTTAGAGGTTATTCAGCTATACCTTCCGATAATATTATTGCACAAAGATGATTTTAACATTAATTTAAAGATTAAAAAATTAGTTTTCTAATGATACCAGTATATATAATTTAAGCTTCTATTTTTTACGAATTTTTAAAGAAATGTTTTAACCACATTTTTCAACAATATAATTTGGACGAAACAATGACATTTTATAGCAAACGATAAACGAGCAAAGGGAAAAAGTAGCTTTTACTAAACTGTTGCCATCGTAATGACAGTTCAAATTAAAAAAATAAATTAACTATAACTGCAAATTAAATCGAAAAAAATGTAACTCTCACCACGTGATTGGATTAAATTAAATAAATATTAAATATCATGTTTCCTAAAAAAATTAATGCGATGCAATTGAAGTTGGCTGATTTATATAAAAAGGCTGATTTATATATAAAGTATTATTATTAAAACTTTTTTAAATCTTTTCGTCCACCAATTTCATGCCAATGAATGTTCAGAATCACTCCAAGGCTGATAATCAAATGAATATGTGTTTGCGTATGTGAATGAATGTGTGTGTGTGTTACTTTTCTACACACCAGACCATATGACCTAGAGAAACCGCACTTGATATATTCATATTTACTTTGGAGGATCAAAATATTCGGAAGGCGGAATTTTTTTAGGGGAACTTAAATTAATTAAAATTAAGCTAATATTTTTAATTTTTCTGCGATAATTTCCGCGAATATTACAGTGTAAAATTGTTTTTTAAATCGTCTTAAAAATGACTTTTTACATGGTTACCATTGTCTTAATTTATAAATTCAAATTCTATTTTTAGTGATTATTTTTAAGAAATATTGTAATCATATTTTCTTACAATTCATTTCCCACACAATGAAAGTGGAATTTAACCTTCAAGAGCACGTTAAGAATGTACCAGTGATTGCCGTCACTTTGACAAAAACTCAAACTGAATAATTAAATTAACTCTTATTGCAAATTAAACCGAGGATAGTATGATCTACAGCAAGTGTTTAAAAAAGAAGCGCAATATTATGGAACAAATATAAAATGTGATATTTACACAATTCCATGACAGCTTATTACGAATTAGAGATATATAAAGCAATGAACAAATAATCGTGAGGCTTCTATAATAATATGAGTTATGTGCCTTTCAAAGTTTAAACATATTTGGCTGAGAAGTTATAAAGATAGGAAGGCACATAACTATTTAATTAAGAAGTTTAGAAAGCATTACTCATGGTGGACCAGCTGGTCGCCAAAGGCGGCTAGTATGAAATAAAAAATTGATATAAATGGTCAAATGATTGGAATAGGTAGAATATCTAAAGGTTTTGGAAGTAATTCCACCATATAACGAATCAAATGAATATAGTGAGAAGAAATATATGTATATATTTCATATTTTTTAATTAGACGGTGATAAGGCACAGGCGATCATCGAGGATATATGTATGGTCATTAGCTCTCGCATAAAACAAAAATTAATACACAGTTGACAATATTATTTATATAATAGACTTAATATTTATATAATTGATAACTGACTTAAAAATAAAAAAGTGCTTTTCAAATTTCAGTTCAATATAGCATACTAGATAAGGCTTAATCCCTTTTTTCAACCCTTTAAAGCCCTTTATTAACATTTTTTTAACCTCTCAATTCAATAGCTAGGGTTAAAAAGGTAGAGCTTTCACGAGGAATTATTCCAGTCAAAAAATTTGACAAACTTTTAATTTCTTTCTTTATCGTAATTTTCCTTCATTAATTGTAATTAATTTAGATGTAATCAGGTATTAGATTAAACTTCCTGATGGGAAATCTACATGCGTAAATCTGTATATAAAAATTGTGAATGATACACCAAAACGGAAGCATCGAGATAAATTAAAAGTATCATGCAATTTTATCCAAATGTAATTTTCTATTAATTATAAAATATATATAATCAGACAAAGGATTAATTATTTATGAGTCTCTATTCTTGATTATTTGAATAGTCATTTAAAATCACACACACACAAAATAGATAAATGAAATGTACGTTGGTTTGACATTCTTAAAGTAATTATGTCGAATTTTTGCGATAATCTAAAAGGACAGGAAGAGGCACAAAATTCATACTTGATTGCGAAATCTAATCAAACTGTACTTAGAAATAATTGCTTTTAACAATAATAATGATGATGATAATAATTGTTTTCTTGTTTGGGTCTGGCAATTTTTAAGGTTGATCCTGAACCAATGTGTGCAGTTTATGATGTTTTCTTCAATAAGTAACGGCCCCATAAGCAACAAAATCTCAATAAAGTAACGTAAAGTCATTTATTTGATACGAGTAAATAACAGGCTGTAATTTCAAGACATAACTATGAATGCTGCACTTTTGAATATTCAATTGCATTTTTATTAAGGAATTTAACTGCAAGATTTTACATTAGAACGTCCTTAAAAACGTGTAATTAAGACACGCTATACTTTGCAGAAGATTAATCAAAAGCTCTCTCATTTATCCAATCATATTTTAACCTCTATCGAAGAGTGCTCATTAGCATATCTACAAAAAGAAAAAAAAATGCTTCAGAGAACTGTAAAATAAGCGCAAAATTCTTGAACTAAATATTGATTTCTTAGAAATGTTTTATAGATCTACAATTTTTTCTAAGAAAAATATTCTAAAAATATCTAAGAAATATAAAAATCATTCTAAAAGTCTTCTTTGATAAACTATTGGAAAAAAAAATCTGGAGATGGATTTCGAGGCTAAGACTTTTAGAATATGATCCATTTCTTAATATTCGTAACAAAATTAATCAAACGCTGAATTAAATTTTTTTGCAATTTGCTTTCATCTACATCAAGGTATATTATGATTAGATATTAATAATTTTCTGAATAGAAACAATTCTTAATTTTTTTTTTATGAATTTGATTGAAATTATTCTATGCAGTTCATTAAAAAAGATTTAAAAAGAGGTCACATCATTAAAAAGAATGACGCAGAATTCCATGTTTTTACACAATATAAATCTGATAAGTGAAACAATATAATAATTTATTTTATTATATTCATAGAAATTTAGACTTCTTTAAAACGTAAAACTCAGTTGCACTGCTTACTTTATGAAAAATAATTAGAGGTAGAGATTAGCGTAAAAAGTATGAATTTGCATTATAAAAATAGTTTAACTCAGAATGAGAAATATATTTCGTACAATAACCATATATCGAAGGCAATTTTTCAAATATATCCTTTTCTAGTTCTTAGTGCTTCAATACCATGTTTAATCACAAGTAAGCTAAAACTGCATTAAGAAAAAAAAATAATTCAATGGAACTTTGAAACAATATTTTGATCAAATAAGCTATATTAAAGAAATCCTACGGAAACCAAACGCAGTTTAAACTTAAGTCCGCATAGAGCCATTATGAGACATACTATTGGGGAACTATTTCTGTTCCTCTTTTCTTGAACGAGCCCTTTCCTTTCTCACCCCTCGTTTTTTCCTAAAGCCGATTCATTACAATGACCTATGCCTAAAGGAATCTCCGGACCCTAAGATCTTGCGACATCCTTAAATGGTCGTAAAGAATTCATTGTGTTGACTCCCCTCCAAGTCATAAAGAGGGCAACACTTGAGGGGGTGAGCACAACGTTAAATTGCGGGAAAAACCGTCTTGGAACAGTATACCCCCAACGTCAATTTCCGTGCAAAACGAAAAGACGTTCTTCATTACCCTACGTCGAAATACGTGCAGCGCCCTTTTAAGACATCTTGGGGCAACGTCGATATACGTGTGGAACCCTTAGAGGGTTAAATTTGGTGTTCTTTCAGAATGGTAATGAAAGAAACTATTTACTGTATCCCGTGATTTGTTAAATATTCGTTCAGAATTTTCAAATTTAATTTTAGAAAATGGGATTAACACATTTTCTTTTAAAATGGATTACAGAAAAAATATTTATACCATAAAATCGTCAATATAGTTAAAAAGATAATCTTTGAAAATTAAGAAAAAAAATATTGTGTGCAAAATTGTGTGTACTAAAATACTTTTGGTGGTTACAGCGAAAAACACTGAAATTTAATTAAAATTAAAAACCCCTAAGGTTGGTCTCCTCAAAATTTTCTCGCATAATCTGTAATGCATTTGTTACCTTTAAGAATAACTTGCATGGAATTTACATACTATAGCTACAAAATATTTACCTTTAATTTGAATTTAGCATTTCTACAGAATCTATTGTCTCCTGGGCGAGCTATTTGGAGATGAATCGTTGGTAAATAGTCAGGGTGGAGATTCGAAATTTTTCTTAATTTAGATAACTGTACTATATAATTATCCCGTAGGTGTAAACAATAAATTGACCAGATTTCATCGCAATCGGAAGAACGGTTTCGAAAGGCATAAGGGATATACAGACAAATATTCATTTTTATTTATATAGATTAACATAATATCGGTTGAACTTTTAGTATATGACGATAGATACATCTGAGTTCTTAGGATTCTTCTCCAAACCATCCGAATGAGATTTTTTCGTATTCAAGTCTGTGAGCATCTTATCGAAAATACTTGCATAAACTTTAGCAAACAGAATAAATTTCATTTTGGGAACACGAATAAAATTCTTGCTCTGCGGGATTTATAACCGATGAAAGGATTTGCCGAAACCGAAAAAGAGATATCGCTGTTGACACATTGCTTCGTGCCTTCTGACAATGATGAGAAGAAGTAACCAACTCGTAGTTACTTGAATTACCAATTACTCTTGAATGCCAAGAACAACTTCGATACCAGTTACACTTTTTACTGTTTTATTTGATGAAAGAGTGAAAGTATCTACAATTATACGAGATTTAAGAGAAGAAAGTCTTTAGGGATTTTTACATATCCTTTCTTATATCGAGATTTTCTACTGCGCAAACTATTACTTGGCAATAAAAGAATCAGAAATTATTAAAGAGAAATGCGTTATAATTTTTCTACAGAGGAAAAGATAAATTAAACTCTTATTTAAAATTTCAGTAAAACTTTTAATTTATATGAAATTCATGAATGAAAATGCAATTTTTATTTTATATGTAAGGGCAGATAATTATTCTTTCATTTAAAAGAAGAGAAAATTTCTTTTTGTAAAAATGGATGAAGGCAATTCTTGTTTTATTACAGGTGAAAGAAACGCGCATTGAGTTAAAATAATGTAATCTTAATACAACAATAAAATATCTTGACAATAAAATATTTTTATCTTGAATTAAGGACAAAGCAGATTTTCTGAACAGTAAACTGAACACTCAGAAAGGAATCCAAATTTACAGGTTAGTTTTGTGGAAAAAATTCAAGTAATAAATATATAAAATCAGGTATTAGAAATTAAATAATTAATAAAATAAATTTTAACATCTTTTAAAACTACCAATTTATTAGAATACGGACAAGAAATTTTTCATTTCATTATCTATGTTTTTTTTATTTATTGTTTCATATATGTTCAATTTGAAATATTTCATATTTCCTCAAATTCATTTTTTTATGCAATAACATTTGAAATTTTGTCAAAAGTTAGAAAAATTAATTTACACATGATTTCGCGAAGCGAATTTTATTGGAATTTTTTTGGCTCAGGTCGATTTAGGAAAGAGAATGATAAGTATTTTTGGAAGTTATGGTTTGGATGCAAGGAATTTCCGACTTTTCGTTCGGAGTGAAATGTTTCAGAGTCAGCAAATTTTAAGTCACGTTTCAGAAATAATTAAATAAAAAGTGGGATTTTGATCAAAAAATTTTAAATATATAAAAAATAAAGAAACATGGGATAATTTGTAAAAAAAAATAGAAAATTAATTAGGATTTAAATTTGATTATATCTATTTATATCCATCTATTTATAAATATGCTATATGTAATTTATATTTTCCTTTGGAAAAATGATCATAATAACATACAAAATTGTACTTTTATTAGCTTCATTCAATAAATAAAATATGAACATTATGAAGTACAAATTGCACGCTGAAACAGCATAAACATAATTCCTGAGCCAGTTTAAACATCTTTGTCATGCATGTACCTATCTTTAACGATTTAACAATTAAATATCAGACCACGATAAAATCTGATAACTTGCATTTAAAAAAAGTATGTTCACCAATTAAAAAATTAAATTGCAAGAACTTGATATCAGAGGATCAAAACAGTTGAAGGTACACACTTGAAGATATTTTATAAATTTTAATTCTAAAAACCTTTTTAATGTAGGTCATTAATATATCTTTACACTCATTTCAATGAGAAAAAAACATATTGAGTTAATTCATTAATTATTTAATATTAAATGGGTTTATTAACATATTTTTTGAAACAAGATATATTAAATTCTAATTTGTACAGACACGCAATTCTAGTAGAAAAAGCCAAATATTAATCTTCATGTTGTCTACCTCAATAATCATAAAAGTATATACATTTTTAAAAATCTGTTTTAATCAACGATGAATAGAAAAGTAAGATTTTAATTGTAATTTTAACTTTTAAATAGATAATATAGGAGAAAATCAGTTTGCATGAATTTCGATCATTTTTGAAAACCAAATATAACTTAGCAGTTTCCACATTGGAATGAATAATTTAATTCTAAAAACAGAAAATCTATATTTTCTTATATCTGAGTTCAGAGTACTGGTACAAAAATACAAGCAAAAATGTATAAATCCACCACCACTTAAAAATTTTATTGCTCTTAGAATATTTTATGCTGTGTTTTATTACAGAGCAATTTATATTGCAGAAATATGAAAAACATAATTAAGGTATCCGACTACGTTAAAAACACGGGTCATCCACCCCATTGGCACATTTTTGTTTATTGTTATTTCTTGTAGTTAAAACTCTGCTTTTTCCAAAACAATTTATCTTTTCTAGGAAAAGGAAGGGAATTTTAAGCAAAGCATATTTTTCAGCTAAAACTTTTCTTTGATTTTCTCTCAACATCAATTTTCATAAAAATTCTCCACCGTTCAAATGGGATCTCAAAAACTTTAGAGGTATTTAAATAAAAATTTCAGTGTGTGTTTTAAATAATATAGGCGATAAAAAGAACAAAATTTTTATTGTTGGTGAAATACTTTTTCATTTATTGGTGTTTTTAGAAAAAATTAAGCAGTGAAAAGTATATATATACGTCTATTTTTCCCCATAACTTCGTTGCATCTCAGGGTTTTTCTTAGATTTTGGTTCATTTCCTTCCTCATTACATTCTATAATTTTTGTACAAAAAAAAAAAAATAAGATTACTGTATTACAATTTTGTGTAGAGTTCTAATCCCTTTGGTTAAGTTTCATTAGCATTTACTACAAATTTTCCTATTTCACAAAATACATTATATTTACAAATAATTATTTTGTATTTATAGTATTTTGTAGTTTATCTATTTTAGGAAAAGGAAGGCTTGACCTATCAACCAGGATCACATATTTTCAACTAAAATTTGTCTTCAATTATAATTTTCATAAAAAATTTCCACCGTTAACATAATATCTCAAAAACTAATATAAATATTAAGATAAAATTTTCAGCGTGTATTTTAAATAATATGGGTAAGGAAATGAGCATAAGTTTTATTTTTGTCTAAATACTTTTTCATTTATATGTATTTTTTACAAAATTAAGTTGTAAATTTATGGGAAAAATACATATATATACGTATATTTATATCCATAATTTCTTTGCATCTCAAATTTTTTCTTAGATTTTGGTTCATTTCATTCGTCATTATATTCTATAACTTGTGTACAAAAAAATAAGATTTCTGCATTACCATTTTGTGCAGAGCGTTTTGGTTCCATTTCATTAAAACTTGCAAAACATTTTTCTATTTCTCAAAATATATCAAACAAATTTGTTGTATTTATAGTATTATACATTGTAGTTGACTATACATCTAAAAACCCCAATTTTAAATAGTTTTTAAAAAATCCAATTTTTCAAAATTTATAATTCGAACATATTCGGATACCTTCAAATTCTAATGCTAAGTCTTTACAATAAAAACCAATATTTACATCCAAAATCAACCTTTCAACAAGTCGAGGTGCCGTGATTGTTGAAAGTAAAAACTGAAAACGGGGATATAAAATGGTTTCTAAAACCGACAAGCCACTTTCGATATCTTTCTTTCTAATCTTTATTGCTCTCGGAGACTCAAAGTTCACGAAAGTCCGCTCAGTAGAGCAAGTCCCGAGTGGCGCCCCCACCCACTTATAAGCTCGAGAGGGGAGGAATTCGTCCACTTTTTGTGAAACTTCCGATCGGCCTCACAAATTTCCGAAACTATGATCTCTCAAGTCCTGTTGGCGCTCGTGGTCTTTGCGGTGCTCGACTCTGTGCTCAACTCACCTGTCCTGCAGGTAACTTTCAAAAATGAACGATTAAAAGCGGTTTCATATTTTAATGCTTCACTTGACGTGTTTTAAGAACTAAACAATCATTTCGTTTTTAAAGAAACTGTAACAAATTCTTGAAAGTATCGTTTAAGTAAATGAAAAAAGTAAAAATGAAATCTACGATAGCAAATTTCAAGTTATCATGAGAGAACTGTATTTTTTAAGTTAATATTTGCCTTCATTTAAGTCATTAACCGTTATGAAACAATCACGGGAAATTTACCTCTCTTTCTATGTGTGTGCGTTTAT
>JAPMOQ010057461.1:346066-369419 GCA_026543055.1 Argiope trifasciata | reverse complement strand
TATATAGTGGATTCATCATAGAACAGGAATTAACTCCTTCAATGTTTCCCACTTAATAATGAATGAAGTGATATTTCCCTAAGGGGAAAAGAGAAAATGCATTTATCAAAACGGTTATTACCATTTATTTTTTGAACATATTACAATAACAGTAACATATGGTAATACCAACTGTTTTTTGGACATTTCAAAAAAAAATTAATTATTTAATTTTCGACAAAAAAAATTACATTTCATGAAAATAACAGCCATATTGTCAGACTTCTACTTCAATCATTTAAAAACGCATCTGTTGTCAAAGAAGCATATGGGACAACAAAACACATGTTGGTAAAAGCAGGTCGACCTTTTAAAAACGCATCAGTTGTCAAAGAAGCATACATAATAATAATGCATTACTGGCAAAAGCAGGTAAAAATATATGCAATTAAAAGATGTGGATGAATATTGCCCCTTATGCTTTATTCATTGCTTACATGATTTCGTGTTTCAATTACTTGTAGTCTCCAACTATTCAAAATCCCCTTACGAAAATAGAATCATGTTCTCACATGATAATAATATCAATTATGTCAAAAGTTTGTTTAATACTGCCATTTGCAGTGCTATTCTTTTTATATTTAAGGAATTAATAAATAATTTTCATTTAAAAGAATTCTTTTCGAAAGCGTTATTTCATACAATACAAATTTTCCTAACATGTTTTGCAAATTATTTTAAAACAACTTATGAATTTTATTTTATTTTAAAGGGATTTCGAGGAATATGTATCCTTTCGATCCTATTTTTATAATAGTTGTAATATTTTTATTATTATTTACATAATTTTTAACAATTTTGTATACTTAAGAATGTAATAAATTTAATAAATCTATATATTGCACTTCTTTTTAAGCAAAAAAGTATTAAGAAGTAATTACATCGGAATTTGGCTACATTTCCTTATATGTTCCTAATTATATTTAGAAAAGAATTATTTTATACTATCAATTTTACATTAAATTATTCATTTATTGTATTTAATTCAAAAATTAATACCCTCTGTTGTATTAAACATGATTTATTCATAAAATGTTTATTAAATTAATTTATTGAGCTACAAAAAAAAATTCACTTACAGTTGATGGCATTGAAATATGTTATAATTAAATTATTACTTATCTTATTATTTGCCTTCATTAATACTTCTTTCACCGAGCATTTTCATTATTTGAATTAAAAATATATCCACTCAAATTCTCATTTTCTCAATCTTTGCAAATGACTCAGAAATATAATATTTCTTCAAAAATAAGGTGAAAGGCAAGACATTAAAAAAAAAAAATATTTTATATTTTGAAAAAAAAAAAAAAAAAAAAAAAAACAGTATTTTCCAAAATAAATCAATACACTAAGGTTAAATATTTAAACTAATCAATTTTTGCATGATTTGAAATCGGGTAACAATGAATCTTTAATGAAATTATATATTCATCAATTTAAATTATCTCTAAGAGTTAAATATTTGCGTCGTGAGACTATTTAAAAAAATAGAAAAAAAACTTTTCCAAGAAATTATTTTCAAGTTAAAATTATCGTTAAGAGTGAAATATTTGCGATGCGGGACGAAAATAGTGCGAACAATTTTCCTAGAAATTATTTTGATCTTATTACAAATTAGAAAAGCATTCTTCAGCATACCAAATTGAACTATATAAATAAATCTGAAGATATTTATAACACATGATTTTTTTTTAAATTTTTGCAATGTTTTCTAGTTATTTAAAATAATTTGTTTACAGTAACTTTGAATGATGAATCAAAGAATAGATTCTCATTGCTACATCTTAATACAGGAAATAGATAAAGCAATTTTAGATTTCATTATTATTATCCAGCTTATTAAATTGTGATTTTTAAATGAATTAAACTCCACTAAGTTGAATTTATTCTCTTTTTTTAATACCAAGTCAAAGGATTTAGCTGCGGAATCTACATCTTGTTTTCCTGTTTAAAGACAAAATAATATGCTTATTTTTTCAAAAGAACTAGTTTTGTCCTCAATTCCGCAAACATATTTTAAAATAATTTGCAGAAATATTATTTTCCTAGTCTTACAAGACACAAATAAAAATGTCTGAACTTTCCATAACAGTGAGTAGATATAGTCTGAGGAATTAAAAATATTATCATTGTTAAAATTGCAACGAATATCAAAATATGAATTATTTCATCATTTAATTCTGATGAAACCAATGCGTGTAATCTCAGAGTCGCATGCAATCTAATTTTAAAATATGTCTTGAGTTATGATTTTCTTCTAACACAGTGCACAATATATACCGAAGACAGTAAAAGCTCTTTATTCGCGGGGTATATGTTCCATAAATATGCCGCGAATACAGAAACCGTGAATACGGAATGGTAATTTATATGGGATTATAGGGGATACGTTCCTAGGTGACAAAATAAAAAACAACAGCAAATGTATATAAAAAATCAATTTAATTGAAGTTTTTGAAGATTTTAATTAATTATCTTAAGACTTGGGCATCGGTTTGAAGAATTTTCTCTTGCTTGGCAGTTTTCAAAAGCTCCTTCAATTCAGACTGATACGCAGCAGTCGCATTAGCAATTTGCCTCTTAAAAATAAAACTTGTTCATTTGCCATTCTTAAACCTTCCCTAAGATTTTTCAAATGAAATGTCACGTTTCCAGGGTTTGTTGAAGCCTCTTCTTCAATGGGCTATGAATTTAACATTTCTTCCTAGTCGGTTTCAGTCAAATCTTCATCTTGCGATCCAAGCAATTCCTGAACGTCACTTGATTCCATCTTTTAGAACCCATCTCGTCCTATTCCATTCGCGATTTCGGCAATATTTGCAGTTTGCATTTAACAACATACTTTAGACGAAGTTGTAATAAGATCTATTTTACCTTTTTTATTAGTCCATTTGACAGCATTTGCAAAGGATATTGGGTTGGAATCCTTTTATTATTATGCATGTACTTATTAGATCTGCGAATAAAGAAATTTTTAGCCGCGAATATAGGAATTGGATCGCATTTTTTGAATCCGTGAATAGTGAAAACGCGAATAAGGAGCTTTTACTGTATTTGAAAGAATATCAAGTACATAAATTGCCCTCTTTTTATAATTCGGCATATTTAATTTTGGGGAATTTAAATTGTGAATTATAAGAAGTATAGTTACTACATTTGAAATATTCCAGAATAAAAATTGTCAGGCATAACAAGAAATTCTGCCATTTCTTAGCAGAAAGTTCAATAATTGAAACCGAATCTTATTGGTATATATTCGATCCATCCAAGAAAAATTTAACCGATGTTTGGAGCAAAAAATGACATTTTGGAAGTCTTGTATTTCAATTTTCTTGAACCACAACTAAAATAAAGAAACATTAGAAAGTAACATTAATAACCAACTAGAATGTTCTTTCGAAAACTTATTCGAATACTCTATAATAAAGGCGAATTTCTATTTTAGACTCATTTTTTACAGCTATTAAAACAAAAATTTGACCCATAACTATATTTGTAGTCCTGAATCAGACACTAAAATCGGCACATTTAAGTCATTGTGTTTTCAGTTGTCACATTTACGTATTTCTGAAATTTCAAACCAACCGTCCTTAGTTGCGTTAAGCTCAAATTTTAAGCTATTGCATTTTGAATTATCACATTTACAGGCTTCTGGAATTACAAACCTACAATTCTTAAATACGTTTGGCTCAAATTTCAAGTCATTTCGTTTTGAGTAGTCACATTTACGGATTTCTGAAATTATAAACCTCGAGTCCTTAGTTGCGTTTGATTGAAATTACAAGTCATTGCGATTTGAGTTGTTACATTTATGTGTTTCTGAAATTACAAACCGACAGTTCTAATTGCGTTTGATTCAAATTTTAATAGGTGTCTACAATACAGTAATTAAATTTGTGCACTGAGTTTTGGTCATCTAGATATCTTATTTTTTAATTATTGTGTTTAAATATATTTTAACTGCTGGACTTCTTCTGAATGGATTTTTATCAAACATAGATAGAAATTACAAGGTTGCCTTAAAGATAATCACTTAAAAATTATTGCATCTAGCTGAAAGTGTTTTTGAATCGTCTTTGAATCGCCAACAGGCAGATGGATATAGTATCAAAAATTTACTTTTCGAACTCGAGGACATCTAAAACGTAGAGATTCATGAAATTCTCTAGTTCGAACGTTTTAATCATTACAATGCTTTATTAGTACTTTATTTATAAGAAAGTGACGATTGGAGTTTTATGATGAATATTTTAATAACTTCCTTTGATTCAACGCCCTTCAGTTTATACGATGTTACTACAAATCGACGCATATTTATACATTAAAGTGAAATTTTTCGCAGGAACATAAGGAAGGAGTTGATCAAGATTACATGTAGTCGAATGTGGAATGACGTTTTCCCCTTGATTATGACGTCGTGTGAATACTGCTTTTACCTCTCATGGAGCTTTTACATGAAAACCACTAAAATATATCCAAAACCTGAAACTTCTCAGACTAAGTTAAGACGTAGTTTTGTAAATATATTAAAACGAAGCACCATTATTTCATAATTATACAATTTTTTATTACGCCTGTGAGAAAAAGAACACAATTAAATTGCATGGGCGGGTATTATACACTTACCAAACAAAGGCTGAGCACAAACTTATAGTAAAATATCCGAAAGTAAAGAAAACACATAATAATAATAAATTTATTTTTTATTCCTTATATTATTAATTTTATTTTAATAATAATTTCAAAAATACAACCCAAGTTATTTATTATAAAGTTAATTAAGCTTAAAAATAACAAGAAAAGCTCCCAGAAAAAGTTTGTATACATAGTTTGCAAAAATTAATTACTGTAACAGTTCAAGTAAATTGATTATCTCAAACTGTAACAATTAATTAGGTGGAAAGGCTGTTATATTAAAGGATCTCCAACATTCGGACTCAGTACCAGTCTGAATGGTTTATGAATATGATATATAGCAATGACTATTATTGACATCTTCTTCAGAGTTATATTATGTTGGCGAGTTTCCCCGAGTTCTATTAAGTCCAATAAATCTTCAATATGCTTTAATTTAGGAGATTGTACAGGATATTTAGGTGATTTGTGATATTTTATAACAGCTAGAGCTATGCATTAAAAGCACTGTGTTGAGGATTTTTCCTCCATAAACATAAGTCATCACCAAAGATCAAATGCTTATAGTTTTGTTTATATAATCTTTATGGTTTAATCTATATAAATAAAAATGAATGTTTGTCTTATGTCTCTTATGCGAAGCCACACCGTTCATGCGACTGCAATGAAACTTTGAATACTTATTACTCGCACTGATCTGTTTCTGTTAAAGAAGGAAAAACAAATACTGCCGACCCTCAGATCTTGATTAATAGAGTTAAAAAAACCGAATGAATATTATTGACGCTTCTCCTTTCTATGTTACTCAATTTTAATAAATGTATTCATTTCGGATAGACAAGAAAATATCATTCTTCCTACCATTCTCAATGAAACAAGATAACTATTTCAAAAACCAAACGATGCTACCCAAACTATTTCTTCTGCGGCAGCAATGCGCCGGATACCAGCTAGTGTATTATATGCACACAAAGGGGTGTATATAGATGTAAATAACGAAAGTTAAGCAAACGTACAGCTCATTGTGAGTCCCCAACCCAGAAAATACAATATTTTAAGTTTAAATTTCTGTTTAAAAAAGTGTTTATGAATTTTAAGAACTGAAATTTAACTTGTGAATATCATTTTATCTTATTTGTACTCAAACCTTTTCTGATGGCTGTTATTGTAATTATAGTTTAATAAATTTTTAAAAAACAATGAATGTTGAATTTTACAAATTGTTATTTACTTAGTACGAACTGTGTAAGGAATATAATAAACAAGATGAAATTATACTGTATTTATTATATTTATTTAAAATTCTTCAATATTTGATAGGTAAATTTATTCTGGTAAATGTATATTATAGCAAATGTAATACAAAAGTAATGCAATTTGCTTGATTTTCTGATTTTATGACAGGACTCTGAAATCAGAAATTATATCTGAGGCACTTAAAGCATTTGTCAAGTGCTAGTATAGGGGATTAAGAGTTACAGTGTAGAGTCTGGGAGAAGAAAGCATGAATTTTTCATGACCAGGAAGGATAAAAATAGTTTCGATTATATATTATTCTACAGCAGCACGTCTTATAAGGTTTAATTTCAAAAATTGCTCAATGTTTAGCAAAAAGTTTGATTTGCTCTTCTCATATTCTTAACAATATAGTAGTTATTGTAATTGTTAATAAAATTTATTACTAAGTTATAACATCAATAAAAATTTGAGGAATTAGAGCACCAAACTGAATTCAAAATAAATTGAATTTATATCATTACTTCTGAACTAAGTTAAGTTGGTCACTTTGGATTTCATAGAATGAAAGTGATAAGAATAATTTTTTTGAATAATTTATTTTTTTCTTGTGTAAAGAAATTTTTAAAAAATACTTTCAAGAAAAATGCAGCAAATTTCTCCTCCGTCTCATAAACGTATTGTTACAAGCCGGTAAATTTGCTTCCCCGCACAATCATCTGTATTAGATGCTGTCATGTGTCACATCGAAGATTTAAGAGATTGGTGACCAAAGTTGGCATCCTTGGCCACAAAAGCAATTTTCTAGAAAAATCCAACTAGTATACATTTTATCAACTGAGACTAATTTGTCTCAGAAGCTTGGAGAGCTTTCCGAAGATTACGTCATTACCTGTCAGTGACATCGTTTTTTTTACTACAAAAAGGCAAGCACTGAAGGCTATTGCAACTGTCATTTTAGCTCCAATTTCCATCCTTTCAAGAGCTCTCTAAGTCATGTTAAATTACTCAAAAGTCAAGTTCTAACAGTTTCAGTCATGAAGGGGATAGTCCTATACCAAGGACGCGAGTCCCGATAAACCTGTCATCGCAGTCGCAGTCGCTATTGCAATTGACTGGGATATTTCCAGTTGATTGATGCAAATGCTTTTGTTTTGAGTTACTTTGGAGTTTTAGACTTTGTTAATAAAAAAGAGCTTTATTCTTGTAAGATCCTGGCTATTGGATTGTCTCCAAATACACCCACAAGAAAAAAAATTCGTAACAGTATGTTCATTTCCCTTGACATAAATATATTTATACAGGGATACGTATTTCAGACAGCTGAAAAAAATTTAATCACTTTTATTGATTAACTTGTAGTGCATCTGAAAAATATGAATGAACTGTATTAAAATTGCAGTTATAGACCTCATTTCATGCAAAGTAAAATAAACCTATTTAGCTATTGTTTGATTTTGCAAATATAGCCTTTTGGGATTCTCAAAGAAAAATTTGTAAAATCGCCGCAATTTTCAATTTAAATAAAGTATGTCTGTCAAAAAAACATTATTTTCTTTTGAATTTCTCTTTCATATAACTTTAAGTTGTGAGCTGTCTATAACAAACTGCATACGTGAATTTTTTATTTCATCAGTTTACATTACAAGTTATTTTTATTTAACCTACAGAACATTTTTAAAAAACTGCTTTAAATAATATCTACGACAAATTGCTGAGATATAAATGGCCTATTTAAATTGGATAAAATGGTCAATGAACGCAATAAAAATGCAACATTAACATTCTCTGGATATAAGCGTACATAAGCAGTCAGTTAAATGCTTAAAAATATGTATAATATTTTGCTTATAAATGCGACAATGTCAATATAGCCGTCTTAGAATGAAAATCCTTTGTCTTTAATGCAATTTTTAGAAAACGTATGACAGATTCTGTCATTCATCGAACTCGTAGTATTTTTGAGCCACTTAATTCATAAACACGATGATAAAAGACAAGATAACAGGGGAAATTCGTTCAAAATTGAATTCAGTACTATTTTATATACTTCGGTTTTGATGAAAATATCATGTACTGAATTTCTATCATTTAAGCATATAAAATTTTTAAATTATCATATTCCTTTTTGATTGAATGGACAAACTATCCTCCGTAGACGAATTTAATTCTAATTTTGATGTCTTTAAGCAAATATGATATAAAAAAATACAAGCAAAATTTAGCCTTTTGCTGTTGTGTGTCTATTGGAATTGTATTTTCCTTTGCCATTTGTGTCAATTCGTAGCCATTCGTTTGCCATTTGTGTCAATCTGTATCAATCACATAAATTTTATGTTTGAATTCATAGCAATTTGTAAATTAAATGTGGAGAAGTTGTTTCCCCAAAACTTTCTTGCATACTCTTTAATAAAGGTATTATCTTAGAGAACATATTGCATGGCATTGAAGTATAATAGATACTTCGTTATTAAACGGTATTACATTATTTACGTTAATACATTAATGTTATTATTTTATTGTTGCTATTAGATAATTATGTTGTCTAATAAAAATAATTAGAAAATATAATAATTAAATTATATTTTCTTTTGATGCGCATTACTAAATCTGTGGTGTGATCCTTGGCAATTTGGGGGAAATTAGCCCATGCATGTACTTAAAAGTGTCCAGAAATGGAATTATTTTTGAGCACAATTTATTTTTCCTCGTCACTCTCTGTTTTCTTCAACCAACAGAAATTGAAATTTGATACAAAACTATACTTACTGTGACAACATCCTGTAGGAAATTTGATTTAATTTTTAATTTTTCTAGACGTTCTCTGTTTTCTCCAACCAATAGAAATAGAAATTTGATAGAAAACTACTCTTACTGTCAGAACATCCCATAGCAAATTTGATGTTTTGAAATTGCTACGTTTTCAGTTTTGTTGTTTATAGGTTTTTGAAAATACAAAAGTACAAAATTTTTGAAAGACAGATGATCAATCCCTGATTAGATTTGGCTCAAAATCTGACAGACATTTACTCATTCGGTGTAAACATATACAAAATTTCCTCCTTCTAGTTCAAAATGGTTTCGAATTATCTTCGCCACAACGCCAAGAATGTGATTCCGAACTCAGAGGGATCTAAAATGTGAGGATTCATAAAATTATCGGGCTCGCATTTTTTGACTATTAAAACAAATTCAGTACTCCTCATATAGGAATAAGTCAACAGGAGGTGCCATCGTCATGTACTGCTTTATGGTAAACTAGTAGGTAGTTGGTAGCATGCACAGTGTTGCGTAAACAGAGCCTAGCTTTTATGGATGTACTCAGATTAATAATCTCTGAACTTAATGTTGAAACTATATATTCTGAAATCTATATTACATAATACTCTGTCAAGAAGAAATTAGGTTTGATGACCGCAAATATATCATTTTCTTTCCAGGTACAAAAATATGTAATGAAAACCAATAAAGTTGTGTGTACACACTAGAAGATCTTTTTCTTTAAAATTTTAGCTTTAAAAATTCTGTTTTTTCACAGTGTCATCAATATAGGTTTAAACTCATTTCAGTAAAAAAAAAACATGTAAAACTAATTTTTAATTAATTAATTAATATTAAATGAGCTAATTAGCTTTTATCTGAAACATGATATCTCTAATTGTAATTTGTACAGACACACAATTCTTGGAAATGATGCCTAATATGAGTCTTCATGTTGCCTGCCTCAGACAAGTTATAAAAATATATAGGTTTTTTTTTTTTTTTTTTTTTTTTTTTTTTAATTTCATGCACCATGAAAAAGAGGATATTTTTCATCAACGAATTGAAAAGGCGAGATTTTTTTCATTTTAAAATTTAAATAGCTATTAAAAATTTATTTTTATAAATATAACTTTGATTGAGGCACAAGTAATCTGTGTTTCATACAGATTATTTTGATGCATAAATAATTTATTTGGTTAATATCTGGTTGAGTTACGATTGTTTGAATGAAACAACATTGTGGAAAATTTCATTCTTCTCAAAACGAGTTAAAAAAAAACGAAATTATATGTTTTAGTGAAAACACCTCAATAAAATTTTTTGTAGCTCGAGAAATATTCCGAATATGGATAATTTCTTGGTATCGTTTGAAAGCTAAAGGATCAGAAAACATTTTGAAGCAATAAAAAATATTCGATAATTTAAACAAACAAAAATAAATCCGAAGCTAGTGCGAAGATTCAGTGCTTATGGAAATAAAATATTTGTTTCATTTTAATGTTACTTCCTTTGAAGTCATCAGTGTCTAAGAAATCTGCTTGTCGAGGAAGATAAATATTTCTTTTCCTAAAAACCGAAAAAAAAAACACCCAACATATTTTGAGAAAGGATGATCATTTTTCTACGAAGTGCCTTCTCAATTTTCCGGAATCTCATAAAAGAGGCGCAGGAATGCCTTCTTTATGGCATCTTTCCGAAATAAATCGAGAGTACTCAGCGGGATAGAGCAATTTAAAAGTCATTTTCTGCTGTGCATTTGACAGGAAAGACATTTCTTTATCAATTTCCATATCATGTCTTCATTTCAAGGCTTAATTTTCCGTGGTTAAAATGGTGAGATGTTTCCGTTTTGAATTTTGCGCAGAAATTATCCATTGTTGATCTGACTGCAAATCATTTTTTCATGAATTCCGTTTATTTATTTGCCTTTATAATGAGTGCATACTTAAGTTTCAATTACGGTAATGCGTGAGAGAAAAAATCAAGCGAAAAATTTAAAAAGCTCAAGAATCCAATATTAAAAGACATTAGTTGATACTTTAAATATATACATTTTTTCAGTGAAAAACTTGTATAAACAGTTGTTAATGAAATTACGAATTTCGAAAAATATTCAGCAGTGTCTGTTCTTTGAAATCTTTTGCTATTATAGAAAATTAATACAGGAAATTATGCTATAATAGTCTATCATTTAGAGACATGACTTGAGGTAATATCTCCATATATCGGATAAAAGTAAAATCAACGAATCAGTTGCCCGGACTCCACTATTGGATTGATCTATTGGAATTGCTTTTTTTAACATAATCGTTGATTACAAATCACTATGCTTAACATGACCGTAATGAGATAAATCTGAACGATACATAGCTACTACTATTTGAACTTCATGGTAGATACTACAATGAAACTAAATGAACTAAATCTAAAATTGCAAGGAAAGGACAACCCATACTCGGCTTCAAATCGGAAGATCGTGGGTTCAATCCTTTGCGGAATTCAACCTCCACATAAGCACAATTCCAGCCAACACTATCGCAGCATTGGTGACCCGGACGATGAACTTTCAAACAGCTGTCATTGAGCCATCTACCCGCAGCAAGCGGAACCAAAGCAAAGTCGTCAGACTCAATTGACGCAGCAACAACCCTCATATTCTCACCATAAAACGAGGCGCTATAAAATCGTACGTCCCTTCACAGACTCACTGATAGGGGAGTATTGTGATGGCACCTTAATAAGCCAGTAACTACTGTTAAACATCGATGATCACTTTTGTATAGGGGATATGTTACTCGACAGCAAATCGGAAGATCGCGAGTTCGATACTTGGCAGAATTCCACCTCCACATTGGCACAATTCAAGTCAACACCATCGCCAACCTTTATTTTAAAAATCTGAAGCAATATCGTGGTGAGGCCAATGCAATTATGAGCTCAATTTACTTCAACATAACTTTAAAAAAACATGGAGGGTCGATTCGCAGAGAGATTCAAGCAATTCAAAAGAAGCAAAAAGTACTCTTGTTATCACTGTAAATCCTTTCAATTCAAATACAAATGAGATCATCATTGAGCCATTTGGATTGAATGCTGGATCGCTTCAAATGCAGTTGCTGGATTTGAAAACCAAAGACTTGGGAAGTGGCAAGTTCACATAACTCTAGAGTAAAATGGAAGAGTTGAAGGTCCAGAAATATGTGCACATCTCGCAGCACAAGTAGACAGCTTTAAAAGAAATTCCACTAGTTGAAGCTCTGATATTCTAAGTATGGAATAGTCTTCCAAAATGCTACAATTTGGTCAAGAAGTTGGCATATGGAGTGCTGACAATCTTCGGGTCGACATATTAGTGTGAGCAAGCTTTTTCTTGTATGAATATAATAGAAAGTAAATTTACGTCAACTAACTAATAAAAGTCTAATGCTTGAAAATTAAAACAACAAGCTATAAGCCAAATTTAATCAAACTTTCAAAAAACATACAAATCCAATGCTCCTATTGATGCAACTATTTATATTTGTGTTTTTATGTGATTAAAGATTATTCCGTATTTAAAGCTGCTTATTATAAACCAAAAATCAAATATTTATAAACAAATCCTATAATATTAAATCGAAAATTTTAGTGGCTTTTTAAAAATTGGGAAATTTTGTAAATTGTTGCTTATGACTCTTCCGTTTCAATAGGTTACCGACCCCTTCTTCTTGCATACAGCCAACCACCCCGCCATCACTGAACGTGGCAGTATCGATAGAGTTTGTTGTGGTCGGCTGCTGAATATGTATTGTCCAATCTTACATTCACCGATCAGTCAAACTAACATTCCTTTCGAGATAGTAAAGGGGTTGTCGACTCCTGTCCTAGTAAAAGAATTGGGTCCATTCAGTGATTTTTTAATATACAGATCAAAGATCTGAATATTTTCTGTTTGTTGTGCCATTATAATTTTAAATGTTCTTCTTGCTTGGTTTGTTATAGTTTAGTTCGGTTATATTAACGTCCCGTTTCAAAGCAACACGAGGACTATTTTTTGATGGACCTCGTCATTTTGAAGACCTGAACATGACCTGAACTCTCACCCCCCTCTCCACACCACACCAGAGTTAGAACGTTTGATCTGACAGATTTAAAGTGCAAGAGACTCCCTCACGTGGCTTTTTTTTCTGTGGAACCTGAAACCCTACGGTTCCGAAGGTTCCACCAGGCCACCGCGGCCCTCTTCTTGCTTTTGACGATGCGATTCAGTTTATGAAAATTAAAATTATTACTATTAAATTGGTTATCGAAGATAATTACCGAAGGTGGTGAATTTTTAATTAAAATGATGTATTTTTAAAACTGGCTGCGTACGATACCTTTCAAATTGCCCAAGCAAACTAAAGGTGGTGATCTCTCGAAAATTTATCCTACAACAAGGATAAAAAAATCGTATAGGAACAGAGGGTTACAATCGCCTGTAGAGGATGTTAGAGCCACGAGAGGGCGTTGCGCTACCAACGCGAGCTGAACAAATATTCCGTTAACATGTGAGGTGGCATTGTAGGAAACTGTTTACTTGGTCCGTTCATTGTCCCATAAAGATTTAATGGTTCCATTTATCTAACATTCTTGCAATAGCTCTGACAGAAATGCTGAATGACGTTCCGAAGTCTATTCGTTGACGCATTCAATTTCGACATGACGGAATTTCAGCATATTTCAATTGAGACGTCAGAGCAGATTTGCAGGTAACTTTTCCTAGAGACTGGATGGGTCGGAGTTTACCTGTAATATGGCCTCCACGATCACCAGACCTGTCTCCCTTGGATTTTTCTGATGGAAATTTTTAAAAGGACTTGCGCATGAAACACTTGTTGCAACACCGGAAGACTTGGGAGGACGAATTGTAAAGGCAACAGGATGCCTTTGAGATATATCTAGCTGCCGCTGTGGCCTGGTGGTAAAGTCTCGGCTTCGGAACCGGAGGGTTTCAGGTTCGAGACTCAATTCCACCGAAGAACAGTCATATGAGGGGGTCTCTTGCACGTTAAATCTGTCAGGCCAAGCATCCTCCCGTTGGTTGGTGATGTGTGGAGAGGAGAATGCCAGTTGAGGTGTCGTCCTTGACATCTGACAGCGGTTCAAAATGACAAGGTCCGTCCCAAAATAGATCTAGTGTTGCTTTACAATGGGAATTTAATATAACAAAACTAAACCAAACTAATCGAGATATACCTAGTATCTTTGAGAAGGTGCGTCGTTCCATGCAATGTACATGCCAGGCATTTCTCGATGTATCTGAGCATCTCTTTTAGGCTCAACACTTGGCGTGCATTAGTCGCATGTGAATGGGTAATTATCAATAAAGTGATTTGGTTTCGTTCCTTCCCTTTGTATTATGCAATATTTTAGACGCCCTCTAGCGACTCCGGATCGCAGTGGCGACCCTCTGCTCCTATGCGATTTTCGATCCTTGTTGTATGACGTATCTACCATTTCATTTTGCCCTCGATTTTTATTTTTTTTATTTTTATGTTGTAGAATTTTTCGCATGCCTTTGGTATACTATAGTTACGAAATTTCTTTGCTGTGGATTTAAAACTTTTAATGAATCTATGTATGGTTTCCACGAGTTAAAAAAAAAATCAATTTAGCTTTTAAATGTGGTTAATAATATTCCCAATTTCGAATTTGTGCTTTAGATGTGTTTTTCTCAACCGATTGAAACAAACGTTCCACACAGAATTAAAACTGCGTACTTAATCAGATATATTTAAATCATTACGTTTTTTAGTTTCTGAATGTACAGATTCACAGATGTTGAACCCCATGTTGGATTAAATCGGTGTATCAAGTTTTATCGGTCTATAATCCATCTTCGTTTTGTGCTTACATTCGATGAATCAAACAAACATATTTCTGAACACACTTGTTTAAAATGTGGCAGCAATTTGCAAATTTTACGTCATGACCGTATATCAAATTTCATCCGTCAAGCGCAAAACGTAGTTGAATTATCATTATCACTGACATGCAAACGAATGGACGGTCAGACAGATGCAATGCTAAAATAAATGTGCTTCCCGACTTTCAAAAGGTCTAAAACGCTGAGAATCATCTAAATCTTGAGTTCGAATATATTAACTTCACTTTCTGTATATTTCCTATACAAGAATAATAATGATAATATCAAGTTAATTTCAGTGACTTTTATGTCCAGAATAAAAATTATGTTATATGATTCATGTTGAGCTTAAGAAAATGAACCTCTGTATGTCAAATACTATAATAAACTATAATAAAACTATTGGTTCGAAAATGCATCCAAAGAGACACATCAATAAATCTAATAAAGACCATGGAGCGCTCTTACACAAATGCTGTGCGAAGATACGTGACTACTTCATCAACCTAAAGGATAGTTGCATGTTCTGTAGGAAATGTTTGCAGAGCCAATGTCCATCCATCAATTGCCAGAGCAATAAATATCTTCTTGAAATTACTTCTTGATGCAAAGAATGCAGCCAATAGCTTTTCACCTAATATTTCTAGATCGTGTAAGTAATAGTGTTTTTCTCCAAGCTTTTTCATTGTTATCGTTGGCATTATTAACGTTTATTCTATTTTACTTTGTTCCTAGAGCAAATAGAAGGATACCAAATTCGCAAGAAATGCTGTTAGTCGCTGCAAAATGTTTGAAAACAATATTGTAATATTGTACAATATTGTTTTCCGAAATGTGCAGTTATGAACAGTTGAATTATTTAATACCTGCAACTTACAACGAAGTATTTCATTTAACGAAATTTTCAACAGAGCCTTGATTACAAACAGCATTTCATGCTATTTGCTTTCCATATTATGAAAGATAATTTCCCTATATCGAAGCTTTTTCATCAATATTTTTAACACCGTTTTGCAATCTTTCCTGTTGATGTTCTAGTAATATAAGCCCAATCGATCGTCTTGATCTTCTGTTTATAAGCAAGTTTCTAACATAGAAGATCAGGGCGATCTACTTTTCTACAAATTGATGAAGGCATTAGGACTACTAAGTATTTTAAGGCACATACGGATCATTTTGTTAGTTTCAATTTTTGGAAAAAAACCCTGATATCTATATTTTAGATAGTATAAAATATAGCAATTTTAAGAAAATATCACAATTTTTATAAAACTCATTTTTGTGACAAATATATTTTTATTTAGTTTAACTAGCACAAAGCAGGATTACAAACTTTTTCGTTCTTTAGAAAAAGTAAATAAAGAGGTTAGGTAACTTCAGAGTTTTTTCCCCTATAAATAACATGATTAATAAATTTTATTCAAATAATGTTCCTTATATAGAATATTTAAGTGGAATGCTTAAGTTTCGTTAACCCTTAACTGGGGACATACTAGCGATAGATTTTCGGTTACCCCTATTCTATTTTTAGCTCATTTGAATGGATTGACCTTGTAACTTCCTGTGTTGTGACCTTCAATACACCTGCACTTTTTCAACTGATTTTTCAGGGGATGCTTTTTGAAATAATTCAGTTTTTTCTTTGAGCGTGGTCTCTAAGACCGTGCTCCCTGTTAATGCTTCAGTTATAAAAAAAGGCTTAGTAGATGGCACTAAAATTTAAGTCTCGAAATATCATCCAATTCACTGATTCTATTATGAAGCAGTACTCCAGACTCGTTTAAATAAAGCAGAAAGTGATTTAAGTAATAAGGATAATTGTAGGGAGGAATTTTCTGATGAAAGCCCGCATTTAACTGATTCTGCTGTGTATGTTCAAACATAATTAGTTTTTCTAGTGATAATGTTTTTGAAAAATTTATAAAATATATTAATATATTAGGAGAAATATATAGAGAATATATAGGCTAATTTTTATATTAGTTCTTAACCTATATATTTAAAATGCCCTAGAAAAGTGTGCTATAAAAGTCGTAAAAGCCGATAAAAAAATAATCATTTTTAAAAGTTTTCATATAATAGTTGAATTTTACATTATATTGTTTTCTATATACCTTTATATACTGGAAAAATAAATATGATTTAAAATATAAAAAGTAATAGGGTTTTTTTTTCCTAGAATATTATTCATCGTAATTTGAGGAGAAAATATTCAACGGATCCACTTTTTTCTTTGATTTTGGAAAAAATTCTGAAATATATCAAGAAAAATATGTGGAAGCATTATTAGCTGATTTTCATACTAGTAAAATTATTTGAAAATGTAATTTGAGTACAAAGGAAATGCGGTTTCGTTGACCGAACCTTGGCAGATAAGTCCTAAAGTTTCACCTCCCATTTAAGGGTTAATTAGATACAAGATGGGAAAACTTTAACATCTGAAATATCAATCCACATTACAGAATCAACCTATATAAATACTTTCAAAAGTACCTGTTTAAAAACCTTTTCCTTACCAACAATTTAAAGATGATTTGCCTAGAAAAACTAGTTTTTGTTATCTAACTGAGACAGCAGATGACAATATTAGTTCTAATATTTTTCTTATGGGTTTATACATACATTAACATAATTTTCAAGAAGAAGTATAAATTACATCCAGAAGGGTTAAGCCATATGATTGTTTTATCATTAACTTTTTATATTTGACAAAGCGGTAGTGTATGAAATATTCAATGAATGAATCGCTCTTGTATATCCTTCAGTTGAAGCAAAATGGACTTCACAAAACTCCAGTTAATGAAAGAAATCAAAGGGTAAAGTAGACTTGGAATATTAATGAAAACTGAGAAACTTTTACTCAGATATTAAAGTTCAAGAGAATCGTATATTCAGATAAAGGTATTTCTACGCATTCTTACCCTACTCTCTAAATATTCAAGACATTGACCATACTGGAAAGATGTTTGACTAATCGCATAAGAATGCGTGAGTTCTTTTGCGAAATGTATTATTTCATTTTTAGAACTTCGAGTGATAAATGACGCTATGACGCTCAAGTAATTCAAGAAATATATCAAGGGGTGAATTGTGAAGGGTAAGTTTTTATATGATTAAATTCAAAATGTGGTCGAATTTTTTAAAGCATCCGAACGCGTTAAAAAAGTCAATTTTCACAAAAAATGACAATTTTCAAAAAATGTTTTATTGGATAATCAATCTTTGAACTATCCAAAGCAGGTTTACATTTGTCTCTACGTTCATTAGAAGTCAAGATATCAATATGTTCGTAATGATCGGTAAACCGAAAGTGGACACTTAAATAACCAGAAATACCAAATTAAAAAGCCAAAAACATGCCAAAAAATTTTATAAACACAAATTTAGTTTAAAATACTGAAAATGTTTGGTACAATATTTGGCACAAACAAATCAAGAAATTGCTAGAAAAAATAAAATGATTTAAAAGGGGAAATGAATAAGAAATTAACAACAATAAGATATAAACTATAAATGTAGTGAATATTATAGATGAAAGCTCATAATTTATTATTAAAACCAGTTTCTATATTATTTAAGTGCATTTTTCCCCCGAAACTGTTTTGCGCTCATTTCTTGCTCACTTCAAAACAAATAAATCAAAATATAATTATCATATTACTATAAAATTTGTCTTTGTACTATTTTCGATAGAATCGGCTAGATCGATTGAATATATTTTTTAGATTCACAGTCTATTTTTTGACTAATAAAGTCCTAAATTTACCAAAAAATTCCTGATTAATCTTCGATTAGCTGTAAAATTTTTATGTATTGTTAGAACCATACGACTGTAGTTCATTCCCTAGAGAAAACTATGTAGTTAATTTTTGTATAAGTTTTGTAAGTACTAGAATTACAGTTTTCGGTGTTTCCAAATTGAAATTGTTAAATTTATACTGTTAAATACCAATTTTCAAAAAGTTTTAATATTTATTTCAAATATTAACATCCTATTACTAATTTTGAATTGTCTTAAACCCAGAAATATAATTAAAGTATATTTACACTATGATTTTCTAAAAAAATGCTCCGAACGTGTTCGGATACCTTAAAAAAATGTGAACCTAAAATGAATGCCGATAAAAACGCGTCTGTTCTTTCGTTTGCAAGTCCAAAACAAACCAATCACAGTCAGCCGTTAATGAAATTCCTTGAATACCCAGATTTTCTCTCTTCGGCGTTAACTTCATTCTTCAACATCACTGTAGCAATCCACAGCAATTATCTTGATTCTGAAGATTTAGCGTATATTGGTGTTTATATGTTAGAAATAATAAGTATTAAATATCAAAATATGAGCCCATGGCATTTCAAGGTAGAGAAACACACAGGGATCTTTTTATAAAACTATTTATTTAGGTCAGCAACTGTTATCAATCTCTCTCACCGTGGGATTCGCTGACTAGAGAACTTTACAAAGCCTTTTTTGAATTTATTAAGTAGGTAACGTGGAATCGGACCAGGAAATAAGAGAATATTTTAGAAGGACTTTGATAAGAGTTGAATTAAGATGAAAAGTGTTAAAATATCATTACATACACACACACACACATATATATATGTGTGTGTGTGTGTGTGTGTGTGAGTGAGTGTGTATTGCATTAAATTTGTATTGGTCTGCTGAGCATTTTACTGTTGGCATGGCGGGTAATTTTGAAGAATTACCAATTATCTGTCAGCATTAAATCTATTATATATCAAATGTTCTAACACTGATGCGTCATGGGAGATTGAACAGGAATGATGCAAGTGGAGATTTTGAAGATAAATCGACACTTTAAAGCAAACTAAACTAATCTGAAACGAATATTGTTTGGTTTAGACAAAACAATTGCTATTACAATAACATAATATAGTATATATAACCATTGAAAAATTTAAACAATTTTACTACTTGGTTTAACAGCAAAAAATTGAATTTATCAAATTTTGTTTTCTTTAAGACCTTATCACACTGAGACATATTCGTCAGAGCACTTTCGTCAGCTATCGAAGCTTCGCATGATTGGTTCAATTTCGTTTGCAAATAATATTTCCGTCACTATTGTCAGCATTTTCAAGCTGAAAAAACTTAAGATGACGAAAATTTTAAAAAAGTTTTTAAAAGTTTTCCTAAGTTATCAAAAAACTTAGGATGACGAAAAATTTTCTTGACAGGTTGCTTGCGGGTAGAAATGGAAAACTGTGGCGAAAGTGCTGATGATGATGTTCCTTCTGTTCTCCATTTACAATTGAACCTCGGTGGCCTGATGGTGAAATCTCGGCGTGGGAATAAGAGGGCTTCTGGTTCAAGATCCGATTCTACCGAAAAGCCGTCACGTAAAGAGGGCTGTTGCAGGTTAAATCCAAACGTCCTCCCACCGATGTGACGCGAAGTGAGAAGGGGGTGCCAACTCAGGTGTCTTCCTCATCATCTGACCACGGTCCAAAATCATGAGAACCGTATCAAATTAGCCCTTGTGTTACTTTACAACGGTACGTTAATATAACTAAACTCCTCTAACAAATTATAGAAAATACGGAACATCTAGTTTGTTCAGTCAATTCAAGATTAAAAATTGATGTTTGCTTTCATTATCAAAGAAACTGAGGAGAAGAAGGGTATAAAATATATTGAATATTAGAATGTTATATTTTTAATATTGTCTGTACAGAATTTTATTAACTAATTAGCTGGTACCCGGCGGGTTGATGCCGTAGAAAAAAATAATATTCAGTGCAGTCAATCAATCAATTGGCAATTTTTTTATCGAAATCGGATGAACGGTATGACAGTATATAAAATATTAACAAACAAATATTGATTTTTTAGTATTAGATTTGTGCATTCTTTTAGAATTGTTAAACGTGGAGTTCTTTCAAAATGGCAGTGAAAGATATTATTGCATCTCGTGATTCGTTTAATATTCGTTCAGAATTCTAAACTTTAATTTTAGAAAATGTGTTTAAATATTATCTTTCGAAATTGATTAAACATAGAAACTATATTTATATCATAAAATCGTTAGTATAGTTGAAAAGATAATTTTTCTAAATTAAGATGGGGCAAAATTATTTGTACTACAATATTTTTGGTAGTTACAGCGAAAAACGCTAAAATTTAATTAAAATTGAAAAACGCCAGGATTGCTCTCCTCAAAACATTCTCGCATAATCTGCAATAAAGTTGTTACCTCTGAGAATGACTTGCATGAAATTTGAGTACTATAATTACAATATATTAACTTTTAACTTGGATTTAACATTTCTAGAGAATATATTGTTTCATCGGTTCGTTAATGGGAAAATAATCCTAGGTAAATACATGCGGTTGAGATTTGAAATTTATTTTTTTTAATTTTATAAAATTGTACTATCCCTTTAACCGTCCCGTATCTGTAAACAATAAACTGACCACGTTTCATCACAATTTGACGAATGGTTTAGGAAGGCATAAGAGATATACAAACAAACATTCATTTTTATTTCTATGGACTAATCTCAAAAATGCATGAATTGAAATATTTATGTTCATTTTGCGATTTCATATAAACTTTCCCAGCCGTAAATGGAGATAATCGAATGACCTTAGAAGAAACAGAAACAACACTAAATGTTCCTGATAAATAAATAAATAATTTACAAACATGCGGGCATTTTATTTGAACAGCAGGTGGTATTATGGGTCCATGAATAAAAGTTCGAAAAACAGCACGAATGGTTTTAACATGGTTGAGAAAATTTTAAGCTATCAACAGATGCACTTCGTTTACTTTTAAATCTCAAATGATGGATATCAAATAAAGCGTCTCTTCCGAAAATGCAAACAACGATGGAAGTTTTACATTGCTTTCATGGATTACCTTCTTCTCATTCAACTGAGTTTATGATGTATTTAAGGAATTTTGAGTAAAAAGTGGCCTTTCCTTAAGTACCGGAACAAAAAATGTCATTAAGAATAAATTTTCTAGGATATTGTTTAAATTATATCTACGAAAGAAATTTCGAAACATTTTCAATTAGATAGTTTGTTTTCGAATAATAAAGTTAAAGTATGATTCGTTTCTAAAATAATGGCATTGGAGTAACTTAAATTTTTTTTTTCAGTTTGTTTGGGAAGTTATTAAAGTTCTTATTGTTAAAAGTTATATTCTTGTTAAAAGTGTTATTCTTATTGTTAAGTTCTATTTTTGTTTAAGTGTTATTCTTATTGTTAAAAGTTATATTCTTGTTAAAAGTGTTCTTATTTTTAAGTTATATTCTTGTTAAAAGTGTTGCTGTAATTGCAAAGCGATGATTTGGGTATTATTTTGAAATAAATATTTCTTATAACCTTTTTAGCTCAGTAAGTACAATACAATCAAATGGAATTATTATAAAATCATACAATTATCAGAAGAAAAAAATTGCAGATGAAGTGTAACCCATCAACAACATTACACAACTGGTCAAATATTATCAAAGAATGGGATTTAAAAATATATATATTATGGGGATTTTGTGATATATAGACAAAGAGAAAAAAAACTCTTAAAAACGTGATGAGAAAACTGCTTTCTTTTGGAAAATAAAATGAAAAGATGTCTTGGAAAAATACAAAATTATTTTAAAATAGAAAATCTGTAAACTTTGATACATTTTTCGCAAATGCAGTGCAATAAAATATTGTCAGGTTGACTAAACAGTAATAATGTTATCAGTTGACTAAACATTATTAAAAATATTACTCTATATAAGTTTTCATCAGGCTGACAAAAGAGTAATAATATTATAAGTTGTCTAAAATTATTAAATATATCATAATATATGTGTTTATCAGGTTAATTAAAGAGTAATATGTCTTACCCGTGATCTGGGCGTCCCGGTTCGAGCATGGTTGTTCTGTGTTCTATCGGTGAGGTGTATGAATGAGTCCCCCTGTAAAAAGGGGTTGTGCAAGCGAATGTGTGTGTCCCCTTCATTTGAGCTAGAAGCCAGACTTCTGCCCTCTTGGTACTCAGGGGTCTTCACCCTCAGAAGCTACTGCACCCCCTTTCCGTGGGGACACGACATCATCATCATCATCAAAGAGTAATAATATTATTAGTGGACTCAACATTATTAAAAAATATCATTACATATAAGTGTTCATCAGATTGAGTAAAGAGTATCACTCAGTTGTCTGTTATAAATAACTACGATAATAATCGTAATAATAATTAAACTCTAAATTATCGATTAATTATATGATAAATTCTAAAATATCTTAGCGCCGATCTTTGCCATAGACCATTTTAAAATTTAAATTTAATTTTAGTTAGCAACGAAAGAAATTAACGAAATTGCCAGGCTTTCAGACAATAAGAATCATTATAATTTGGCAAAATTCATTTACCAAAATTCTCAAGATGCAATCATATTGTACCAAAGTGCACTAAATACACAATGAAATATTTTATATCAGTAACGTGTAAAGACAACGGTGCGAGCTCAAATACGTAATACTTAATTTGAAATTTTTTGGTTATTAATTTCAACTTAAAAAACATTTTTATAAAAACATTTAATATATCAGCTGTCTTTGTTGTAATCAATGCAAAAATAGTTTGAAAGAAAAAAACAATTTAAACAATGAAAATCTTTTTTTAAACTGATTAAATTAGTTAAAATATGAAAAAAAATCTTCTCATTCAAAATTTATATAAAAATCTACTTTTTGGGCTTTTAATTACTTTGAAAAATTAGAAGCAAATTAATTTGTGAAAGAAACAAAAAGGAGTTTTTACTACA
>JAPMOQ010057461.1:323850-338937 GCA_026543055.1 Argiope trifasciata | reverse complement strand
TTGAATAAATAAAAAAAATTGTTCAATAATTTACTGATCAATATGAAAATTATTTTTTAATTTCTTAATGTTTAGGAGAAACAATAATTACTGAATATAGGTTGTATATCTGTTTCAAGAAATCTGAAATAATTATATATTACTTTAGAGTATTTTAATGGGCTAATAAATAAATACCCAATTTTCCAAGAGGAATGAATATTAAATTCTCAGTATATATAAATGAATTCAAGTTTAAATTTGAATAACTTGTAGTGAAACTTCCTTGAATGGTCTTTTTAATGAAAGTCTCTTGAATGGCTGAAATTTACAGAACAGATTCAACCTGACATCAAAAGGAAATAGTTATGTTAGATTAATTTTCATTTTCAAAAATATTCTTGAGAATTAACGATATGGAACCATGCTCCGTATGTTAACTATTTAGGAAGGAGTTTTTTTTTTTTTTTTTTTTTTTTACAAATTAATTTATATTTCAAACTGAGAGCATGGTAACATTTTATGAAACAAAGCATTTCAATTTTAACGTAAAAATTTTATACCTTAATAAAGTTTATAAATTAAGTTATTTTTAAAGGAAACTTTTTATGTGTTTTCATTTGACATGACAACATAAAAACTTAATGAAGTAAGCTGGTTTACAATGACATGCAATTGTCATAGTAAAATGTAAATAAGTAAGCAATTAATATGTAATAAACTGTTTCTTTTGCTAGTTTTTTTTTTCATTTGAAAGGGATCATTCGAAATGGCGTCAAGTTAAATAAAGGAAATTTTGAATGTAGTTTAGTCACTTCAGTTACAAATCTACATTAAATATTGAATTTAGTCAGAAAGAAAAATCCTACCCTACTACTATTGTATGCCGAAATAAAATAGAAAATGCATCATAGATTAAATATGGTAAAGTTGAGGGCAAAAAAATTATTAAATAAAAAATGATGGAAAAAATGAAAAATATCGTCATTTCTTTCACTGAATTTTTCACTGAAACTAGTGAATTTTCTCGACAACTTTCGAGGCTATATTTTTACACCTTACATAACCCCCCCCCCCCCCCCCCCCCCGCATTGGAAATTTGGAAATCAATCTAGCTGTTATACAGAGTTCGAAAACAATGACAAACAACCAATGTAGAGCTCTGAAAACCATCGTTTCAGAAATAGAATGATATATATATATATATATATATATATATAAAATACAAAAATTCACCCCGAAACTAATGCTACCTCCTAGAAAGATGGAATGTCCTCGTTTTCAATTCCCTCAAAAGAATTCGAGTCAGGAGATATCTTTCGATACAAAGACTCATTCGCATCGGTGAATAAATTTTGATATTCTTCCTAAGGTAGTGATTGATACGAGTAAAGAAAAGAAAAGTGAGTTCAGTCTGTCAGATGATTATATTGAAAAAAGAAAACCAATATGCTGTAATGCATGAGTCGTCCTTAACACATTCGCTGCCACTGACGCGCCTGTGCGTTACAAATAATATGTAATTGTACCAAACCATCTATGTTATTAGATGACACCTTCTCGTCTACAGTTAAAAGATAGCAAAGAAGGGGACATCTAATTAGATAGATGGTCTTGATATAAGGAGTGGGTAGTGGCAGTGAATGTGTTAATGAACGGGAACAATAGACTCGTTTACTTTGTGTCCCGGATTCTAGTTACAGGAAATAGGCCTACCAGAAATCTTGTTTATACAAATGCTTCCAAGTAAGCTTTGCAATGTTTTTTTCAGCTTGAGGGAAGTAAGACTAGCCAATGGTCTTTGAAAGGTGCGTTTCTGTCTTTGAGATCTGTGAAATTTGAATGATTCTCGAAGATTAATCAGTGACCATGGAAAGTTGGAAATAATCGCCAAGATAGACAGATAAAAACGAATTTTTGCAAAGTTTGAAAGTCGTGATCCGATTCCACACGGATAAAGTTTTGAAATCTTCAAACCTGGAATCATCTTTAGAAAAAAAATGTGCAGCGGCCAAACAGATGATAAATGACTGTTTGTTTCGCCAGCTGGCAATAAGCAGCACCTATACCTATGAAGATGTATTTTGCTTTCCAACGGATACAAGGATCGCGGTGGCCTGGTGATAAGGTCTCGGCTTCGGAACAGTAGGGTTTCAGGTTCGAGACTCGATTCCACCAAAGAACTGTCGTCTGAGAAGGGCCTCTTGCACGTCAAATCTGTCAGGCCAAACGTCCTCCCTCTGGTGTGGTATGGAGAGGGGGACTGCCAGCTTAGGTGTCGTCTTCGTCATCTGACAATGGGTCAAAATGACGAGGTCCGTCCCAAAATAGTCCTAGTGTTGCTTTACAACAGGACGTTAATATAACTAAATTAAACTAAGCTTCCAATGGAAACGAATGATTCACTTCCTGTATTCTCCAGTCTGCTCCGAACTTCTGCCTCCCGCTGGTCGACGGACGGACGTTCGATGTATCATGGTCTATATTTGTTAATTTAATTCGATATTATATTTTATTATTGTCATCCTACATGTTTGGCAGACTTTCATTTATAAGTTAAGTTTTAATGCCTTAATTTATGGTAAATTTGGCAATGAGTGTTAAGCTAAGATCCAAAAATGCTTAAGGTATCCGACTAAGTTAAAAAATATTGGCTGTATTGACTATATTGGCGAATTTTTTTAAATCGTTATTTCTTATAGATCAGACTTTCCTCTGTCCAAAACAATTTAACTTTCCTAGGAAAAGAAAGGCCTGACCTATCATCCAGGGTCACATATTTGTCAGATAAAATTTGCCTTTTACTTCCATTTTCACAAAACTTTAATTTTCATAAAAATTCTCCACCGTTAACATGATATCACATAAAATAATAAAGGTATTTACATAAAAAAATTCAGCGGGTATTTTAAATAATATAAGCGATGAAATAAACCAGAAGTTTTATTGTTTGTGAAATACTTCATTTTTAGCTATTTTTAGAAAAGTTAAATTGTAAATTTATGGAAAAAATGCATATATGCGTACATTCGTACCCATCACTTCTTCGCCTCTCGAAATGTTTCTCCGATTCATTTCATTCATCATTATATTCTACAACTTGTAAAAAAATAGGATTGCTGCATTACCATTTTGTGTTGAGTGTTTTCCATTTTGTTTAAATTTCATTAAAATTTACTGCGGATTTTTTCTATTTCTGAAAATGTATTACATTTAAAAATAATTTTGTTGCATGTATAGTATTTTATATTATAATTAATAAATACATCGAAAAATCATAGTTTTAAATAGTTTTTAAAAAATTCAATTTTTCAAAAAAATTTCATCGAATGTAATCGATACCTTAAATAGTACATTTTTTAATAAGTCAATAGGCAAGATTTAAATTATTCTTATAATGTTTTTTTAAAAATATGTTTGGCTGTAAGTAAAAAAAAAAAATTGGTCTCCTTTAAAATCGCTCCATTATCTCAAAGGTTTAGAGGTAGAGAAATGCGAGGGTTTAGAAGGACAGCATTTCTCACAATGTGCATGCTGTAGAAGAATCAGTGTTCGTTAATGAAAGCAAAACTTGGATGCAGCATATGCATCGACTGAGAAATCATTAGCGAAACTTGTTTGAGAAACTTACTTCTTATCCAAGAATCAGTCTGTGATTACATTCACAATGTGAAGCTGCAATTTTAATAATATACGGTTTACGGGCTTTAAATAAGAGAACTTTTTTTTACTTCGTAATCAGTATGTTCTATTAATTTATTCCATTTTGTTACGATATATGCTCATTGAAGTTGAAATTTTGATTTTCTTTCAGGTTGCTCAATCACAAAAAAAGCGATTTTCAAGTCAACAAAATGCTGTCATTCCATTGGAGCATGATGAAACTGGAAGTAAGAACATTTTTGATTCAATCATGCGCAGATTTCTTTAACCATAGTTTCTCAGGGCATTTGAAGTACGAGATAACTATTAATTAATAAGAAGTAAGAAAACTTTTGGTTCAATCATAAGCAGATTTCCTTAATCATAGTTATCCAGGGCATTTCAAGAACGCGGTTACTATTATTTAAGCATTTGAAGTATAACTATTGATTAAGCGTTTGAAGTATAACTATTGATTAAGCATTTGATGTATAACTATTGATTAAGCATTTGAAGTATAACTATTGATTAAGCATTTGAAGTATAACTATTGATTAAGTATAACTATTGATTAAGCATTTGAAGGACGAGATAACTAGTAGTCAAGTATGAGAAATTACGTTAGATTCAGGTGCAAAATAAAATTTTCAGGTTAAAAAGCTCTTTTTAATGAGCATTAATTAAAAAAATATTTAAATAAATATTTACAAAAAAATCTCGTTCATGATTATGGAATCTCGTTTTTTGGAATTTGTGATCAATATTATCAGAAGTTTAGTTATTGCGACTGTATGCTTGGATCTTCTCTGAAACTCAAAAATTTCTGCAAAATATATATTTATCTCATTGATTTCTCACAGACTTTTTTTTATAAAAATTTAAATATTCAAAAAAGACAAAACATTTGAAGTGAAAGTATAATATTTAGGTTGGCAACATATTTTATTTTCTTTACATCTTCTTGAGAGATCTCTTTCATTAAGTGGAATATTTTATAAAACCCCTCAAGATTTTCAAAAGTAATCTTTCGAAGTCCTCTGCATTCAGGTTGCTTTTTAATCAATTTCAAACTTTACTGCGCGAAAAGCAAATAAGACAAAATTATTATTTAAAAAAAATGCAATCTGTGATCGCAAATTTCAAGTTATCATGTGAGAACACTACTTTTAAAGTCATTATTTGTCTTAATCAGTTTGAATCATTAACCAGTTTTAAAAGCTTTGAACTGGCTTAAATTGGTTAAACAAGTTTCAATCACGAGACTTCTCTACTGATCTCTCTCCCTCGATATTTAACATGGTAATTAAACATTTATATTTCTTAAACATTAATTTATATAGAATTTATATGAAAACAATATTTTTATAAACACAAACTGCTGTTTTCTAATTTCTGAGATAATAAAATAATTTTATAATGAATTAATCTTGGAACAGGAGACCTTCAATCGAATGTTTCCCACTTAAGAAAGTATGAAGTGATATTTACTCATTGGGGATAGGAGAAAATACTTTCATCAAAACTATTATTACGCTCGAGAGAAGATTTTTGTACACATTAGAAAAATAAAATTACTTAATTTCCTCGGAAAAAAATTGCATTCTATGAAAATAACAGCTATGATGCCATATTTTTACTTCATTTTTTTTAAACGCATCTGCTGTCAAAGAAGCATGCGTAATAATTAAGCAATACCAATAAAAACTGGTCAACCTTTTAAAAAAACATCTGCTTCCAAAGAAGCATACATAATAAGAATGCAATGCTGGTGAAAGCAGGTAAAAAAATACATGCGATTGAAAGATGATGATGAATTAGATAAGTAGTAAGGTATTTGTATCTTTTTGATTACACAGGTAATTAATATTTTGCGATATAATAAACCAACTTATATAATATTACTTTCTGCATGTTAAATCCATATTCCGAACAGTGTAAACTTTTATTTTATAATACCAAATTTATATATCAAATATAATTTATAATTATATTTGATAAATTTATTTATCTTTTATCATTACCAAAAGTATCGGGCATGTTTTAAATTATTTGGTAATTCAATTAAACTGTTTTGAAATTCAAATAAAGAGTTGTGAGGAATCTTCCGATATTTTCCTTCCCTTAGAGAGCAATGGAAAATCAGCAAGTGATATACTTTTCTGAATCTTAACGATATTCAAATGGAATTTTTTAAAAATTGCCCTGTGCATGCTTTATTCTTTGCGTGTCATTAAATCGTGTAGATTTCGAGCTTCAATTATTTGTTGTCTTCAATTATTCAAACCTCTTAACGAAAACAGGATCATGTTCTCGCGCGATAAAAAGGGTTTTATTGTGAAAGTAATAGTCGTTGTTGAGTTGACTGTCATCGAATTTTTATTGATAATTATTTATGCTTTAGTTCGAAGAATTTTAATAAATAAATAATATTTTTTATTTACGCAGTGACAAACTATAGGATGAATAGTAGAGTTGTATTTTCAGAGTTTACAAAGCATATAAATTGTAAAACAAAAGTATATTTTTAGCGCCACGTAGGTTTATCACTTCTTACGGCGTAACTGTGAATGGTGCAAACTAAGTCCGAGTTGGGAGACTAATATTATGTTAACTATTAACTCAAAATATAAATCACGTTTAAGAGGAGTTTTTATTGTAATAATTTTATTCATGTTTGACAATAATATGGTGAAAAAATTTCTTTAAAAGTGCCGATTGTTATCTGACGTTGGTGATCTTTGGTGATTTAGGTAAAAGTGAAAAACTCTATAATGAAATCAATCCACTTGAAGGCAATGGAATATGTCTTTTGAAAAATAAAATATTGATATAAAGTAAGAAGTCTTAAAGTCACCTCAGTTTAGGAATTTTTTTTCTCAGTATTGCTTCTAAATGATTTAAAGTGAACGAATTATCGCAAACAACCCCTAATACAGTTTCCCAGTCGAACAATTAAAAAAATTTGCTATTATAATTGACCTTAACGTATTACCGCAACTAACCAATATTTTTAGAGTATTTAATTGGGACTCTATAATCAACGACAAAATAAACTAATTGTACATTATAAACTACACAATAAAATCAAATGTAACCTGACACTTTTCTGTTTACACATTTTGCATAATTTTTTCAGAATGGCCAAACAAGTGGTCCTCGAACATGAACCATGATTAAACATTTTGCAGTACAGATTCGGTCTTGAGCTAATTAGAGTACTGGCCTGAGGGAAAGAAAAAAATATTAGTGAAAGGAAAAAAATTATTAGTGAAAGGAAAAAAATTATTAGTGAAGGAAAAAAATATTAGTGAAAGGAAAAAAAATACATTAGCGAAGGAAAAAAATGATTTGAATTCCCTTCGATCAACAAAAATTGCCTCTCAGAAGCGCGTCAATAGTTGCATTCGCCATGTGTTCCATGTTCATTGTTATAACATATATATTTAAGAAGATATTATGTAGATTTTAAAAACAGTATACAAAACTTATACAACTCTCCACCTTAGCAGTATTTGCAATTAATGTTATGAATATCCTGGGAGAAATGAGTATTTATCCAAGAAATTTTTAACTGTGCATATACGAGTTATAGCACATTTCTTCTTTCATAATTTTTAAAAAAATTCCCAATACATGTGAATGCATTGGGAATTTTTTTTAATTCCATTTGAATGTTGTTAAGATTCAGAAAAATATTCACAATCACTTGCTGATTTTAAATTGCTGTCTAAAAAGGAAAATTTTGGAAGATTCCTCAAAACTCTTTATTTGAATTTCAAAATAGTGTAATTGAATTGTCAAATAATTTAAAACATGCCCAATACCTCTACTTTCTTATAAGTTAAACTGAGATAAATTTGACATTGTAAATTATCAATTTGCGCTATTCAGAATATGGACATAAACATGCAGATCGTAATATTATATAACTTGGTTTATCACATCTCAATAACGTGACTTAAAAATATTAATTACTTGTGTAATCAAAAAGATCGAGATACCTTAATACTTGGCATATCTTTGCAGAAGAGCCAATTAGTAATAGGAATCGAAATTACTTTTTGATGCAAAAACAGCCAGATACATTTCTATTTAACTTTTTATACAGGAGCGCCGATTTCTATAATGAACTAAGACCGTAAGCTCCAACGGGGATTTTTACTTTATGAGAAAGACTTTGAATAAGTTTCTATCAACACTTCTGCTGGAATAACTCTCATTGCATACATTTCAAATAATCAAAAAAATGGGATTAATTTGCTTAAAGTTTGGATATCATTTTATAGTGTCCGATTTCTTATTCTTTTTACTGTGATTGTAAATCAAACCTCTCATCCCCAAATTTAAGGAATAACTTAACTGAACATGTATTTATATGAATAATCGTTAATTATTAAAATCCTCAATGGCGTAAATGTTACCAATTTTAAAACTTGCTTACAATTAAGACATTTTATTTTGTTAAATAAAAGATAAATGTGAATTAATGTCAACATTATTTTTAAAAAAACCCATCAGACAATGAAATTTGCCAAAAAAAAATCATTTGGATTTTTTTCTACTTTACGTATTTATTTATGATTCACAAGCGTATCCTTTTGTTTAGTTTAATATTTATTTTTTACAATAAATTAATTAGATGTCTAATTTTACAAATTCTAAAAAACGTAGATTGGATAAGCGAGCCAAGTTTCTTTTTCTTAAAATTACTTATTCTTACAGACTGATTTTGCAAATTAATATTATTCAGATAAATGCATTTGTTGCTATTGATGATAGCTAGGCCCGAGCTTTAGAGCTTATGGTTCGCAACCAGACAACATGACCACACGACTAAAAGTGACCACTCGATCTCTTTAAAATTGAAAAATGTTATCTGGCTTATAAAGCTTCTACAACAATACTCCCCCTCCAGTGAGAGCTGAAACGAACGAATTTTGTAGCTGTTTTGTGATGATCTTATCGGCTGTTGATTTTTTAATGCGTCTTACACATTTTTTTTTGTTTGGCTGATTATTTATAGCTTCATTTTTTTGGTTGATAACTTATCAGCTTCATTTTTTAATTGGCTGATTATTGATACGCTTTATTTTTTAATTGGCTGATTAATTTATCAGCCATTTTTAGTTGATTTTATTGGCTGATTATTTATCGTCATTTTATTAAATTTTTTTCGGGTAGACGGCGCCTAAGCAGCTCAACGAAGGTTGCGTTTTTTTGTTTATTTTTATTTTCATCGTCCTAGGTCACCAATGTTGCTTTTGGCGATAGGACCTGAACTTGAGATCTTATGGTTCGTAACCAAACAACATGACCACAAGACTTAAAGTGATCACTCAATCTTGAGGATGTTATCTGGCTTATAAAACTTCCGCTAAAATAAGTTAACTAATTAATAATTAATTAATTAAACATTCAATGCTTTTTTTCTCCTTCTAGATGTAGTTTATATGAAATGTGACATTATGCAATACAAAAATTACAACAGAAAATTAGGTTGAGTTTATTTCAATATCTTCTTGCAGAATGCAGTTATTACAAATCAAGAAAAATGGCGTCATCACAATTGAATAGTTATAACTCTTTACTATTTCAGAATGCATTTATGTAAAATCAGAAGAAGGAGTTTACATGTTCACATCGCCCGGATCTACCCAGGTGTGCGGCTTCTACGTCATTGCAGATCCTCAGCATACAGTTCACTTCACATTCCACGAATTCCGAATTTCTTGCGAGAAAGGGGGGCTGTTGTCGGTAAGAACACTTTCTTGCTCTTTCTGCTATTCCCTGCATTCGAACAAAATCCTTTTATTATTCTTTTCACTCTTTGCAGTTTCAGATGCAAGTTAATTTAAGGAATACCTCATCAAACATTTCAGGAATTTCTCGCTTCTCGAACTCTATTAATGAACGATCTGTTAAATTGTTTTTGTGCATAACAATTGGATTAGAATGTTTTAAAAGGAAAATGAGAAGGAATGTTTAAATGTTTAAAAGGAATGTTCTTTAAGAGGAACTTTACATTAACACCTAACTAAAATAACATTTTGTGGATAATTTTATTTTAGTTAGATGTTAATTTAAAGTTCCTTTCCTGTTATTTTAAACTATTTCTTAGAATGTTTTTAAAATATTTCCTTAGGACTTTAATTTCTGCCGGAATGCCTTCCTTCGTTTTTTATTCAGTTATGTTCAATTTTATTATTGTTTTCAATGCTGTAAATTTCTAAAGCATTTCATTTATTCCTGTGGGAACTTAAATAATCAAAATATATAGCATGAAATTGCTTTTTATGGCCTGGATTCCTGGAATCTTAAAATTTTAAAATTCTTCTAAAGGCTATTTTCATCCGTGAAAAATTTGAAATTCCTTAGATTTTAGACATTGTAAAATTGTATATTCTTGCTCTTTTTATTGAAATTGCAATATATTTTGAATCAAAAGTTTTTTTGTTAATATTTCAACTATTAATTTCAGTTACAGATTTAAAATGATGATTTCATTTTAGGTTTAATTCAACAGATATTTCATAAAACTGTTAGATTTATAATTTGAATGTTATAATTGAAAAGCATAAATTTTAAAATATATTTAAGAACCTTCAAGTAATTGATCGAAATAAAAAATTAATTTTATCTGTGACAGATTTACAAGGTTTTTGTAAAGTTACCGCTTTAAAAATTCGTACGCGTTACTATTAAAATTTAAAGACATATCGAGTTTCATTCTTCCTTACAAAAACAGAATTTTTCCTCAAGATAAGAATTAAGTTGTGGATCATCAAACATAATCTATTTCCATCATTTCAGAAATAGATGTTATTGGACTATTTTTTATGATTTTAATCTATATAAATAAAAATGAATGTTTGTCTATATTTCTCTTATCCCTTCCTAAAATATTCAATCGATTGCGATGAAACTTCGTCAGTTTATTGTTTACACCTACGGGATGGTTATAGAGATAGTACAATTATCTAAAATTTAAAAACAAATCGTATCTCAACCGCATTTATTTATCAAGGATTAACCAGCAAATAACTCGCCAATGAGACCGTGAATTCTGTAGAAATGCTAAATACAAGTTAAAGGTTAATATGTTGTGGCTATAATACGTAAATGAAATGCAAGTCATTTTCAGAAGTAACAACTTTATTACAAATTATGCGAGAAAGTTTTAAAGAGACCAACTCTGAGGGCTTTAAATTTTAATTAAATTTCAGCGTTTTTCACAGTAACCACCAAAAATACTGTGGTATAAATAATTTTGCACCATCTTCATTTTTAAAAATTATCTTTTCAACTGTATCGACGATTTTATGGTATAAATATATTTTCTGTGTTTAATCAATTTTAAAAGAGAATATTTTAATCCCATTTTCTAACTATTATCTTAGGAATTCTGAACGAATATTAAATGAATCACGATATACAATAAAACGTTTTTTTATTGCCATTCCGAAAGAACAGCAAGCTTTACAATTCTAAAAAAACACTCAAATGCATAATGCAAATAACACTCTAATGCATAAAAAAGGATATTTTTTCATATGTACTGTCGTACCCTTCATCCTATTTCGATAAAATATTGCCAAATTATTTATTGATTTCCCTTAATATTTTTTTTCGGTGGCAACAACACTCCGGATACCAGCTAGTAGAAAAATAATTTTGGAGACCAGATTGTCCGCCAGTTCGATCAAAATTGTTAGTCTACGGTCTTTTGAAACCAGTATTATTATTGATAAGAATTACTACTGGAATAAGTTACGACATTTGAAACATTTACGAGAGTGAGATATAGCGAAATTTCACAGAACTTTTGGTAAAATTTTGTGTATTTAAGGAAGTGACTTTTAATATTCTATTTAATAAATTTACTACTATCTGAAAACTTTCCTCATTGCTTTTTTATAGATCCAGGTATTAATTAGCTAGAATATACGTCTAAAGGATTTATTTATTTTAAAACTATTAGAAGGTCTAATAATGCAATAATTAAGTTTTGATGCATTTTTTTGGAATCGATTTTCACGCATTTGGATTTAACATCCATAACGTAAACACTTATCAAATTTTGATTCAATTTCAATATGCTGACCATCCGCCGGTAAGTCAGAAAATAATGATCAAAGGTTTGACCATCTTCTTCTTGCGGACAGCCCACCTTCCCTTCGCCATCACTGAATATAGCAATATCGACAGGACTTGTGTTGCTGTTACCAGCTGCTGTGTTTAGCATTTTCCATCCTTACATTTACCTATTTATCATACTAGCATTCTTTTCGAATTGGGAACAAAGTAATTAATTATTACCTTTCTTCCTCACCTTCCTATAAAACAAGGAACACGCCACCACTAACAGAAAATCGCCTTTAAACTCAAAAAATTTCCTCAAATTCTCGTCACAAAAGAAAACTAAACACTTTCAAATTTACAAACAGTTGGATCTCGGAACAGACAATTTTTGACATTGTGTCTTTCAGGGTTTTCAGATTACCTGGCACCATCAGTACTGTATTAAAATCATTATTTTCCATCTTCAGATTTTGTCTTAGCTCCGAGATTTCAATGTATCCCTTCGAATAGTGGTAAACAGTACCTATTCCTCCTCAAATGCATTAATTATCCTGCGCTCTTATCTGCCGGATTGTCAGAAAACGATGTACAAAGGGTTCACCATTTCTGCTTCATTTTCATTCATCTATTCAGAAACTACTCGAACTATTCGGAAATAACTCAAAACCACAATGATTGCGGTTGTGTCAAATTTTAATTTCAACCGGCTAGGAAAGTAACACCTTTATTAGAGAACATGTGAGTGCCTCGGTGGCCTGAAGGTAAGGCTTCGGAACCAAAGTTCAAGACCCGATTCCACCTAAAGAACCGTCGTTTATGGGGTCTCTTGCCCTTTAAATCCGTCAATTCAAACGTCCTTCCGCTGGTGTGGTATAAAAGGAACGCTCAAGTGTCGTCATCGTCATCAGACCGTGTTTCAGAACTACGAGGTCTGTCCCAAATCAGCCCTAGTGTTGCATTACAACGGGGCATTAATGGAACTAAACATAGCTAGAGAATATACGAGAAAGTATTGAGGTCCTGATGGTTTAATTCTACGCTGTATTTGAACAATGGCCATGGCATGGACTCATTTAAAATATTCTATGAAAATTTTATACTGGGAAAAAAAAACAACGAATAAATTATATTTTATTCCAAGCTATGTTTAGGCCACCAATTAACTGTGTTGCTCATATATACACTTTTAGAAAAAAAATTTTAAACTGTGCAACTTAATAAAGAATTTATCTTTTTCTAGAGACTGAAAGATTATTTTAGGACGAGTCGTAATAAACGAAAAAACAGAAAAAAAACAGCAATCAATACAATTTATTTTTTTAAATTATTAGGAAAAATAGGATTTGCTAATAAAAAACTAAATGAAATGATTTGCTTAAACTATTTATTGTAGGAAAAAAAGACTTACTTTTATCATCTTGAAATAAACTATACAAAATCTTTAAAAAATTAATAAGAAATTAACTGATCGAAATGCATAACCCATACCATCGTTTTATGATACGTATGATGATGTCGTGTCCGTGTTTCCACGGAAAGGGGGTACAGTAGCTTCTGAGGGTAAAGACCCCTGAGCACCCAGAGGGCAGAAGTCTGACTCCTAGCTCAAATGAAGTTGATACACACATTCGCTTGCACAACCCCTTTTTACAGGGGGGCACATTCACACACCTCACAGACAGAACGCAGAGTAACAACCATACCCGAACCGGGACTCGAACCCGGAACGCCCAGATCACGGGGAAGAAACGCTACCCCTATGCCAGGACGCCGGCTTATGATACGTATGAAATTATTATATTATTTTGTTTTTAAAAATTTCTCAATCGCAAAAATATTTATGATTTTTAAATATAATTTCCTTAAAGTAATTCAAAAATAGTTTGTCATCGTTTTTTAAAAATAACTATCTGCAATTAAAGCGTTATAGATTTAATTTTCATCAGAAATACAATGTATTCTACAGGTTCAAGAAAAATACGTATCATCCGAGCTTTTTTTTTAAATGTTCATTAAAATCTTAGGCTTCAATAGAAATATATAATATTTCGTAAGCATGATCCAGATAATGCTCTAATGAACCAATCTTCCCTGTCTAATTCTACCCGAGATACGAGCTCACGGAAGAAGACAGCTTCATTTCTCACCGCAGCAATTAAATCAACAACTGTCGCTCTTTTTAATATAAAATTAAAAGTTTCTTCATTTATCTTAATGCATCCATCTGAATGGGGAAATTTTAATGAACTCTATTCTCTATTCATTACCGCCTTATTTTCGATTCATTTGTTATGCTTGAAATATATATGTAGAGTTATTTTTCCAACTTGAAGATCTTTTTCAAATAATTGGATGTAAATAATTAATGAATATTTAGCAGTCTCAATTGTTTAAACAACATGAATGCTGCCGAGAAGATAAAACTTGTTCTGCAGAATTTTAATAATTAGTTGTTGTTTTTTTCCTTTTTGTTTCTATGATGACAAAAGTTTTTCCAGTTTAATTGGCATTATCTAGATATTGATTTATGAATATTGGGTAAAAAAAGAATGCAATTGTTTCCAGAAATTAAATTACATTTTTAAAAACTTGTTTACTGCCGTCACCTGAATTAAAATGGGCGACAAAAATGTCGCGATAATTTCTATAATAATAAAAGAGACCCGTATTCTGATGTCTTTCTGAAACCTTTGGTTTAGTAGTATTGAAAAATGAGAAAGTAATGTAGAGTATTAGAGTTGTAGAGTAATTAGAAAAATGTATTAAAAAGAGAGGTTTTTTTTTTTTTTTTTTTTTTTTTTTTTTTTTTTTGCAAATCGTGAATTTTGAATTCAGTTACAACAAACAGAGAAACCTTCTGCATGCAAATTGTGTTTATGTCAGTCGGTAAATTCGCATTTACATAAACCTATTTGTTACATTACATTATCTATTTATCCATATAATTCAGAGGTGTCCAAACTACGGCCCGCGGGCCAAACCCGGCCCGCCAACTGATTTTATCCGGCCCGCGGAGGGTTTTAAAACATACTGATATTTTCGCCCAAACCTTTTCATTTTCATAAAGGTATATCGAAAAACTACGTGGCCAACAAAACGGAGTTGTTGTACTTGACCAAACACAAATGTCTATCGCGCTGTTAAGTTATAAGACTAAATAAAAAAAATATATTTCGGTAACTCAAACATAAAAGAAATTTTATACGCATGGGAATTCCGACGATAAGCAATGTCTTATTGTTTTGTTGTAAATAAAGCATCAGCAATTTTGAGTAGTTCGCTTAAAGAAGCACTTAAGTATAAATAAACAAATATCGTTTTGATTTCGATAACGTTTCAAATTTTGATCCCAACTTTAAAGACATTCTTCAACAACAACAACAACAA
>JAPMOQ010057461.1:290703-323750 GCA_026543055.1 Argiope trifasciata | reverse complement strand
AACAAAAAAAAAAAAAAAAAAAAAAAAAAAAAACAGTTCCATCATTCACATTAGAAGTTGCATGAAAATATTTCAATTTATATAAAATAATTACATAATTATACTTTGTTTGTTTAGTATTTTGTATTTTCAAGTTATAATAAAATAGTATTAATTAATAGTATTTAACGCTACTTTACTCATAATGATATTTTTCAATTTGTATATACATGTGGCCCGTATAACATTGATCTAATTTCGATCCGGCCCGCGCCGTGAAAAGTTTGGACACCTCTGATCTAATTGGATTTTATTACATATTAGATAAGAAAATCAACGTTAGAGCTGCACTTTTAAAGTAGTTGTAATGGTGTGTGTATTGAGAAATGATTGTTTCAAGAATAAAAATTTATCTCGAAAAGAGACTTTTAGATAAAAATAAACATTTAGTAATAAAGTGTTTTGTGCAATGGTGTTTTGACGTTCTAAATTCAAAATTCACAATCCTCTCATTGGCTACTTCACTAAAAATACTAATAAAAAGTAATTAGTTTACTTAGTTCCTTTTATCTGTTTTAACCATGATAAAGTAGAAAAAGTGCGACAAATAATCTAATAAATATTTGATCATTTGCAGGCCTCTTTTATATTGATATAACAATAATGGTAACACGCGTTAAAGGTTTCACAATAATGCATTCGATCCAGAATTGTACTACAGAGGGCATCTTTATGAAAATATTAATAATTAATAAAAAAAAATCTTAATTTCAAATGCGATAACACTTTTCGGTTTTTAATTTAAAATGGTTACAAAATTAATTTTGGGTGTACGTACACACTTGAAACTCCGAAAATCATTCGAAATAGCGTTTTATTATTATTATTATTGCTTCAAAATATTCCCTGGTACTGTAGCTTTCAAACGATAGCAAGACGTTGTCAATATTTGGTAAAGATTTTTAAAGATTTTTCTTGAAGTGCTGTCACTAAAAACTCTAATTTCGGTATTTTTTAAAACTAATTTTATGAAGAAGGATATTTTAGAAAGACAAGAAATTAACTAAATACATTTATTTTTATATCAAAGTAATCTGTATGAAACAGCGGATGTTTTGTGCCTCCATAATAGTTATATTTATTGAAATAAATTTGTAATAGCCATTTAAAATTTAGAATTACCGAAAAAATCTCACGTTTTCAATTCATAGTTGATGAAAAGGTTGTTAAAAACACTATATATTTTTATGACTCGATTAAGACAGACAATGTGAAGACTAATATTAGGCATCATTTCCAATAAAATTGTTTTGGAACTTAAGATATCATGTTAAAAAAAATATACGAATTTGCTCATTAAATATTAATTGGTTAATTAATAATTAGTGTAAAATGTTATGTTTTTTTTTTTTTTCACTGAAATGAGTTTGAACATCTATTAACTCCCTTCAGTGAAAAAATTGGATTTTTTTAATTTAATTTTTTTTAATGTGTGTACGTACAACTTAAATTTTGAATTTTTTATCTTTGAATCTAAGTTATGATACATTATGCTCATGCATCAAATTGTCACATTTTTTTAACTATTAAGTCAAAAATGAATCATCAATAGATGGAAAACATAAATTTATATTCAAATTACTGGAATTCGTAAACATCTCAGGTCCACCATGGAATGGATGCATTTAATTCTATGTATCTTATATAATTCAAATAAATTAATTTATTTGTTCCGGTCTATGAGACTGAACCAGTTCAGTGGCATCTTTTCAAAACCTAAATAGGCGTCATCTGTTCGGAAAGTCCAGAAAATACATATCTGGTGATATCTTAAAAAGCCAGTAGCAGCCACGGGACATAGGTGATTGCTTTTGTCTAGAGGTTATGCGATGCGATTATGAATCCAAATGTCGTGAGTTCGATCCTGCGGAAATGCAATCACCCCAAAACCAAAATTCGAAAAATTACGGTTACGAGACCGTACATCATATTTTAACCATTTATGTCATAGCATTCACGCACCTGAGAATGCAAAAGGTCTGTTATTAAATATGTTTAGTCCAGAATTTGACGGAAATTTACAATTTTAACACAATACAGATCTAATAGCTAAAATTATTTATCAAAATTAATCTATTAGGGCCTTTCCGTTTTTTTAGATACCGTGCCCAGATATAGCTTATAGATTAATGAGCCTATATATTATATAGACTTCCACTGCATAAATTTAAATTCCATTCAAAATTCGACACAAATCAATAAATTTGATTTTAAGACAAAAAATTACATTTCATTAATTTATTCAAATGGATTTTTGAGGCATTTATTCACACTCTGGGAGGTACTGGCCCGAAAAAGCATTTGAAGTACTAGTAGCATCTGAAATGCTATTGGTACTGATTCATCGAAATCTTGATGTCGAAGTTTTTGTTGATTGTTAGGTTTTTTTCTTTGCATGCAAGCATTTTAATAATAATTACTACCCATTTTATAGTAACGAAAGAAATACCTGGACAGCATCGCTATTCTGATTCCAGCTCAGAAGTTACTGACGACACTTGAGCTGGTAGACCCTTCTTCGAACTTGCCAAAGTATAAAAAAATGCCTTTAGCCAATTGTAACGGATTCGATATTCACCAGATCCACACATGTGACGAATCTTAAAGGATTTTCGAACATGGAATCCTTCGCCTTTGACGCCGGTACTTTACAATAAAGTGATTTTCATGTACGTAAATTATAAAATTAGCTCTGGTATTAATCTAATTCCTTTAAGTTTATTTCTAACAAGCTGGTACCCGGCGCGTTGCTGCCGCAGGAGAAATAATCTTAGAAATAACGTTTGGATATTCAAATAGTTATCTTGTTTCATTAAGAATGATAGGAAGAATGATATTTATTTTCTTGTCAGCGATGAATACTTTCTTTGAAATGGAAGGATATATAAAGGAGAAGCATAAATAGTATTTGTTCTATTTTTATTATTTTATTTTACAAACAAATATTCCTTTTTATGTATTAGATTTGTGTATTCTTTTAGAATTGTAAAGCTTGGTGTTCTTTCAGAATAGTAATGAAAGAAACTATTTATTGAATCTCGCGATTCGTTTAATATTTGTTCGGTATTCTCAAGTTTAATATTAAAAAACGTGATTAAAATATTTTCCTTTAAAATTGATTCAACATAGAAAATATGTTTATACCATAAAATCTGTAATATAGTTAAAAAGATAATTTAAAAAAAATTGTGATGGTGCAAAATTATTTGTTAACTTATATTTTCGGAAGTTACAGCAAAAAAAAGCTAAAATTTTGTTAATGTTTTGTTAAAATTTCAAACCTATAGGATTGGTTACCCTAAAACGTTCTCGCAGACTCTCTAATAAAACTATTACCTCAGAGAAAGACTTATATTGTATTTACGTACAATAACTACGAAATATTAATGTGTTGCTTGAATTTAGCATCCTTCCTGAATGTGTTGCGTCTTCTTAGCGAATTGTTTGGTGGCTAACTCATAGTTAATAGATGCGGTAAATATATCCAAAAAATATTTTTATATTTTAAATAATTTAACTATGCCTATAACCATCCCGTAACTGCAAGTAATAAGTAGTCGAAGTTTTATCGGAATCGGATGAACGATACGGTAGCGCATAAGTGCCATACAGACAAACATTCATTTTTTATTTATATTGATTATTCTTAACGTATGAGTATCAAGTTGCTGATATTTGATGCTGCAGAACTACTCAATTAGAGCTTCGAGAGCTAAAGTATCGGAACACAGCGCCAGAAATTCATTATTGGTTTTAATTGAGATATGGAAAATATTACGCAAATGACTTGTCAAATCTAATCGAAAATATTACTCTCTGTTAATGGAAAATTAATACGGAATTAGAAATTTTCAGAAGCTAATTAGTATTCCCATTTAGTAAATGTCGAGATGTTTGAGGATTCTTTCGCTAACTACACCGACATTAAAACATTTTAACTCTTGCAACATCTTTCAATTAAAATCATTGATTGCAGAATTAGAGAGTTTAATGCATAAGTCGGGTTTTGTTTGCATAGTTCACATAAATATTTATCTAGTTTCTGTAAGTCAGGTAAGCATATATTACTAAAAACATTTGGAATCTTCGAAAATATTTCAGTTTGTTGCAACTCTTGCTTTTTCTACAAATTATATCCTTACAATGTTTATTATTTGTTCTATTTTTAGTGTCAAATTAAAATTCACATCTGATAAATTTCATTTTAAAACTTAGACACCTTCAAACTTAAAAGTCACAAGCACTACAAATGTACAATACAAAACTTATAAAAATCATTTTCATTACAGAAAGGCATACTAGAATTAAAATTGCACAACTAAAGAATTTTTTAAATTTAATAATTTCTTTGTCACTAGTTGAGAATTTTTTTTCTCAAATTTACAACAGATGTCGCTACTAACAATGAATTAAATTTTAATCAAGTTAATAGTCGATAAATAAGTTCTAAGAATATTCAAAAATACATCTATATAAATAAAAACGAATGTTTGTCTACATGTTTCTTATGCCGTGCCGTACCACTCATCCGATTGGAATGAAACTTTGAATACTTATTACTTGCACTTATTTGTTTCTGTTGACGATGTAAAAAAGATATTTCGAACCCTAAAGTCTTGAATAAGGTTTAAAAAATAGAATCAGTATTACTTTCGATTCCCCTTTTATATATCACACGATTTCAATGAATGTATTCACTTCCGATACGAAAATAAATGTTATTCTCTCTCTTATTCCTAATTAAACAAGACTGTTATTTCAAATTTCAAACGTTATTTCCAAAACCATTTCTTCTACTGCGGCAATGTGCCGGGGAGCAGCTAGTTGTCAATAAAGAAAAAAAATGTTAAAAATAATATATATAAAATGTAAATAAAGAAAAATAACATAATAATAAGATATGGATGACAAGTATCGATTTTATTTTGCAATTTTTCGGTACAGGTGCATCATTGTATGCAAAAATAAATAAAAGAAAAAAGATGCTGCTTACTAATGATTTTTTCTATTATTTATCTGAACAGGTGGTTGACGGCTGGGAGCTGAATGGCCAGTTTTTCCCCGGCAATGAAGACCACCCTAAGCCAGCGGAGAAAAGATTCGCGGAGTACTGCGGAGAAAACCGTCCCTGGAAAACACAAGTCACCTCACAGAATGTTGGCCTGCTGGAATTCAGAATACCAGTGAAAGGAGAAGGCTTCACGGTCTCTGTAGAATTCCAGCCGAATCCGAAACGTTAGTTGGTGGTGGAATGTAGATTATTATGATCTGTCCAGGACTTATGTTTTCAGTAACATTTTTTAATAACCACATTCACACACGGAGCAAACACAAAGACAAGACGTAACAGGATATTCACGCTCACAGCTTAACAGAACAGTATCACATCTCATTCTGATTACACTCGCTATGCGCAATGCATTATGGGATGACATATGTGATAGCCAATCAGACATCGCCATCTAGTACCCAAAAGAGAAGAGAAGCCATCTGTAACTGCTAGAAGTTTGAGTTTTTGATCATGAAAAAAATGATCCGGAATAAATTATTCTCGCTACTAATCCGATTCAATGAGCATAGCCCTAGTGTTGCGTTACTACAGGACGTTAATATAACCAAACTAAACCAAATCAATAGGCATAGCCCCAGTGTTGCTTTACAACGGGACGTTAATATAACGGAACTAAATCTAAACTATACAGAATCAACGTGCCTCACAATTTTTATAATATCTTGTTGGTTTCTGTTTCAGTTGAGGGGTGCAGAATGTAAAGAAAGAACATCCTCGATGATAGCTCGTCCTGAACTCCTCGTTTGAAACCGAAAATGGCCATTCCTTGTATAATCTGCATGGGCGATTGGGACGGAGCATTATCAAAAGGGTTAATACTGAAAGAATAAGATATTACTATTATTGTATTTTAATAATTTATTAACATAAGGAAATAAGTTCAAATTTAATTAAATAATGATTATTATTGCTAATTATTGTTTAGTATTATTTTAATAATAATAAAATTAAATATTAATTAGCCAAAAAAAATTATTTGAAGTGGAACACGTTATTTTTCCAACCTGGCAAAGTTTTACAAATGCTGAAAATTGCCTTTGGTCTAAAATGCCAAATTTGCCACTTAGTTATTTCTCGAGTACTAGGCATTTGCAAAGAAAGCGTTTGTAAATTTTAATTAGATAATTAATCTTCTAAAAATTAACACAATTTTTAAATTATTAAATTTTAAATTAATTAGAATTCAAAAATAATTTTCAGATTATTAAATTTCAGACAATAAATTCTGAATTATTACATTTTAAAAAAATGAGTCATTTAATTAAAATTTTGAAAGTGATTCTGGACCTTTTTTTCACTCAAATACTATTTTTACGACATTTAAAAATTCAAATCAAATTTTATGATTTTTTTCCTATTTTAATATATTTTTAAAAATAAGGTTCACTAAATCACTTTTTTACTTTGCTTTTGTCAATGCTAAAGCTATGATAAAAGAATTTTGTTGTTGTTGTTGTTAAACCTGTCGCAATTTCCTTTTTCCTAACATAATAAAATGCGACTGCTAGAATGGCATTTTTTTTTCAGTAAATTGCATGATTCGAAAATCATGCTTGGCATGCAAAGTCTGATTCTAACAAGACATATTCACAAAACCGAAATGTTATTATGTTTGAATGCTTCAAGCTAAACGTTTAAATTGTTTATAATTCTTTGTCAGATATCCGCTGTATAATCGCAAACAAAAATAACGGGACACCTCTGTAACTTTGACATTGCGTTTTGAAGAAACAGATTTCGATTAATATTGTTTGGGGGGACAGGTTTATTTGATCGAAAAGCTGATTAACCAATATTGCTACTTAATTAATATCTCAGAATTTTTCTTTTATGAAAATTGATATTTTTTAATACTTCGATCGATTATGTTTTTATTTACATAAATACCGAATTTCGTTCCGAAATTCGCAATATTTTTAGATATATAATTTCATTTATCAGCCCAGAAAATTGACCAGAAAATTTCTGATCCACTAATGACCGTACATTAAATGAATTTCATATTTCTAAAAGTCAAATGAAATTCCAAAAAATTAACCAAACATAACTCAAATAGGCCAGATTAGGTTTAACATTCGTTTTCAATTTCAATAAATATATGGATATTTTACGGAGAATTTGAGCATTTTATTACAAATCCACCTCTATGGTGTATCTCCCTCCTAAAGACATCGATACCACCAATAAATTTTTATTTTGAGTGATATGCATTGGTTCTAATATCTTCTTAAAGGAAATTTTATTTCCTTGGTAATTTGATGACATATTCATAGTTTCAGCTAATGGATTTATCAGCCTTGTTTGAAAGAGGAAATTATATTTTTAGGTAAAAATGATTGTTAATCAGAATTAAATTTCATTTATCTGGCAAGTATATTTTGTTATAATAAGATAATTTGATTTTGATTTTAAACATATTTAAACAATATTTTAATTGGAACCACAGAATAAGTAAATTTATGATTTTAAATTACAGAAACACATTAGAAAATTTATTAGAATTATTTTGGTTAAAGTAAAGGCGTATCCATGGTATTTATGGTGATGAAACAATTCCTCATTATCTTATCTTAACCTGTTGTAATCCAAACAGTAATCATGAAATACATATTAGCCCATGAATTGAATACTCGTGAGCAATAAAGATTTTATTGCCTTTTGTTAGCCGAGCTGAGTTTGCAATCTCTGAGATAGAAATCTGAACTGAAAAATATTGATAGTTTCCCTTATAAAACAAGTTTAATATGAAATTGATCCACGGTTTGATTTGATGTTTTCTTGTGATGCAAAAAGCAATCATCAAATACATACCAGTCCATGAATCGAGAACTCGTGATTAAAAAAAGAAAATGTTGTTGGCTACTACAATTGGCCGAGGCCAACTTTGGACTGTTTGACTTAGAAGCCTCTGAGATAGAAATCTGAACTGGATAATATGATAGTTTGCTTCATTATAAGACAAGTTTAACATGAAATTAATCCACAGTTTCATTTGATGCATAAAAAAATAGTTGAACTATCAATCAACAACATGTAATTTTTTAAGTATGCTATAAGGTTTTGTTCATATCAGTCGAACAGTTTTTAAAAAATGGTGGCTAATAAACATATATATAGGATAGAACTTCTTTCTTTTATTCAACTAAACCATGCTATTTTATGCTTGAACTAGCAGGGCGAAGAGGAAATTAATTTCTTAATAACAAAAAAATCGTCTAATTTTTAAACGTAGTTTTTAATTTTTTTCAAAATTGTTAGAATCGGTATGCGAACGTTAAAAATTAAAATAATTAATGTAGCCCTAAGCAATGAGCTTTAATAAGTATTTCCATTCTACATGTGGAACACGCTTCCTTAAATCTATGCAGAATCATTAATCACGTTTTAATAAGTTTGTAAAGAATGACAGCTGCGAGGAAATTCCGAGCCCTTGAAGCAAGCTTCTTTTTTAAAATCTTCTGCATTAAACAAAGTGAAGTATCAAGAAATAGTGCTTTAATTTTGCCGGGAGCTCCAAATTATTGATTTCAAGCTCCAGTAGTACACTGCTGCTTGCAAAAGAAATATTTTAATTAATTCTAATTGAATGACAGAAAATGACTTGATTACGTCATGCTGATGTCTAGTCATATGTGGTCATGAATGCTGTACTGATTAATGGAAAATTAGAATGAAATTCGAAAAGTCTTAGGAGATCATTAGTATTATAATTTAGCAAAGCTAGAAAATTCACTAATTTCCTCTTTAGCTTAAGTGACGTGAAAGCGCATTAAGTTCATGTGACATTTAAAATTACAGTTGCCATACAGAAACAAAAAAATATATAAAAATATTTCTAATTCAATTCCTACTTATTTTCTTCTATTATTTATATACCTTATATCATCTTATATTATTTATGATCGAGTGCCACATCAGTAATCTCAAAGCTTGGTGACCATTTGGTGACTTGGTGACAGATTTAGCAACTTTGGTGGCCAAATATAAATTGCTGGAAAATTTTAATGAATTAATTATTATATTTAAAAAACCTTATTAACATCAAGTGTCACGAGTTTTAAAAAATGTATTTGAACTCGTTTGAATGAATAGCAAGTATTTTATTAACGATTGAAAATTTGAATAAGATAGGTAAGTATCTATAAAAGGAAGTGTGAATTAATAGTGGGAATGGAAAAAGTAATGCATTCACTTGATTATTTGTATCGAAATGCTAACAAACCTGTTTATATTAGTCATTTTTCAATTGAGTGCATGGTACTGCAGTTTTTCTTTCTATCATACTAATTGTCCAAAACAAATATTTCTACTTTCTAGGACTTTTGCATCTAAACTGCGGCGTTTTATATTTGTTTAGCTCCCAATACTTTTTTTAAGGGGGGAGGGATTTGATCTTAATATTAAGGAACATGATGCCTGTAACAAGTAGATTTCTGCCGAATTTTGAACATCTGTTAAATGAGTCTTCTTTCAAATCTGCTGATATATCCTAATACCTGCCCGCTCGTAGGCACAGCCCAGCAAAAAAAAAAAAAAAAAAAAAATCTTAGTGGCTGAAGCTAGATAAATAAAAATTAATATGCCGAATAATAAGTCTTAGTAAAATTTTAGATTCAATTGATAAAAAATAAAAAAAATAAAAATTCTTGTTTGAATCTTTTCTGTGTAACTCAAAGCTTAATCCAAAAAAAGGCTTTCTGCGCTAGAAAATCCAGAATCGAAGTTTGTTGTTGCTGTTTCTTATGGCGTCATTGGACAAGCTCGTTGTTACGAAGACAGCAATTTAAGCTGATAGCGTATGTCTCTTGTTTTAGTAGGGCCAAGACTGTGCCAGTCACTCATTCGCTTGCACAACCCTTTTTGACAGGAGGGCACATTTACACATCTCACAGATAGAATAGAGGAAGAACTACTATGCCCGAACCGGGACTCCAACCCAGGACGTCTAGATCATGGGAAAACTCTCAATCTCTATGCAAGGACTCCGTCAGGATAGAAGTTTAATGTCTTGAAAAAATTAAATTATCCCATTTTCAGATTTTCAGCTAAATATTATTATAAAGATGAATTAAAGTCCCATTTTTTCTGTCAATACGATAGAAAATATGCAATGGATCTAATATTTCTGAAGTTTTGTAAAAAAAATACATTAGCTGGTAACTGCTCTCCCTTTCGATAACACATCAGGGTAATGACTTTCAAAATTGAAATGAATTGTCCGTATGATGGATATTTAGTAGAAATGTGTCTGTAAACATGATCTCCTGCTCATTTGAAATTATTCTAAAATAGAGCTACTAAGATATAAATACAATATGATAACTTATTCTTGATTTATTTTTTACTTTTATTCTATTGGTGCTCATCAATGACACGAGAATTTTCATAAGTTTAGGACTATTATGTAATTAACACTTTTTCTTAATGACCTTTGTTCTCATATTATATTACATATTTAAGAGAAATTTAGAATATTTTCACATTTTCAAAAGTCTGTCTAATGAGGACATATAGACATTGTGTCATTAGACATATATAATTGAAGGGAGTAAAAATATTCAGACATGCCTTCTGTCATTCACAAAATTTTGCTACTGACAATCTTCGGTGATTCAAAGCTGCATTGCTTCCTGAGAACGTCTGTATTAAATTTAACACTATTCAAAACCATCTATGAGATCGTTCATAAAGAAACGTTTAAAGTTTAGAAAGTTTTTTCTATGTATATGTTAAGACATTTCTTAATCTAATTTAAATCTTAATTAATTTCTACCTTTTATGTTAACACGTTAACTGCCAACTACGAGTTATCTCGTTCTGTGTTTACTTGCCATTTTTGTGCAGCTACGAATAAACTCGTTGTACATCAGTGCTAATATCGATAAATGGCTTCAGGGAAAAGAACAAAAAAATCAATGCTGGCTTGTATGAACAGAAAATTTATTAAAAAAGGAACAAAAAGTATAATTAAAATCAAATTGTCATTTTAGGCCAGATTTCTGAAAATTGCCGTTGCATTCAACATATTAAATTAATAATATTCTACTTTTTCTCTTATTTGGCGATTCAAATTTTATATTTTTACTTAACTATTTCTAAATCGAGCTCCGAAAAATTGCTAACTCTGTAATTCCCACATTGTAAGAGAAGAAATAAAATTTCCTAACATCCAGGGCATTTATACAAGTGATACCTAAGATTTTCTTCTCTAAATAGAGACCTACCGCGGGGGGGCCTCTAAATGGGGGTGAGATTCTCCCAGAATGGTGGTTCGATCTCGCCAACCTGGTGGGCACAATAAAAGGTAAGGGTTCTGGTCCTCCCATCGATGATGGGACGTACTTCCTACGGGAGGTGTTATACCGTACCCGGTGATGGCCCTTAGGACTCACCCATAGTTCCCGCCATTGTTGCTGTAGCGGCGGTCCAGTCATTCAGTCTTTGCGTTGTTAATCCTTGTGGCTTAGAGGCGGGTCGGAGGTCTGTGATATGACTTCCCTAAATAGATACATGTCAAAGAAATCGCAATAAAAAGTATTTAGGGAAAAGATTTTCACTCTTGTGTTCCGTTACGAACAGATTTGTCCCACCTTTGTTCTTCTATATAAATCCCTCCCCCCCAAAGGAAAATGAAATTAATAAACATTAATGTCATATTTGTCAACTTTCTGGCGATTCATCTGCAAAATTGTTTAACATATATATCTTGAATTTATTTTACCATTGAAGAAAAGTGCATAAAATGCAAACATCTGATGTAATCAAGCAAATTTCATTTCGAGCAAGAAATTTAACTTTTTTATTTTGAATGAGCTACAGCTAGAAATGTAAGTTGTTTTAACATTTCTCTAAAATAATAAACTATTAAGAAAATTTATTCAAACTTAGTGCTGACTGTATGAAAAATATAATAACATGAATTATGATATAAACAGTCTCCTTATTGATTTACTTTTTTCTTTCGCTGAATTAACTTGACCTATACTTTTTTTTATGAAAAAGAAATATGTCTTGCTAAATGTTTGCTAATTTTTGTGGTAAATTTTCATGTATTAAAAATATTGTTATCAAAAATCTGAAGTACCTAGAAATTTGCACAGATGCAATGAAAAATTTGAAATTAAAAACATTTGCTACAATTTCCTTCATAATTTATTTGATCATGAAGACATATCTTGTGGCAAATTATTTATTCAATAAATATTCATATAAATTTGGTCCTGCGAATGATTTTTGAGAGTAATCTTTAGCACAACCTTTTTAATCGAAGAAAACTTTTGCAAGCGAGTTTGTTTCTTTCTAGTTCTTGAAAAGCAAATGTTTCAGAAAAGAGCTTGCAAAATACAATGTTTTCTCCATTTAGCCTGCAATGCAGTACTGCAACAGCCTTCTGGTGTGTACACTTTGAGGAATTACGGACAAAAGGTCAACTGTACCATGTCCATCATCTTTCCAGAAACCTTCCAGATATTGGCCAGCAGTGTTGGTACGCACTCGATGCCTATCACTGGTCGCACCATGGACGTGGAAACTGGAATAGTTAAGAAGGTAATTTATTAAAATATAGTATATACTTCATATCTTATATTAAACCCTTAAAATATAGATAGAAAGCAAAAATATTTATATAATTTATATATATAGGAAATTTATATATTTTTTCATTAAGAATGTAAAAAGATATACAAGAACGGCAAGATTTAGAGAGAAGTTGAAAAAGATGAATACAGTTATTCACGTCCTCTGTGAAACAATTGCAAGATTGAAAAATGTGGGTTTCACTCCGATACTGAGGATAGCCTGCACAATTCACAAAGAGAATTTTATATGCTAGAACTCCATCAAGTTGTACTTAGAAGATTTTTTTAAATTTTAAATTTAAAAATCCAGTTTTTTCACAGTAGGTCATTGATATATATTTAAACTCATTTCAGTGAGAAAAACCATATTACACTAATTGTTAACTACTATTTAATGAGATAATTACATATTTTTGAAACATGATATCTTAAATTCTAATCTGTACAGAGGCACAATTCTTGTTAGAATTGATGCCTGTCTTCAAGTTGTCTGCCTCAATGAAGTTGTAAAAATATATAGTTTTTTAACATTTTTTTAAATTAACGATGAATAGAAAAAGCCAGATTTTTTTCTGTAATTTTAACTTTTCAATAGCTATTAAAATTATTTTTATTAATGTAACTTTGAGAAACACAACAACTTTGAAATTGATTTTAGAAAGTAAACAAAATATATGCTCTTGCACTGCTACTGTCGTTTTCACAAGCCACCACCATTGTATACATTTCGGAAATCATTGCAATAGTCCTACCTGAACCAATGATAATGCCTCTAAAGTATTCATGTACTCAAACTGATGACTTTCCACATTCACTATGTGAATGTAAGTCTAACGATATGATTTCAAATCTTGTAGATTTATTTTATCAAAAGCCAAGTGCACAAATGAACAAAAAACAATATGCTAATTGCACATGTGTTTACTGATTCCGTTAATTTTAACTTCCAATAAAATAATAAGAAACGAGAGAGATATTTTTGCAGTGCAAGAAAATGGGGTCCGAAGATTACGTAGAAGTGAGAGGAGGCGATGGATTGGATCCAAGCATGATGACCGTCGCCGAAGATTTCTGTGGCATGGATTCGGTTCCAGGTAATTTGATTCATTTTAATTCGAAAAACTGACATGCTGTCTGTGCATCACACAAAAATCTATCAAAATACTCTACAAAGCAAATCATTAGGCCGAGATCTATCAAATTTGGCATGTAGCTACTTTTGAGATAGGCTGAAAACGTTATTATTTTTTATGTGTTTCTAATAAAAAAATCTAATAATCTTTATCATATAATTCATTTTTTATTTATTATAATTTCTGACGATATACATGCAGTTAATTTTAACACGTTCACTTCCAATTACCCTCGCTCAGTACCATCTATATAATGAATCTTCTTTGCTATTTTTCAACTGTTGTAGAAAAGGTGTCATCTAATAACATGCATAGCTTGGCCCCAGAGAAGAACGCAATCTACGAGTAATCTCGTAGTTGGCAGTCAACGTATTAAAAATAACCTAAGAGAAGGTTTTCTCTTTACTGTCCTCCGAGAAGAGCATCTCAGCTCTGCAGATGAGAAGCTTTCGAAGGGTGGGTGGTTCATGTCCTTCCGGTGCGCACAGAAAGAGTGCGGGGTCAGTATTTCTGCTCTAATGAAAGATGACGGTGCATGTTTCATATGGGAAAGTTTGTACCGTATCCAGTGTTGGTTTTTAGGATTCATCCTCAGTTCCTGCCTATGTCATTCAGAGTCTAATGCAGATGGAAAAATTTTCACTTTTTTTTTTAATTTCATTTAATTTTCATGTCATTACAAATGAGATCATCAATCGCAGTCAGTGAAAGTATCAATTGGTGCACAAGCTTTCGAAAACCTGCCAATGTCATATCACGGACCCCAGTCATTCAGAATTTGCCGTGTGCCTTCGAGTGAGTCGAATTAGCTATTAAAGGTCCATAATTTTTTTCTTAAGGTCTTTTAGGAGTACCTCATTTATAAATTATACTATGGTTTCATAATTTTTAAATAACTCTTATTTATTCATCCATTTGCGAAAAAATGTTTCTTTCTGTTCTGTTCGCTGACGATCTAAATACGTGAGAAGAAAGAAACATTAAAAAACAAAAATTTGAAACTCTTATTAAGATAATAAGATTCCGGAATTATTTGGCACACAGCTTAGGGAAATAGAATTTCTAGAACATTGGTACCATTTAGGTTTAGAAATATTTAACTAGCGATGAAAAAATGCTTAAATTGTGCTTTGAATTTTATATTCACTTATATCACTGCTCAAAAGTTAATTGTTATGACGATTAGGACACGTCACATTTATGTGATTTTTCTTCACTATTTTTGTGTGTTCTTTTATGCTAAATTGCAAAATAGATTTGAAATGCTTAAATTAAGCTAAAATACCGATGGAAAATGTTTTTTTTTCTCTGTTTATTTTGTATGCCTTCAATATTCATTTGACGACTTTAAGCATATATATATCCGATTTGCTGAAGATTTTAGAAAAAATAGCAAAAACTAAATGGTTTCATGACAAATATAACTTCTCATTTGTTATTCTTCCTGATTAAAATGAACATCTCTTATTTAACTTCATCGATATCTTTATAAAATTTATAAATCAGATTATTTTTCTATAAGAATACAACTATGGAAGTTTTGAAAATCAAAAAACAGTATCTTCAAAGCAAATAAATTGCTGAAATTCTCTGATTTCTATGGAATTCTTTGGATTCTGTCAAGGCTAGATGAGAGATATATCTAGTGATATTTGCAACTATGCCCAAGAAACCATGAAGCCTCATATACAATTCAATATAAATATTTTCTTGCAGGCACGTTAAGAATTTTTCTAATTTATTGTATATGAGGCTACCTCTAACTTCTGTATGGCAGAAGTTAGAGGTAGCAGATTTATTTGATAGGCAATCCGTTATTTATCTTTCAGTCAGGTCATTTCTCGTCACCATCTGACATAGAATGAGCATAGCCATTGACCTACAACTAAGTGGCAGACTTTTTGCCCACGGATGGTGCAACTGGCAAAATAAAAGTTGCTCAGATGAAATAATGTTTACGATAAGACAATCACCAATAGAAGTAGGATGCTACATAACCAAACAAATCTCACCACTCAGTTGCAACTTACATGTATGCAAAAGCATTTAGAATAATGAAAAGTGGAAATTTAGACTGATCAACGACATCTTCCTTCATCTTCCGTACAGCTGACCTCACTGATGTAGCAGTTTCGGCAGGATTTGTAGTGGCCGACTGCTGTCTTTAGCATTGTCCATCCTTACATTGACTGATTTGTCAAACTAACATTCTCTTAGAGGTAACAGGAAACAAACAAATTAATTTTACTGTGCTTCTTCTTCATCCTCCTATGAAACAAGGAATAGGCCATAACTAAATCTCAGCGAAATTCAAAATATTTCGTGAAATTGTCGTTACACAACAGAAATCTGAACACTTTCAAATTCACAAAAAGTTGGATCTCGGAGCACCCAATATTTGACATCATGTCCTCCAGGCTTTTAAGATTACATAGTACCATCAGTACTGTACATAAGTCATCATTTTCCATCTTCAGGTTATGCCTTAACTCTGAGATTGTAATATATTCCTTTAAATAATGGGAAATTGTACTAATTTCTCCGCAAATGCATTTATTTCCTTGCGTTCTTCCAAATCTTTAGAAATATGCAGGTAATCTCCCATGTCGAGATTTAATTCGGATTATCAGTGGATGGTATCTTGTTATTTTTTATTTCTAAATTAGGAATAAAGTCCAAAGTGACCCTTCTTTTTTGACATTTACCATCTGTCAAACTATTGTAGCTTTACTTCTTCTCTTAATTCCTCTTTTAAAACACCAGTCAGCACGTCATTGCTGTTGGTGATTGTTCCAGTGTCAGCTAGTCTTGGAGGAAACTTGGAAGGCTTTATTATCCGCGTAATACCCTCTAGATTTAAAGAAGTATTCATTAATTGTATGGTATATCATGGTTATATGCAAATATCAGCCCTTTTTCCACACATGAAATCGAAAAGAAAATACTGCACTCTACAAATATGATATTGTTAATGTGCATGTGGATTTTTTTAAAATTATTATAGGAAGCAATAATCAATAGGTTAAAAAACTATCAATTCTACTCTAATAACATGGAAATCAAAAAGGAATGAAAGCATCTTACTTTTCAAATGTTTTCTAATTTACCCTTTTAAAAAGTGAAGCATGAAAACTTTGGTTTAGTTTCCACAATTTAAATAAAATCTTACAAATTTAATCTAAATAAAGGAGTTTCAAGCTAATTAGGGAGTTTTTAAAGGAATTTTTTTTATTAATTGCATAAAAAGCATATGACTGGAGCAAGCACAGATTAAATCATGTTTCTGAAGAAATTTTCAAATAAACACTGCAAACTGAATTATAATTTTCTAAACGATTTTCATACAAAAAAGTGGATTTATTTTACAATTCTGCTTCATAAATAACTAAAAGTAATAATGCAATAATAATCTGCTGACATCTCATTTTCTTTTAAATGAGTACATAAACTCATGCATTCATCACTTATTTCTATTTCCTTTTATTTTGGATATCAATAGAAATACGTTTTGGCAATCATCCATTTGTGCTTTTTAAATCAATTTTAAAATTTCAATAAAACTCCTCATTTCATAGAAATTCGAAGTAAATTTTGACATCTCCTTTAAATGCAAAAAGAAACGTTACCCAAAATGCTTAACTGTATAAATTTTGTATTTTTATTTCTCTGAAAAGTCTCAAAAATCGGCAAAAACAAAAATAATAGAAATCTTATCTTGTAAAATATTAAATTCTTCCCCAATTAACGTGAGTCCTTTTCCCAATATATTTTGTTTGTGAGGGCAGTTTTACCTTTCAAAAAAATCCTTCATGAAATATGACATTTCCTTTTTGAGTCAATTATACATAGGCTTACTTTCTTTAAATAACATTGTTTCCTTCAATTCTTCAAAAATAGAAAAAAATACATATCTTAAAGTACAAAAATAAAAATATAACCGCGAAATCTCTATTTTTTATGTTTTTGATCCGAGACTTTTCACTTACGAGCTTTTCAGAGCCTGCGGCACAGATGCCAGCAGGAGATAATAGTTTTTGAAATCTATTGTTACGAACCTGTGGTTTTGCTTTCCCGCGCTAATACTGTCGTCGTAAGGAAGAGAGTTTTACAGCAATATGTATTGAATAGTGAGTGGGTGTGACGTCAGAGGTACCAAGGCTTGGCGACAAACTTGGCGACCATTTGGCGAGTTGGCGACGAATTTGGCGACTTTGGCGACAAAATGGAAAGTACCCGAAACATCGAGAATTTTCCCGATCCGTCCACTAGGAGCCGAGATTCAGCTAGAACGCTCCTGATTGGTCCAGAAGATGTTTAGCCCCGCCCTCCATCACTATATAAGGCAGGCGGCTGAGCCAAGTCAGTGTGAAATCAATCGGGCGAAATCGAATCAATCGAGACGGATAAAGTCGAAGCGAAGCAGCGGAGAAAAGGGAAAGGAGGAAGAATCCAGTGGAGTCAAGCCGAAGTGCGGCAGTGGAGATAAGCCGAAGCTGTACGGCCTGGTGTTCAACGAAGACAAGTAGCGCTGTGGAATTTATCGAGAAGGCCTAAGAGATAGAGGTCTTGAACTGTGGAGTCCTGAACGGAGGTCTGCCAATCTCTGTGTAGCATATACTGACGAAGCCTGTGTCGTAGCCCGTAGTGTCGTCGTCGGGAAAGGAGCTGTCCCGAACTAAGGAGTAGTCCCGTTGTGCGAAGTAGTAAGTCGACAGCAGAGGCAAGAAGAGACAAAGGAATAGATCAGCCTGTTCTGGAGAGACCCAGGAGGTGTAAAGCGAATCCCATAAAGATTCCCTCTCCGGCTGAATCCTGTCTAGCCGCTCTGTGGACATTGTCACTACAGCCCGTGGACTACTATCTGCAGTGTGTTGTGTGTACGTCTCGACTGTAAATAGTTGTCTCCTGTACATATTTGTGTCGTGAATATTTGTCGTCTGTGTCCTGTCCTGTTCCTGTAAATAAACGTCTGTGTTCGTCAACTAAAGGACTGATCATTGTGTGTCATCATCTCTAACACCATACACAACCACTATATATACATAAGGTATAAAAGAACCCGACGGATTAATAGAGGAAATCCGTAACACTATTTTTTTTTCAATGATTATTGGTTTTACTTTTTTATTCTTTTAGTCAACAGTAGAGAAAAGATATCGTATTTCTGCAGATATGTTACAAATAAATTTGATGAGAAAAATTTGTTAAATTTTCTGGATGACAGCTGACTGCTTTCTTTATGTATGTATTTTGAATATTTTAAAAATATACGTGATTATCATTAGCAAGAAATATTATTTAAGCTCTAATAAAGCCTGATATTCAGTTAAATGCATATTAATTCATTCGCTGAATGATGTAGTAACAACTGGAAAATAAGATTATATCAATACGAAGAAAAGGGATAAACTCGCTATGTTTTTTGGGGAGGGGAGGGAGTTCAAATACGGTCCATAAAAACTATAAAAACACAATTTATTTTACTTTTTAAATATTTTGGGATTGCATCCATAAAATTACAGAATTTCGTGGAATAAGGAATTTCTTCGGCGAGATTTTAATTAGATTTTTTTTTAAATTAATAATAAACGTAATCTGAAAGAAGAATTAAGTAATTTTTCTCCATAAAGCTGGAAAAAAATTAAGCTGTGAACAAACACAAATTATTTTTGATATTTGGCTTAGTTTGCATTTATTCCCTTTACATTTTTTTACTCATTTTGAACACATTAAATAAAGGCATATATATTCGAAGCCATACCCAAATTTTTACTGAATTATATATAATAATTCTTTCCGTGGTTTTGTGTCTATTAAAAATATATTTCATATCATATATATAAAAAAATCTGTTTCCAAAATTTGATATCGATTTTAAATAAAATATATTAGAGTGAAAAGATGTAATTCTCCATAAATTGAATCGAGAGGGATTCCGATGCATAAGATTAAAAATATGTTTAAAAAAGAATCGCACTGAAATCCTACAAATACCTATTCAATCTATACTTGATTCATTTTTTAACAAGCACATGCTTAAAAATGAACAGAATAATTTTATCGATTTATGTTGCAAATATGCAAGATTTTTAGAAAAAGTTTGAGAGTTTATAAAATGGAATAGTTGGAAACAAAGAAAATTCTTTTATAATCAATCACATAGATCAAAAAATTTTTTAATGTGCTTTCTTCCGGAAGTACTAACTATCGCCAAAAGCTTCGTCTTTAAAACGAGATATAGGACAAAATAATGAAAATATGCATTTCGAAGCGTGTCGTACTTCGGCAGTATAAAATAATTGATTCACTTATAACAACAGTCAGCCACTTTGTGGGGCCTCAGTAAAGATATATGCTGAGCATTTGTAGATGTGAAAGCTGTTGGAGAAAATTGATTTCATCAAAATATCATTATGTTTAACGTACAAATATTTATGATGAGAGGAACTTTGCTGACATTCTGGAGAGAGTATCTATATCTGGAATAACCAATCCTGCCATTATTTCAACAGCCACTATATGAAACATACTGATAGCCAGCACAAACTTAAGAAAACTGTTATCTGCCAAGCGCAGCAGGTTTCTGTGACTGATACTGTCGAGACTGATTGATCTAAACAGCCGAATGCTGATGGAAGTAATTGCTCTAAAGTGCAAGACTAAAGAGATAATCTTCAAGACAAATGCAAATCTTCAAAACCTTGTACTTGTTAAACTTTTACAATAGGACAACATTTAAGGCAGAATGGCCATCCCCAGAATGGAGCCAATACCTGACACAACAGAGATAAAAACAAGTAAGCTGGTGCGATAAATCGCCATTTACCTTATTTCAGACCAACGGAGTTTTAAACACCAGCATTGTCAGTTCAGGCTGATATCTAATTTCTATGGTGGAGTGGGCTTTGTGTTAACGATATCTTGGCGCGGATAGGGTTTGACTCTAATCACTAAGAATTATTGTTGACAAATTACATCTCATGCATCAGATTGCGTTTCTCAGGGAATGTCCTGTCCTCCATTTTTAGATGAGAGTGCGTAATGCGCACGGATCGCTGTCTTCAAACCTGGTTAGATGAGCATAATGATGAAGTAGAACATTTGAGAGGTATTTTTAAAAGGATCAATTCCGTACCGATTTTCTCTTTCAAGCACACAGTCAAAGACAATGTTCTAGAAATGTACTCCGTCTCCTTTCATAGTGAGTCTTGCATATTTCAAATAACTTCTCAAAAACGGAAGAGCAGATTTTGATTCAGGGGTTATTGGGCTCCAATTAATATCGTTGTTGTTGTTACTAATCTCGGAATTTTCTAGCTAGGTTAGACAATACCCATGAATCCGAAAACATCTAAAAAGTAAAAAAAAAAAAAAAAAAACCCAGTGGAGAGGCCTGGGGGACTTTGTCTTTAAGATCCAAATAATCCATAATATAAGCAGTGGAAACCATGTATGCCGAACACCGATGGCACTTGGGAAACATTTTTTGATCCTGAAGAAAAGTGACAGCTCTAGTAAGACCACTCAAATAACGTGAGAAAAAATCTGAGTGGATGCGGGTCTAAGCTGGAAGGATCCATCCGGATTTTTTATGAAACATCATGAGTCGGTGGGAGGGGTTTTTGAAAGCCTGTGCACCAATTAATACTTTTACTGACTGCGATCGATTATTTCATTTGTAATGACATGATATTCAAAATAAAATGAAAAATTTTCCAGCTACAGGCTGCACCAGATTACTCGCTTAAGTCATCGATTGATTGGCTGGTTGGTTGATTTGTGTTTTTTGGCATAAGAGCCGTCTTTGGCCAAACTGCGCCATCCATGTGGTTAAAAAGAGGTTAAATGATCTTTAAATAAATGAATGGTTACAGAAAGCAGAATAAAATAGTGAAAAAACACTGGAAACAGTAGCACATGATTATGTAGTATTTATAATGAAAAAAAATTTAAGAAGTTAAAGCGCTTGAAAAATTTAAATGCAAAGTAAAAATTTAATAGCAAATAAAAATTTTAAAATGTTTGGATGGTGGTTCTCTCCCACTAAATCAGTGAGAGTTAAGGTGAAGTATAAGTGAAAAGACTGGTTAGGATAAATATTAAAAGCTGGGCACTCGATCAAAACATGATGAACTGTAAAATCTGTGCGACATATAGGTGCTCTGTCACCAAATAGTATCGCTTAAGTCATCAAGGATGACTTCAGATAAAATTTCGGTGACCGAAAACTTCGATTAAAAAATAGGCTGACAGAATAATAATTTTGAGAATGGCTTGAAATTTTGTGTAAATAATGCAAAATTATACTTTAGTGAATGCGAATTTCTTTCCAGGGCGAAGTTCTGTGGATGTGGCGTGCGGAAATTCTGCTGTTCGTCTCGTGTCTAGTGGGAAGTTCGAGAACTCTGTGACAGTAAGCTTCGATCTCTTGATGGACTGGGGTTCGCCAAGCCTCGTCTGCCCGACGCTTCTGGAAACCCCGTGAATTTCCAAGTAAGCCTAAAATTTTACTTGTTTACATCCCGCTGTGATTAGCATTTATGATAATTTAAATATTCAATGCCTGCTAAAATATATTATTACTATTTACTTTATAGTTAATTAAAATATAATCGTCTCAAAGCCTTTAACAAGTAATCAGATAGGAATACCGTGAGCGCAACATCAATTCGAGGAACTAAAAATCTATATGAGATTTCTAGAAAAGTGCAAACATTAACTTAAATTAAAATAGCGTGCCTTTTCACAGTTCTTCTAAATTTTAAATATACTTTATCCCATTCTTGAGTTTCTTATAATTTACTGTGAAAATAAGGGACATGAGGTAAAAAAGGATAATTTGATAATTTGATTTGATAAAGGATAATTTCTCAAAAATCCTCTCTAAAACATAGATTGCTCAAATTCAAAAAAATCCATCTTAATTTGACCACAAAATAAATACGAAACAAAATTCAACCATAGTCTATCGGCTTTGACTTCCCAATTGAACGGTACAAGAAGAATTACCTTTAACATGAAAAGAATGATGTTAACTAGTGCAATTCCTTCATTACCGAAAATTTTAGCAAAACACTCTTTTGGGTTTCTGTGGTTCTTGACGTGAGTGCATGCCTATGCTACAGTTGAAGAGCGAACATCAAGTAATTTTCTGGTTATTCCTATTAATCTACAGACAAACCGATTATTTCCATGAAAGTGAGGAAGGTTGTTTCCTTTTTTGTATTGCTTAATAAAATATTTAGATTCGGCAATAATTTCCTTCGTCTTTTGAAACCTTTGGCCAGTAAAGAGATAATTTAATTCGTTCTTTAGTTTTTCTCATTCCCAGATAATTTTCGTCATGAGCTAGTTGAAGAATTTTATCCCGATAACTTTTAGGTAACACTAACCGATAAACTATGTCAGCACAAATTTTTTCTTTGTGAAATAATAACTCTTCCCATAAAAAGAAATTATTCTTTGTTAAACTAGTATCTTTAAAAGCATTCTTTAATGTTAAATATTTTGTTTGCAGTTTTCGGAATCTACTAGCTTCTCAAAATCAATCGTTATTACTGTTAACCTAGTTTTTCACTTTCTGAGATGAAACAAATACTAAACTTTGACCCACTTATGCTTTCTTGCGGAAGCGAAAAAGAACATTCGTCTGACCTTGAATCTTTCCCCTTTCTTTCCTCCCCCAACTAGTTGCCCTTCGAAGACTTAAACCTGGTTACACACACTGCGTATTTTACCGATGCTCTGAATTCACCGTTAACAGTTTCATCAACTTCAGTAAAAGCTCCTTATTCGCGCTTCCTTTATTCGCGTTTTTACTATTCGCGGATTTATAAAATGCGACCCAATTCCTATATTCGCGGCTAAACATTTCTTTATTCGCGTATCTAATAAGTACAGGCATAATAATAAAAAGATTCCAATTGGTATCCAACCCAATATCCTTTGTCAATGCCGTCAACTGGAATAATAAAAAAAGTAAAATTGATCTTATTACAACTTTGCCTTAAGTATTATGCTGTTAAATGATATCGTTACATAATTTATCGTTACATCGAAATGATATGCTGTTAATGATACTAATATACATTAATTATATAATTGTGCTAATAGACAACTGAATGGTAATACAGTTTTATTTTAAAGTAAATATCGTTTTATTTTGTGCTTGGCTGGCACAGAAAATCCTGAAGTTTGTTGTTGATATAGAATTTGGGCTACATAAAAATTTGCTAAGACAATATGCTGGAACACATTTGATAGTCGAAAATCAAATACTGAACCACCGATTTGTCAAGAAAAAAAATACGTAGAATGCGCTTTTGATATTCTCAGTAATAACAGCAACAATTCTCAACAATTGAATATTTCCGTTGTTCTTTTAATGTTTTAGCATGATTTTTGTATGATATTATTAATTCCTGTATTATTTTCCTAATTATCTTAGAAATAGAGATGGATACATGATTGAAGATACAATGTCAATTATAAGATTGAAAGATATTTAAGGAGAGAATATTACAAGAGGACACTTCAAATCAAATAATATAAGGAACATTCCATGTAAATATTTTATTTCAAATGCAGGCGCAGTTGCCTGGCATACATCTAAAATATAAAAATAATCTTAAAGCCATATTAGAGACAGATAACTGTAAAATAAGCTTTCTTATTTGAAATAAGTATTGCAATAAAGAAACGTTTTTCTTCGAATTATAATTATTTAATTGTAAAATATTTTTGATTTATTAGAAATAAGTTAAAAGCATAATAAAACTTTTTTGAAAAATGTTACGAATTTTCCAATATGTTTATATTTTGACAAAAGAAGAAAAAACTTTTTTTAATAAAAATCAGATCAGAAATAATAACGAATTGATAATTAAATCCAGAAACAATAGTGCAATGTAAATAAATTTCTTTGGAACTAGAGAGTATTACTACTGTCTTTTCTGGATTCAAAATTAGATGTTTTACGATTCTACCTTTTTCATTTTCTATTATTAGTTCACATTCTCCCAATATATATTTGTTTATACATCTTGTTTAAATTTTAATCGTTAATTTTTACTCATCCACTCAAGTTCAGATACATATTTAAAATTTGTAGTGGCAGACACTTGATGTTAATAAATTTATTCAAATATTAATTCATTCATTGAATTTAATTAATTTTTAATATTTTAAATATAGTTTTAGCATTTGAAATCAATAGGCAGTAGCTCAATCGGTAAAATACAAGTATATCTATATTTTTTACTTGAAGGTGAAGAATGTGAGCTCTGTTCTTGGGAAAATCAATAATTTTTTGATACTTAATAACTTTTGTGATAATCTATATCTATACTTATAATAAAGCTCAATGTGTGTGTGTGTGTGTGTGCGTGCGTGTGTGTGTGTGTGTGTGTGCGTGCGTGTGTGTGTGTGTGTGTGTGTGTGTGTTGGCGCTCTACAGGCCAGACCGTTGGACCTACAGCTACCAAATTTGGTAGATGTATACCTTGGAGGTCCAGAATGTGCACCTCGGAGCCCTTTTTTCGAATTTTTAATTAGAATTTGAATTAATTAAAATTCAAGCGAAATTTCGACGTTTTTCCGCTATAACTTCCGAAAATATGATCGCACAAACATGATTTTTACATCAATTTAAAGATTAAAAAATTAGTTTTCTAGTGGTATTAGTATTTTAATGTATAACTTAAGCTTCTATTTTTAACGAATTTTTAAAGAAATATTTTAACCATGTTTTTTTAAAGCGTGACTAGATAAAATAAAAGAATGCCGAAAGTTCAAATAAAAAAATTATCATCGCAATGCAACTTTCAGCACGTGACTGGATAAAACAAAAGAAATATAAAATGTGATATTTTCTAAAAAAATAAATGCAAAGCAAAGGTTTCTACAATCGTTTGCAATATCTGTATCATTAACTCAATAAATCTTCTTTATTTACGGTAAACCTGATTGAATTTAGACAGGATATGCATTGAAATCCCGACTTAATGGCATATTTATGTAATCGTTTGCAATATCTGTATCATTAATTTAATACTTTTTTCCCTTTCTCGCTTTCTATAAAAAACATATTTAATATTTTGGCAACATCATCGAAATTTTTTTTAATATTTAGGAAGCATAACCGATAGATAAAACTGACTGATTTATAAAATTAACGAATATTATAAGGAAAAGGTGTACTTTTAGATCTTTCCATCCATCATCTTAAAGAAAATATTAATTTCAGGTCAATCAATGCCCGGAATTACTTCAAGGCTAATGAATATGTGATTTAATTGAAAATTTTAGAACGCTTTACACATGGCGAACCAGCTGGTCGCCAAAGGCGGCTAGTTATGTAATAAAAAATAACTAGAAATTTTTTTTCTTTGTTAGCTTAAGTAGGAGTTGATTATTTAAAATATCATTTGTTTCCTGTAAGTACATATGAGAAATTATGGATTTCCTATAAATCGTTTCCCTTCCTTTCTTCCAATAAATCAAATTCGCGACGAATTTATTTATAAATTTTATACCAACAGCTGAATTTCTGTCTTTAAAAACCTATAAACAGACCTTTCTTGGATTAAAGCAATAAAAATTTTAGTATCGATATTTAACTCCCTCATCTTTATAATAAATGAAAACTTTTTGATGCTGATGGAAAAATTATGTTCCATGCAGGAAGGTCAACTCACAGTGAAAAGGCAACTCTAGAGATTACAAAAACACCGTGTATGTTTTGTTGCATCTGATTATTGCACGGCGATGATAAAAATATTGTCGGCTGTAGTGGCAACTGCCTCTGCGTTAAGTGCGCTAAAGGCGAATTGATCCAGCCTGTAATTTCCCGCCTAATATGTAAGCTCTGATACAATTCAATACAGTGTTGTTATGACCGATGCGATTGTAAAATAAGTTGTGTGTAACCAGCCTAACCCTCTCAACATTTGATGAATCATCCTTTTGCGATGCATAAACGAAGTTAAAGACATCCGGTGTAATCAAACAAGGAATGTTTGGTTTTTATCTGTCAGAAGCGAATAAAATATTAGAGCTCTTCCGGATGTTTATAATGTATCGGCACTCTACCTACTTTTGCTTCAACTCTTTCTTTGAAAACAGATTCTAATATTAATTTTCCTTTCGCTTCGATTTCTGTACCTGGAATTAATTTTATATTTAAAATAGAAATTTCTGCGTTACTATCAGTTATTGTGTTAATTTGTCTACCAACGTTACAAATAGAAATTTTTGTAAGGAGTAAACTTTCATTTCATTAACCTTTTCAGAACCCTGAGAATGTTTAGAATTTACCTAATTGGCGATCGCGGTATTATCATCGGCTTTATTTAAGGACACCTGTGTAATATTTCTTGGTTTTCTTTGTATATCTTGACCTGTTTTATTTACTTGTTCACATTTATTTCTTCTATTCGGGCAATTTTTAGATAAATGCGAGTTACTAGAACTTGTGTAACATTAACGCATTTTCAAAGTATATTACTTTTTTTTACTGTTCACTTAAACTTTCTTCAATAAGCAATCTTTTTCTTGGAAAGATAATTGTATATTTATTTAATAAATTTATTAAAAATTATTTTTATTTAATGAATTTATTGGGATTATTTCCAAAATATATTAATAGTAATTATTTATTATTATTAATTTATTTTGAAAATAATCCCAATGGACTTAATTATGAGGAACAAATTGTTATCCCCTGAAGGAGATGAAATTACATATGACAAAAAAATTTATTAAATTATTAATCATTGAAATAGTCACATATTGACGAGTTTTAATTTAAAAGCATTGAGTTAAAATAATTATCTCTTCCCCTACAGATTTTTTTTGTTGCAGGTTCTTGTTTGAAATTTGGATCCGTCGACATAGAACTAACTGCTTCCATAGCTGAAAATAAAAAGGAAATGAAATATATGTGTATATTGAAAACGCCCATAGTAATCCTTTGTTCGCTGGAAAGATCAATTTCAGGATTTGTAAATGGAATCTTCACACCGGATTAAAATAGTCTTATGAAATTTTATTGCGTAAGGCTCTTTAGTTCGTTTTTATTTTTACTTATAGAAACCAAGTGGAGATATTTTCCGATTTTAAAAACTTTTATTTAACTTCATGCTGTTAAATTTAAAATATTGTATTTGATTTTCACTCACATCCCATTTATTTTTAATTTTGAAATTCTGGTCATTTGTTTCTACGATGTTATTACAAATGTTGTTTTCTGATGGTGGCTGGAACATTTTATCATTTAATTGATAATCTTTTATTAAATTATTATACACTTGAATATCTTCTCATAATGAATTTTATAAAGAAACTTAGGGGGTTGATTGCCTAACCTGATTGCCTGGGAGTTCGATTCGCATCCTTCGGGTTGCGAGTTCCAATCCCACCGGCCGAAGTCTCTTCTTGAGTATCTTGGTTGGTGCACGTATAAATCTGCTGTAGCCACAAAGTCCTCCATGTCGAGAGTAACAGTACCAGAGGGGGTATTGGATTATCGTTCTCTTGTTCAGGTCTGCATTACGATATGTGGATGGGTGAATGGAATGTATGAATAAAGTTCGCCCTGTAAAAAGGGCTGTGGCGCATAAATGTCCAAAATGTACTCTTGATCCTTGATGGTGCTACTGAAACAAGAAATGCTGAAACTCGGCTTAAAATCGCTGGCTTCTTAAACGGGGTTGTTTATAACAAGTGCCATAAGTAACAACAGCAATAAGGAAACTTATAACAAACTTCTATTGTGTTTATAAAAAGCATGAAAAATAGACAGCAATATCAAAGAGTGATCAATGATTTAATATTAAAATTACACTCTTCTGATGTCGATAATTTAATGCAAATCTTGCAATATTTGATCGCCATCACAAGGACATCATATTTCAAAATGGCAACAAGCGTTTAGAGTAACATGCTCTAAGAAACATAACTGAATAGCTCATAAAACAGGAGCACATTTCGTAAAAGAAAACAAAAGAAGAGCATTCTAGAGTTATTTCAGCGAATTGGCATATATAGAGAACATCCCATACTCCACGATATTCTATACTTTAAAAGTTCACTTTTTTCTTTCTATAGAAGAATCACTCCTAAAAAAGCATAATTCATTCCCAAATCTTATTCGTGTGTTGTTGTGGCTTATCCCATCTGGTTGACAGTTACATCAAACCTGGTCCATGAGTCCGAAAGCCTACAAACAAGGTTGCACTGCCTCAGGACTCGAGAACAGCTGGCCTTTATTGAAACCGATGCAAGCCAAAATGTGGGCAGGAGCATCTTGAGTGGCATAGCATTTTGGACATATGGGATAACCTTTGTGGCCCCTCACAATCACTCTGTGTCCATTTCAAAATCTGACGAGAGTTATCTGATCGCGCCTGTTGCCAACCCCAACTAAAACAGCACCAGGGTGACTTTCAGCATACCATTCATGCACGAGGATCCTCCTTCAAGAATAACAGATATCTTGCTGATTCCGGTTGGCGATTTCAAAAAAAGTAAGGCAGCCATCATGACAGTATCTTTATGGCTGCCCCCTCTATCCAGACCATTAGCAATTTAATTTCCTTGCATATTCACATCAGACGGAACCCACTGAAAGGTGATCTTAACATTGGCAATCAAGCGATTCAAAAGTTGAACGATGTTCCTAGTCGTGCGATCCCCATGCCTCCACCATTCACATAAATGCTGAATGGAACTTCGGCTGCCATTCAAAATCCAAATGTGAGTGCAAACACTCTCAGTTATGCAAAATCTCAAAGTCACCACAGGACCATCAGCATTTCACTGGAAAGCTGCTGCTCTGTTGCACCTCGTTTCTTCCGTTCCCGAATAAATCTCATCAGCAGTTTTTTGATGTAACACCGAATGCAACCCCACGAATTCTTCAACAGTTTTGACATTTGATGCCATTGTTATCAGCATCCAGCATTCTAATCTTTAATCTTCGACAGACACAAAATTCCACTGATTAAGCCTCTACCTTGTTCAAAGGATTTCGAATTTGATTTTGGTAACTCTATCCGACCAAAACTGTGTTTATGTAAATATAAGTGTTGTTCAGTATATGACGTCGTGGTTCTTCTCACCAGTCGTTCTGTGAAATATCATTCGTTAAGGGGGTCACTTTTTTGCATTCTGGTTTGTTTTCTTCGCAATGGTGGATACTTGATATATTTTGATTGTGTTTCATAATTTTTAGCTAGTTGTTGTTGTTGTGTCCAATGGTACTTGTCATTAACAAGCCCGCTGATCGCTGTCCACGATTTTAAGCCTAAATTAGCGTCCCTTGTTTTTCAGTAGCGCCAGCTATGGCCAAGAGTACGACTTAGCTACTTCAAACTTCACAGTCGCCTGCACAATCCAGAGCATATTCACACTACTTACTGATAGAACACAGAATAACAACCATGCCCGAACCAGGAGTCGAACCCGAACACCAGAAAGACACGTACCCCTATGCCAAGACGCTGGCTTTCAGCAAATGAGTGTAACTTTTAAGATTCACCATTAAGAGAACTACAGTTCAGACTAGATGGTAACACATGAACTGTGTAAACTAATTACAATTTAATCATGTTGTATGAATTTTTAGATATCCTTCATGTTAATGATGATTAAATAAAGCAAAAGTTATGATATTTTCCCACTATATAGGAAATGGACCCCAGAAACTTTAAGTGCATCAGAGCAGATAAATAATTAAGTGAAGATATCCAGTAAGGCACAAAATGTGAATTTCATTCTTACTCTTTGTTTGATAATTTGAAATCTGGCACTATAAATAATGAGAAACGCAAATTTTAATACCAGACTACAGTCAATAGTTGCTCAATAAACAGTTGTTCTATGAACATGTGGGTAAATACACAGAAAATCAGAATTTATTTATATTCACTCCAAATGCAACACTGAAAACTGGGTCAAAACTAGAATACTACCAGAGCCGGCTTCTCTATGAAGGGGTCCGGGAGCAAAAAACTGTTTGGAGCCCTAAATATTTTGCAAAGTAAAAAAATACGAACGTTTGTTTATTTATTTAATGCGTGATTTCATTTTTGCTATTGATGACTCCAGGAAAATTAAAAAATTTCCCCAATTCCTTTTTCGATACCTATTCATTTTAATTTGCTGAAATGAGATTCAGCATTTTATTACAGAAACTGGCAATGTAAAGAAAATTTTTAACACCGTTAATACATTTAGAAATAAATCATTATAATCATTAATTAGTATATATTGCAATATGTGTTGAGCGTTAATTACATCCCTCTCATTCAAAATCAAATCCCTTTGCAGAGTAATTATTTGAATTAGATTTTCATATACATCGTTATTATAAAACTTTATAATGTTTTTGGAACAATTTTCTAATTAATTTTATTCTAAAGTTTTTGTGTCAGTGATAAATTTGAAATACTTTTTATACTTTACTTTATCTTATGCCTATACGATTATAGTATCTGTTAAATCTGTCTTTTATCAGTACAATAACACTATCCGCTACAGAATTAAAAAATAACATCTAAACTCCTCAACCAAGTTTTCTACAATTTTAACTTCTATTGTTTCAAAATATAATTTTTTCCCCGAATTCTTTTTTCAAGAAAACGTTCTGAAAGACTGAAATTATGTGCTATCGCTTTTGCTTCGTCTTAAATTTTAGATTTCAGTTTTAATTTTATTGACTAAATTAAAATCACAGTCCAGTAGACATTTAGCTTCGGATACCGCTGCAATATTGCTATTTGTATGAATTAATTTTTCTTGAGAACAACAAATTCAAACCGTATATACATTTCTTTGACAGTATCTACACTGATGGAAAAAAAAATCCCAACACCAAGAAAAAATTATTGTACATTTACATAACAACAATTAAATACATTTTTCTAGGTAACATATTTAATTGATTAAAGTTTCAAGATCACAGGTAGGGCCATTGGCGAGAAGAGCCATTTCAAATGTGAAATGTTGGTACATTAGTAACCGGGGTAACCGCCAGAATTTTGAATGCAAGCATGCAAACGAGCATGCTTTGTGTCGTACAGGTGTCGGATATCAGTTTGTGGGATGGAGTTCCATGCCTGTTGCACTTGGGCGGTCAATGCAGGGACGGTTAATGCTGGTTGTAGAAGACGCTGGAGTTGTCGTCCAATGATGTCCCATACGTGCTCGATTGGAGAAAGATCTGGTGATTTAGCAGGCCAAGGCAACATGTCGACACTCTGTAGAGCATGTTGGGTCACAACAGCGGTATGAGGGCGAGCGTTATCCTGTTGGAAAACACCCCCTTGAATGCTGTTCATGAAGGGCAGCACAACAGGTTGTATCACTAGACTGACGTACAAATTTGCAGTCAGGGTGCTTGGGATAACCACGAGAGTGCTCCTGCTGTTATACGAAATTGCTCCCCAAACCATAACTCCAGGAGTAGGCCCTGTGTGTCTAGGCCGCTGACAGGTCACTAGCAGACGTTCACCTGGCCTCCTTCTAACCAACAAATGGCTGTCACTGCGACCAAGGCAGAACCGGCTTTCATCAGAATACACAACAGATCTCCACTCCGTCCTCCAATGAGCTCTAGCTTGACACCACTCACGTCGCAAACGGCAGTGGTTTGGAGTCAGTGGAATGCACTGTACAGGGCGTCTGGCTCGGAGCTGTCCTTGAAGTAACCGATTTGTAACAGTTCGTTGTGTCACTGTGGTGCCAACAGCAGCTCAAATTTCAGCTGCAGACACAGTACGATTAGCCACAGCCATACGCCGAATACGACGATCTTCGCTCTCAGTAGCACCACGTGGCTGCCCGGAACCTGGTCTTCTAGAGGCAGTACCTTCCCTTGACCACTGCCGCCAATACTCATGCACAGTGGATACATTCCTGTCAAGTCTTTCAGCAATATCGCGGAAAGAAAACCCACCTTCTCATAGCCCTACAACACGACCTCGTTCAAACTCAATGAGCTGTTGATAATGGCTTCTTCGTCTTCTCAGAGGCATCCTTGACTAACATTAACCTGCTACGTCAAATCTCAACTGTAAATAACGATCACGAACCTTACAGCGCTTATTTAAAGCAAACCTCATTTGCATGTTCATAGTGTCACTACTAGCGCCACACTTACGCGCGTAGCTTGAAATTTGAATCGACGTCATCTTTCAGATGTATAAACACGCCTACCAAATTTCG
>JAPMOQ010057461.1:230437-285703 GCA_026543055.1 Argiope trifasciata | reverse complement strand
GAAGAAAAAAAAAAAAAAAAAAAAAAAAAAAAAAAAAAAAAACAAAGATTATTTTTGATATTTAACTTTTCTCTTGGTGTGAAAAGTTAAACAACATACACCAGATATGGGAAAGATTTATATATTAATTCGTTGCCATAATGTGCATTTTAACAGCATCTAAATAATTTTCAAATATAATTGATTTGCTTAACAATTTAAATTTATTATAGCAAAAAATTTAGATAAGACGTACAAAGAAGATTGAAAATTATATAGATGCTGATAAAAGGCACATTATGGCAACGAATTAAAAGATTACTCATTCAAATATCTGGTGTAGATGGGAAAAAAATTCACACCAAGAGAAAAGTTAAATATCAAAAATAATCTTTGGACAAGTTTTTGATATTTATAACTCCAAATTATCTAGAACATCAGAGGGGTTCAGAAAATAGAAAGTGAAAATTTTAGAGGAAATAAAGCCTAAAATTTACCCTGATATTGGTAGATCCAAAAAACGTGGAATTTATTTAAATATATCATTGGGAAAAAAAGAAATAAGAAAAATTCTGAAGTATATAAAGCCTAAAATAACTTGCTTAGTTTGTTAATATTACTATAAACCATTAATTAACGAATAAAATTGCGATTCGACATCTATTTTAAATAAAACCAGGAAAAAAGCTTTCGCTAAAAAGGCTAAGATAAAGATTTGTTCTTTAAACTATCCTTATTTGTTCCCAACAATCAAATTCCATAAAAAAATACTTTAAATTTTAGATTTGTGACCTTCGGCACTGGTAATTGTAATTAACATATGGGGAAACATTACTCTTAAATATTTAAAAATGAGCCTGAATAAATTAGGATAACTTTAATAGCAACAAAAAAAATGTGGAACTTCTTATAGATAATATTAATATTATTAATATTATTTTGTGAATTTGTGCATAAATTTAGTGTTCGAGAAATTAATAGATATTTATACTCTTATTCATATTTAAAAAGTATGTTATTACAAAAAGTAAGTGGTTGAATTATGTAAATTTAATATTTTTGAAAATTATGTTTTTAACTAGAATAATTTTTATAAACAAGTGATGGGGATTCCAACGGGAAAGGATTTTTCTAATATTTAATATATATTTCTTTTTCTGATATTATTAAGGCTTTTTCTCTAACTAATATTTTTCTACATTATTATGAGAAAAAATAATTAAACACAATCTAGTAAATGGTTTTAGTTTTATTGATGATTTATTTTTGTTGTAATCGTGCTAATATTGTTATTGATTATAATACAAAAAATTTAATTAAACTTAAATGAAGGGAAATCTGTTTATTTGGACTTAAAAATATTAAGTTCTAATGGAAAACTGTTTGCTAGGAATTTGAGATAAAAGTGATAAATTTTACTTCAATGTAATTAGCTTATTAATTACCATTCTAATTAAAACTCTAAAGCTTTCTATAATTTGGTTTAATCACAATTAAAGAATTTTTTTAAAAAAATGTTGTAAGAAAATTTCTTATATTGAAGCAACAATCATATTAAAAAATTTAACTGTTAATGATTTTCCAAAAACTGTTGCCATTTAGAAGTTTTAATAAGAGAAGGTTTATTTATTTTCCAACATATATCACACTATTCTGTAACCTACATTCTAATATTTTCATAACTGGAGATATGCTTTACAGTTTATTATTTTGGGTTATATTTCAACATAATAGGTGACGTTAAGATCTTTCAATTTATTTTAATTGTTGATGAGACACTTTGACCAAGCGTTGTAGGGTTCTCATCTTGAAAGTTAAGTTTTCTACGTGAATCTTTTTGGATTATATTTACATTCAAGTGATGTGTCGTTTGCTTTTATATCTTATTGGTGATTTTTAATTTCATAGATTGGTTCAATTTGATTAAATTTTGCTTAGAGTAATAGTAAATGTTGTCTTCAAAAATTTCTTGGGATTTTTAGTTCACGAAGGTGAATATTTGTGAGGAAAGTCAGAACCCTCACAGAAAAGTAAAGCCCTGGTTTCAATCCTTAAGTTAAGTTCCTATAATTTAAGTTCTTTTGCGTTTTAGTTGTAGTTGAATTAACGCTCTCTAAACACAATGTATCTTCATTTTAATACTTTTTTGACTTCGAAAATATTTACTTTACAAGTTAATTGCATAAATGTTGTTTTAAATTTATGGCTTGTATTTTTTTAATGTATAGATAATAGTTTTCAGTATAGTTTCAGTTATGTTAAAAAAGGTCAATTTCATATTAAAATTTTAACTTTTAAATGAAATTGCATTGACGGAATTAAATTATCATAAATTTACGTTAAATGAAATGTAAAATATAGGTTAAAATTTCGAATATATGCATTTCATTTAAAACATGTAAATTCCACTTTACTGTTTATAATCTTGAATAAAAAATCAAATTTTTTTTTGTGTCAAAAGTGGGTAATAGTAAATTAATTAATAACCGTATTAAAATGTAATTTTCCTTTTAATAAGGTTTCTTCAGATATTTTTCATCAATTAAAAATATGATTCTGTTCAATCCTTTTATAGTAAAATTTGTTGATTCAAAATTTTGGAAAATTCGCTTTACACTCTGCAAACATTTAATCTTAAGACAATTGATGTTCGACTACATAAAGATGTTTAAGCTTTTATTTTCAATAATATGGAATTTTCAATAATAATAATTAATTTTACATTAATTAATGCAATAATAATTTCATTAATTATTTTTCAATAATAATATCAAGTGTAATTAATCACTGTAACATTTTGTCAGATATTTTCAGTGACATCGTGTAACAACTATTTAATTAGAAACACTGTGCTTAAAAAAATTATTCGTTATCGCGTAGCAGCTATTTAATAAAAATCATGAGTAAGTATAAAATAAATGTATTTGTTATCGTGCAATAGCTATTAATTAAAAAATACATGAGTAAGTATAAAATAAACGTATTTATTTCTACAAAATTCATAAGATGATACAATCATTTACATTACACAAACACTTGAGAAACAAAGGATAACAAGTTGTGAAAAAATATGTTGAAAAAATTGAGTGTTATTTTTTTTTTAACAAAAAAGCATCGACATCCTTTTGTATTATTGATGATACCGTGATTTTATTAAATATTTAATATCTGCGTTATTTTACTCTCATTATACATTAAATATTTAAAAACTAATATTTAACATTTAATGGGAATAAAATGTTTTCTTTATAGTATATTTTGAAATTACCTTCAATAAATAAACTAAAATCTTGTCGAAATGAAACAATAAAAGTGAATTAAACAATGATATTGAATAATTCATGAATAAAAATAGTTTCTATTCAGTTAAAATTAAACTACCAAGAAATTCCAAAAAGTGCACTAACCAAACAACAAATTCTTTCGAATAAAATTTTTCATTCAAATCACAAAAAAGTCTAATCTACCCAACTCTCATGTGGTATAAAAACCATAAGAAATTTTTAAAGAAATGTACATACAAATCTGAAATGTTTATTTCATAAGCAGCAGAAATTTTTTGTCAACGTATTAAGATATTCGGTGCATGATCGATTCCAGTATGAATAATCAGCAGATCAGATATATATGCTATACTACCTAATTTGTTAAAACCATCAACTAATTAAATTTTTGGCTCAAGAAGTGTTATGAAACTGCAAGTGTATTTTTTGCTTAGCAGCAGATAATCATTTCTTAGTCAGCAATATGCTCAACACATTGCCAAAATAGTTTATTAATTCTTCGACAGATAATATATTATCGAAACCTTCTCTGCTTCCAGCAAATAATAATTCAAGAGTTAAAAAAAGCATTAGCAACCACTCTGTTAGAGCTCCAATGGCACACACCTTCCAGTTTTGAGCTAATCACGAGTTCAGATTCGGTTCCAATCATCTGTCATTGCACTCATCATCCAGACTAGATGGGTTGTCATAGCAATGATATCCTCTCTGCCCTCGGCGCTTTTTGTCCTTCCGAGAGGCGAGCTTCTGATAAAGAAAGGATAAAAAATAGGTAAGAAATATAGTTCACAACTTCGAAAGTTTCCTATGAAAAAAGAGAGACTAATATTTATCCTATAATATATCAGTCTAACTATCAAAAGGTCAAAAATCAAGTCGCTAAAAATAGCTAAATACATCGCAAAATATTTTTAAAATCTGTAAACAAGTTTTATATTCTCCAAATGATTTTGAATTTAAAATAGACAGAATATAAAATAGTTTGGTAATTTTTGGTTTGTCAGATGAGGCAAAAAAATCGCTAAATAATGTAAAATTTTGACAAATTTTTTACAACGCTTGCATTTGGTTCACATTGGCGACATTTGCACCTGGATATCGGAAAAGTGCCAATATTTTTTATTTTTAATATCTTAAAAGTGAAAGTATCGATTCTCTAAAAAATCCATCGCTTACATTTTTTAAATTGAAAAAGGAAATATTTATGTGCTAGTTTAACACAAAATTTTCAGTCAGTTTGGCTACAATCTATTGTATCATTTCTTTGAAAACAAAATATATAAGTTCTAATAACTTTATTAATAAAACCATTTAATTGCTTTTCTATCTTTTTATTTTAAATATTTAGCTGTAGGTTGTACTATTTCTGTCGTTTCGTAATAATAATTAAACTTTTTTCCTCGATATCTAACAGGATTATTCATGATTAAGCGGTAAAGAATGTTTATTTTTAAGGAGAAATTTGTTTAATCATAAATCTTTATTTATGTAAAACTATAATATTCATTTACATCCACTATTTTGTTACATTACTTTCATGCATATGAGATCTATTTTATGCACCAACTTATTATAATTATAAAGAATTATTATAAATACTTGAATAGCAAGTGATTACAGTGATAACCGAAATAATTGTATATTATTTTTAAATAGCTGGCAAATGCAATATAAAAATCATGATTTTTTAAAAAATAAATGAATACATTTCTTAAAATGAAAAAACAAGAACTTTTCATTAAAAAAAGATCTGATTGGAAAGAATTTTGCATTTACATCTCGTCCGAGCCATTTCTAATTATTGTAAGATAAACGTTTTCGTTATTTATAGCAGCCCATCTGAATAGGAAAAAAAATGCTTTAAAGCAGATATAAAATCAGCAGAAAATTTTCTTCCGCTTTTTCTCCGTTAAGTTTTATTCTCCATTTTAGTCTTGCCATATGGCAATGAAAATTCAGGATCTTTTACTGCTGAAAAACTGAGTTTGAATACTGTTCCAGAAGAATGAATCTTAACTTAGATTTACTTAATTGGCAATATTTTTGAATAGAGATATGCTAATATTTTAAAAGTTGTTGAATCTCTCTAACAAAAACCAAAATGTTTCTTTGATTTATCTCTACGTTTTCTTAAGAACATATTCCTATTATAATTTTTGAATAATCAAAAAAAAAAAAAAAATCATATACTTTTTTAAGGATTTTGTTCAAACACATCAACCCCTATCAATCGACCTTTTAGAATTTTAGATCGACCCACGATGAATGCTATTTCGAATTTGAGGTTAAAAATCAAGTTATTTATGTTAACTTCACACTTTTATAAGAACTTCACACTTTTATAAGAAAACATTTTAATAAAAACGTTTATAAAAACTTTTTATAAAGGAACTGTTTTATATGAAAGATTATCTATATAAATAAAAATGAATATTTGTTTGTATGTCTTATGCGTTGCTGCACCGCCAATCGGATGATAAAACTTGGGCAGCATATTGCTTGCACGAACGTGAAGGTTATAGGCATAATATAATCATCTAAAGTATAGCAAATATTTTCAGATCTATTTACCGCATCTATTAACCATGGATTAACCACGAAATAACTCTCCAAGGAGGCACAGCATATTCAGTAAAGATGCTAAATTCAACCTTGACATTCATATTTCGAAGCTATTGTATATAAATGCAATTCAAGTCTTTCTCTGAGGTAATAGTTTTATTAGAGAGTGTGTGAGAAAGTTGTAGGGAACCAATCCTATAGGTTTAGAAATTTTAACTCAACAATTAATAAAATTTTAACCGTTTTTTGCAGTAATTTCCAAAAATATTATAATACAAATAAGCTTGCACCATCTTAGTTTTCAAAAAATTATCTTTGCTACTGTATTAAAGATTTTATGTTATAAATATATTTTCTACGTTGAATCAATTTTAAGAAGAAAATATTTTAATCACATTTTTTACAATTAAATAAGAGAATTCTGAACAAATAGTAAACGTATCACGAGATACAATAAATAGTTTCTTTCATTACTATTCTGAAAAAACACCAAGCATTATGATTCTAAAAGAATATACAAATATAATATATAAAAATGGAATTTTTGTTTGTAGAATAGAATAATAAAAAAAGAATAAATAATATTTACTCTTTTCCTTTATATATCCTTCCATTTCAATGAATGTATTCATTGCCGGCAAGAAAATAAATATCATTCTTAATGAAACGAGATAACTATTTCAAATTCCAAACAATATTTCCATGCTTATTTCTTCTGTGGCAGTAACGCGCCATGAACTAGCTAGTAGATAATAAATTGTTCCCGTTCAGCCTTTCATTATGTTTTACTATTCGTAGAATTTCCTTTCCTGTCTTCAACAAGCTCTTCAGAAATGAGACTTTGGGCCACTCATAATGTGATAAAGCTAAGAAACGTGGTCATCTCATGTTCCTGTATAAATGTTATGCATCAGAGGAGTATAAATTATGTTCCGAAGAATAATTCCGAATAACTACATGAGGTCAAGGAGTGTTCATACGTCTGACCACTCATCGATCATGTCAGCAGCTTCACAAAAGGAATGCTGACACCATCATAATTGCTGACATAAATCATACCGAGGAAGATGTTTCATTTGGGAAAATTTATGGCATCGAAGAGGAATATATTTGTATTTTTATGAATGCTATAGCTAATAACTCCTTAGATGTATTGATGTTAGAAGTAAGAAACAAGATCGTATACAGCCAGTAAAGCCTTTTTTTTCTTATAACGATCCTTTTTTTTTTATCCGTCACAAAAAAAATGCGATTTTTCATTAAAAAAATTAATAATCGCTTTGACTGAAAAATTCGCTTGAATCATCTCTCGTGTAATGTTCAAGCTAGTGAAAAACAATTTGAACAAAATTTGAATTTGAATAGTGAACAAAATTATAAGTATAAAAAATGATTGTTTGATAAGTTTGAAACTGTTCGATAAATTTTTATGAAATACTTTAAAAGGATTAAATAATTTCTTTTTTATGATAAAAAAAATGTATTGAGTTTATTTATATTTAATTTCTACTTTTGTAGTTAAATGTAGATCATTACGATCTGTGCAGGAAGCAACAGGACTTACGTTTTCAGGAACATTTCCTTAATAACCGCATTCACACACTGGACAAAGACAAGACATTCACGCGCGCAGCTTATCAATACAGTATCACATCTCATTCTCATTACACTCGCAATGCATTATGGGCATTGGCATTGGCATGGGCATGGCATCTGGGATAGCCTATCAGGTATCGCCATTTAGTATCCAAAAGCGAAGATAAAAGTTATGTACCGCCATTCTTACACAGCATAAGGATCCACGAACAATCATATTCAACCAACAACAGTACATGTCTGTTTTACAGTGCTGGCTCATCGGTTGGAAGATAAAGATCAACCCAAATAAATGTGCGTGCCTCCTATTCACTAGAAAATTGGTAATGCCTGAATTAACTCCTATCCAAATTTTTGGCCAACCCGTCCCCATTGTAGATGAATACAAATACTTAGGGTTGATTTTAGACGCAAAATTAAGCTTTAATATTCATATTAAAGCAGCCCTAAGTAAAGCCACTGGCATGAGTACTAAACTCTATAGCTTAATTTCTCCTCGGAGCAAGCTGTCGATCTTCTGCTCTACAAGGCCATCTTAAAACCAATGTTGATGTACTGATCCCAAAGCTGGGAGGCCACGTCAGCTGTTGCATTCGAATTCAATCACATGATATGAGGGCGGAGCTAACCGCAAAACCCACGTGGTATCGTAAGTATGTGTATATGCATGTAAAAAAAAGTTTCAGTTCTCTTCTGTGAGTCTGCGCGTGTAATATGGTTTTGTTGTCATGACGGTAGCTTCTAGAATGGCTTACCGAATCTTGTCTCGGAATATAATTAGAAATTATATTTTTACTCGGATTAATTGTTCACGTGTCTTTATTTAAAATATGCACGTTATTAAATCTTGTTAAGTTTGATGTTACAAATAAACTGTTCAAAAAGACAACCAGCTCGTCATTGCTTGGAATCTCGTATATTTAATTTGGTGACACCATTCACTTATTATTTTTTATCAGCCACTAACATTAAGAAGTTTTCCAAAACCGACAACTGAGGAGGATGGCTAACGCTCCCTGGTACGTCAGATCAAAAATTATCCATAACGACCCCCAGGGCATATAACACACCATTCATGAATCATCTTCATTTATCATTAATAATTTTATTGTATTTATATTATGGTGATTCAGAGCATATTTCATCACATTAATTTTTGTTATTGTTCCATTAATTTAGGCATATTTTTTTGTCGCAAAACTTCTTATTCAAATTCAACTATTAGTTCACACTCTCCCTATATATATTTATATATCTTGTTCAAATTATCAATAAAATGCTTGTTATTCCTCCACTCAAGTTCAAAAGCATTTTTTTTTAATTTGTAGCTGGTGACACTTGATGTTAGTACAGTTTTTTTAAATATTAATTAGATAATTAAAAATTTGTAGTAATTTATATTTGGTCTCCAAAGTCACCAAATCAGTCACTAAATGGTCACCAAGCTTTGAGATTACTGATACGCTACCCGATCATAATTAATATACGATATATATAAATTATATAAAAAAGTGAGTAGGAATTGAATTAAAAATATTTTCTCATATATTTCTTGTTTTTAGTTTAGTTTAGTTCTTCTCTTTAATAAAATAACAAAAACCAAAACTGCACTAGAATTTTCATTTTTATTTTACTTCTGGCTCCAATTTCCGGTATGCAATTGATGTTTAAAATACCAGAATTAAATTTATCTCATCCGAAAATTAATAAATTTCGAACTGAAACATTTCAAACTAAAATTACGGAATTCGCAAAATGAAACTGCCTATTAATATAAAAATAGTAAAATATCAAAGAATAAGTCATTATTTACAGTTCTATTAAGTTATTTTATTCAGAAAATTGCAGTAAAGCTTTATTATGCATTTTTGTTAAAATATTTTGATTTGATTCCCATAGTTTATTTACGCTATAAAATGCTCATTAAACTAAATGCTGAAACATATGCAGACTACCCCGAAAAAAAGTTTGGAAGGTGTGAATGCAAAATAGAAGATTTTTTACATATTTTAACTTTAAAGAATAAATTTCTTCTCAGTTGGTCATTAATTGGCTCGTCATAACTCATTTCGGCGAGAAAAAAACCATTACATTAATTGTTAATTAATGAATTTTTAATGAGCTCCTTAGCGTATTTTTTGAAGCATCTAAAATTCTACCTTTGACAGACAAACCATTCTAGTTGGAAAGGATGCCTAGTGTTAGTCTTTATGTTTAACTGCCTCAACCAAGATATAGAGATACATAGTTTTTTTAACAATTTTTTATCAACAATAAATAGAAAAAGCGACTTTTAAATGACTATTAAAAATTTATTTCCATAAAAATTACTCTGATGGAAGCACAAAACATTCACTGTTTCATACAGATTATTTTGTTATATAATCAATATTCAATGAGCTAATTAGCATATTTTTTGAAACACGTTATCTTAAATTCTAATTTGTACAGACACACAGTTCTAGTTAGAAATGATGCCTAATATTCATTTTCATGTTGACTGTCTCAATCAAGTTATAAAAATATATAATTTTTTACAATTTTTTCATCAACAATGAATAGTAAAAGCGAAAATTTTTCTGTCATTTTAATTTTTAAATTGCTGTTAAAAATTTATTTCTATAATCTAACTTTCAATGAGGCACAAAAATCCCCTGTATCACAGATTATTTTGATATACAAATAATTGTATTTGGTTGATTTCTTGTTGAGTTAGGATTGTTTGAATAATCAACATAGCGGAAAAATATCATTCTTTATAAAATGAATTTTAAAAAAATCGAAACTAGAGTTTTTAGAGAAAGTCCCTCAAGAAAATCCCTTATAACTCAAGAAATATTTCGAATATTGACAACATCTTGGCGTCCTTTGAAATCAAAAGGATCAGAGAGCATTTTGAAATAACCAAAATACATTCGATATTTTGAACGACTTTTGTACACCTTAAACTAAAAACTGAAGCATATGTAAAGAATCTCGAAAAGAAGTAAACAAATTTAAAGAGCAAGTCACACATATACGGAATAAAATCGTTGCAGTAAAATATGGGAGCAGAAAATTAACTTCCACATTAGGTAACCTAGCATTGATGCAAATATAAGAAAAGGATGTAAGAGGTTAAACATACAATGCAGATTGAATTGAATGTTAATTTAAATAATTCTATTGTCCAAATACTACCATGCGAAACACGAATAGAGCTTTGATCTCTGAACACATTGTTTGAGCTGTTCAAACGTCTAGAATTTTATTTGCTATAATCGTATTCATTATAATTCTTGTAATGTTATTATTCATGTAAGTTAATTTATGTACTGTGGTAAAGTAGTATCTGTTAAATCTGTGAGGAACATTTTCTTGTGTATTTTCTCCCTTTACCTACTAAGCGCTCTGTGTGTTGTTCCATATTTTATTCCAAAAATAACTCGTCTCTAAGTGCCCAACCTGCCTTTAAAGTTTGTTAATGATAACTCTGGAAGAGTTTATAAACATTTTTTAAATATCGAGAATTTCATTTTTCATCTTTATTTAAAATATAATTTTTATTTAAGATATCCGTTTTGAGAATCTGAACCAAAAAGAAAATGTATATTGTACTTACTTCGTAGCTCATAAAAGAAGAATTATGAAGCAAGGTATCGTTGAAGCTCATGTTCATTAAGTCTTCCGCTTCGGCTATCGATTGGGACTACATATAAAAAAAAAGCAGGAGAAAAATTAAAGCAATAATTTTGAAAATAATGCGGTATCTGAACTCTTTTGGAGCAATTTTTTAAAAAGCATGATTTAGACATATTTTTACCATATTTCTGGGTTTAAACCTACGCAAAATTAGTAATAGGATGCCAGTATTTGAAATAAACATTAAAACTTTTGGAAATTGGCATTTAATGGCATAGGCTTAAACAAATTCTTTAAAAATTTCAAATTAGTTACACCAAAAACTATTATTCTGATATGAACAAAACTTATACCAAAATAAGCTACATCGTTTTTTCTAGGGGATGAACTACAATCGATGGTTGTAATAATAAATTAAAATTTTAGAACCAATCAAATATTTATCATGAAATTTTCAGCAAATTTATGATGGTATTATTCAAACAATGGGTTGTAAATTAAAAAAAATATTCACTCAATCTAAATTCTTTTAGTTCATTCCCAAGAAAATAGCATAAAGACAACGTCCGCCAAATTTCACAGCAATATGATGAGATATTTGATTTGAATTGAGCAAAAAATGAATAAAAATCAATTTCGAAAAACATGCATTTAAAGTATACAGTAACATATTTTAATAATAAATTATGGGGTACATACTCAAAATTTACCTCACTTATAGATTACAACGTCTTCCTCCTCATATTTTTATAATTTTTCTTTCTTAATTATTTTTAAAAAAATGTGGCAATTTTTGCATTTAGCAGTGGATACTGCTTAGATTCGTTTATTCAGTCTTTAAATCGGTGTTTCCGGCTATTTAAATGATCACTGCTGGTTTACCGATCATTATTAAAATATTAATACCTTGACTTCAAATCAACGTAGAGACAAGTCAACCTGATTTGGATATATCAAAGACTAGTCAATAAAGGACTTTTTAAAAATGTCACTATTCGCGAATATTTTGTTGCTGCTCTGGTGATCTTATTGGCTGTTGAATTTTTAATGGCATCTTAAGCAATATTTTGAGGTGATTTTTTATCGCCTTTATTTATTTATTATTCAGGTAGAGGGCGCCACGACGGCTGCACGAAGGATGCGTATTTGTTTATTTTCATCGTCCTTGGTCACGAATGCTACGATTGGAGATAGCTAGGATCGAACTTACGATTCGTTTCTAGATAACGTGACCACAAGACTAAAAGTGTTCATCCAGCCTTGAGGATGTTATCTGGTTTATAAATCTTCCCTTACGCATTAAAAAGATATATTATTTAAATTTGGTAGATTTAACATTGGTAGCATTTACTTTTAATTGATTTTAAATGAACGACACGTGTATAGTCGATATTTTGCCATCCGTGAGAATGTATAATTTCAGCTATTAGATTCGCAACCAGTTTGTCCAGATATACGTTGAAACTCTTACACATATAGGATTTTTAAACGGTTTATACTTTACTTTATTATATTGTTACATTAAAAGGAAATATTACTTAAATCTGGTATGTTTAACATTGGTAGCATTCAATTTTGGTTATTTTAAAATGGTCGGCATGTGTTAAGTCGATGTTTTGCCATCCGCGATAAAGTACAATTTCAGCTATTAGATTATTTTTTTTTGTAGCAACTAATTTGACCAGATATATGTTGAAACTCTTAAGTATGTATGAATTTTAAACGATTTTAAAAGTGTCTCCAGTCAAAAGCAATAGAATTTAGCTAAGGGTACAGGTTTAGCATATTCGCAGTATAGCAATCATTAATCGAAGATAATGCGTAAGACATAATAGTAGTTTGACTTATAGAAGGTCTTACATCACTGGTGAGTCTTCGAGTCGAAGCCTGTCTTGATCCAGGAATGAGATAATCTGAGGATACTGGGTAGTTGCGCAAGGAAGCACGGATTGTCGTTTCATCACAAGATCGTCCAGTTTCGGACCAAATTCTGAAAATGTATAAACAATGCAAGCATTAACACTTTAGTGGATACTCACATGTATTTTATAGCATAGTTAATATCTTTCACATAACATGTGGGTGATGGAACTGCCGAAGGTTATTGTGCATTCTGTGCGATTATTGGTGAACAATTTTTTAAAATTATTCTTCAAAAATTTGCCGATTGCCGAAAACATTCGATTGTGTAGATGTGTAGATTGTAAGATGTTCTTTGAAGTGTTAATTAGGAAACTAAGAAAATGTTTTCACATAAGGTTTTTTTATGTAGATTGTAAGATGTTCTTTGAAGTGTTAATTAGGAAACTAAGAAAATGTTTTCACATAAGGTTTTTTTATGTGAATAATCTCCCAAATACCCTTTCAGCGCCATTCAAACTCTCAACTCTCTCAAACATACAGCTATCTACTAATTAAAGACTGGCAAGTCTTAATAAACATAAATGACATTATTTATCAATATGAATTTGATAACATTATTGAAAAATGATAATAATTGTAAATTTATTAAAAGTCAAGTAAATTGAGCTTGTATATGAGGAGTATTTCAAGAAGGATTCAAGCTGTTTTAACTGCCAAAATTGTCCCCAAACCATATTAGGAGCAAAACACTGCGTTTTGTATGGATTTTCCATTATTTTGGCCAACCTCTACGAAACGCAGAGTAAGCATTGTCCCCCTCTCTCAAAATCAATCTCTACCATATGCATGCATTCATCAGGAAATCAGAAATCTCAATCATTCAGACATTAATATCATATGATGCATTGCCTTAAAAAGCTCAAATCAATACGAAGCATGTAAAACTCTTTAAAATTTGTACCTAAAACTTTAAATTAAGCTTATTTAACATATAAATTTTATGCTTCCGATCGCAGAAATTCTCATGACAGACTCGGCTATTTCCATTATCTACCTTCACTTGAACGTCGATATATATGTACAAAATGTTAACGTACGTGGCACAGCAATCGCCTTTATTACATATTGACGAATGGCAGCAAGTAAATAAATTAGAACGAAGTATATTAACAGATGATGCAAACGAATCAGACAGATGTATACAAAAAATTCAGACTTTTCACAGAGCGTTGCTGCAGCTTATTAATGGAGTTGAAAAATAATGTTAGAAATGCTTGGGACAAGACCCTCCAAACTTTGATTCACTCAGGGGTAGAAAGATATAAAATAAAATTTAAAAATAGGCATCAACGTTCAAACGGGCACGAAAAAAGAATGAACTATTACAAATGAATAATCGTTATTACTTACAGAAATTGAAAACAGATATTCCAAAATTACCACCATGTAAAAATGATTTTTACATGTAAACTCAACTCGTTTTAAACTAAAAAAATGTTTTTTTTTAAAAATTATATTAATTGTATTTATGTAGTATGTTCTTTTAGTTTTTACATATAGAGCATTATCTGTAACAATTCTTAATGGTTTAGAATTTCACACTTCTCAATCAAAATATTCGATCGCATACTTCTGCCAGTTTTAAATATGAAACTAAAAAAATTATTTCTTGGACATAAATTCCTATTTTCACTTCTACTTTTATTTCGTTGCCTGCTTTATAATCTGTTTTGACTTTTTCAATTAAACTCTTATCAATAGCAAGAATAAAAGTTTTTAAAAAATGCATTCTAAATTGATATTTAACAAGCCAAAGAGTTAATAATTGGAGCAAACAATCCTGTCTCCAAAGGAGATTAGTTTCTTAGATAATTTACAAATAAAGAACGGAAAGAAATTATCACCACAAACTAACCCGTGTCTCGCTATGGTAGACGAAGGTGCCATGCTGACTTCATTCAGCAATGTGCTTTGAGCGACGCTACTTCTATTCGCTGACATCCACAACTCCGGCTCTAAGCTAAATCGGTCCAAAGCACTGTAGCATCGGCTGGTCCTCTCACTCAAATATTCATGTCCACTACCCGCATGGGCTGCTTTAGAACTCTGATTGCTGGCTACAGACAGACGACGGTTACGACCAGTTCCTGTGCTCCTAGCTGGAGGTGGTAATCTTGCGTCTCTCAATTCAGCCAACTGTAAGAAAATAAGCGGTTAAAATCGTGCAAAACAACTTAAAACTTTATGAATAAATGTTAAGCAGTACCTGATGAAATTACATTTAAACTGTATGATTAAAGGTGTTAAGCAGTACTTTATGACATTACATTTAAACTGTGTGGTGAAGATTGTCAAGCTGGATGATATTACATTTAAACTGTGTGATGGAGGGTGTTAATCAGTACTTGATGTTATTACATTTAAACTGTATGTTTAAAAGTATTAAACGGTACGAGATGTTATTAAAAATTTTTAGTCATAATATGGCATAACATTCCATAATATCTCAAAACTGCACAAAGTTACGAATCCTTGATTTTACTCTACAATTTTCAGGTGAATTTTAGTCCCGTTACAGTGGTTCTGCCCTCTTATTATGCCTGCTTAGCTGGAATTCCAATCGAGATTTCCATATTATTCAAACTGACTCTTTGTAGAATTTTTTAAGCTGATGAAGGATTGCAACTCCTTAATCTTGGAATGGTTTTATTTCCTTTCGATTCATTTTTCTCTCCGGCTGATATGCTGACAAGTTAGCTGTTTTCTTTACCGTCTGAGCAAGAGTAGCTGCTTTACCACTGAGATCCTGTCATTCCTCATTCCTTCTCAATCTGTGGTCTATTAATCACGTTGAGGAAAATTTTGCTCTCTCATCCAGTTGTCTTTTTTAAGAGATATTAATTTTATTGTTAACAATGAACCTAGATGTTTTAACTAGATGGTTGTACCTAGGATGGTATATCTAGATGGTTAAACTAGGTAGCAAATCTTATCTTCAATAAGATCAATCAATCTGTGGGAGAAATAACATTTCAACAACTTTAAAAAAAAGAGCGATTTCATATTGTCTTGGACTTAACTGAATATTTCGTCAAAGTAATTAAAAATTCCTTCATCATATGGTAATATAATGAATTCAATATCTATTCAAACCACATTCATCAAATAGTATGCTGTCTAATTATTAAAAATCATATTTTTATCAATATATTTGAACAATTAAAGGTCTTTGCGGTTAACGTACTCCAACTTCTGGACAATTTGATGAAAAAAAAAGAGAACATTCTTTAATTTTATTTAAAATAGATGGATTTTATCGACATTCTTAGAGATAGAAGCCAAAATTTTTTTCTGAAATTATTTGAGTTCTCTCATTTTAGTATCAAATATTTATTCACAAGTTATTCAAAATTATACATGTTGCATCTTATATATATAGTAAAATAAAAATTTGTGATCTGTTACCAAAAAAAGTTTTTAATTCCTAACATGCGGAATTTTTGTTGAATAGGAAAATTCTTTAGTTAATAATATTAATTTCAAATTTTAAGCATAAATCAAAATTTTAAAAACAAAAGAATTGCCTAGAAAATTAGCCATTTTAAAAATTAGAGTAAAGTAAAAATTCGATATCATTTCATATAGTTCAGAACATTAATGTGATGCACATGTTACTTAATGATAATTTAAAACAGTTTCATTAGTGAGAAAAGCTGAACAATTTTGAAAGAATTAAAAAAAATCAACATATACTCCTCTAATGATTGTGAATTTTAATAATTTTTTGATATTCATATTTTCTAGTAATTTCATTCATTGAAGATATTTTGAGAGTAATAATTTGCTGCATCATTTCAAAGTATTACACAGTCCTCAATATTTTTTTATAAATATTAAATTTAGACTATGATTGGGAAGACAGGCAACGTTGAGAATGACCGTGTTAACTAATAAATGTCAGTTCAATTTGACCAAACTTATTATTTTTTATTTTACGTTTCCTGTACTTCTTTATGTCTAAAATACTCATTGAAATTTTCGAATCAACGGATATTGAAGAGGAACTGAAAACAGGAAGACAAAGGTTAATGGGTAGTAAAACGTTTTGGTAAGATATCATGGATGCAAGATTTTAACATCATTCCATAAAATCTTGATTTCTGATTTCTGATTTCTAAACTTCATAAGCCTTTTGTTTATAGAAAATAAATAATATTTTGCTCCCTTTGCGACGTACAGATTATGCATTATTAATGTTATTCATCATTTATCATGATCTTACCAAAATAATTAATTACCTAAGAAACGCAAATTAAGGAATAAAAATAAATTTTTAAAATGGGTCCCTAAAAAATACAAATAAAATAGGTTTAATTAGTTTTTGCCAAGATTAGAAAAATCCTTTTTTCGTCTTCTTTTAGCTTGAAGTCTTCAACTAAAAAATTCACAGTCAGTATTTCCAGTGCTTGCTTAAGGCGATGATTTTATAATTATTGATTTTTGTTTCTTGATGTAGTAGTTTTAAATCAATTGAAATTATATTTAATAATTATCTATCATTTTCACATAATAATGCTTTATCTTGTAGAGCATGAATCTACGAGTATTAAACTTGATGAAGCCATTGAGAAATTTCATCTCACAATGTCAATTTCCATCTATACGTCGTGAATCCCTCGTTCTTTCTCTTTATTTAGATTTAAGGTAACAGACTACGTTCTCAGGAAATTAAAAAAAAAATGATTTTTCAAAAATTATTTAAAAATATGAATTTAGACGTATTGTCAATTATAGTACAAAATACCATAAATACAACAAAATTATTTGAAAATATATATTTTGAAAAATACGAAAAATTGTAGTAACTTTTAATGAAATTCAACCAAAACGGTTATAACTCAACACAAAATTGTGATGCAACAATCTTATTTTTCTTTATACACAACTTAGAATATACCGATTAATGAGATGAATCAAAACTCTAAGAAAAATATTGAGATGCTAAGAAGTGGTGGATAAAAATATGCGTATATATACATTTGTTTCATAAATTTGCAACTTAATTATTGTAAAAACATCTATAAATGAAGAAATGTTTCACCAACAATAAAACTTTTGGTTTATTTCATTGTCTATATGATAAAAAACATATGCAAAAAATTTTTATGTCAATACCTCTATTAGTTTTTGAGATATCATGTTACCAGTGGAGGATTTTTATGAAAATTAATGTTTTGAGAAAATGGAAGTTAAAGACAAAGTTTAGCTGAAAAAATATGTGACCCTGGATGATAGATCAGGTCTTCCTTTTCCTAGAAAAGATAAACAATTTCATAAAGAAGAAAGTCTGAACTACAAGAAAAAACAATTAAAAAATTGCCAATGTGGTCGATAACCAGTGTTTTTATCGTGGTTGGATACTTTAACACGTTGACTGCCAACTACGAAGTAATTCGTAGATGGCGTTCTTTTCTAGGACCGAACCATCTATGTTATTAGATGACACCTTCTCTACTACAGTTAAAAGATAGCAAAGAAGGGGTCATCAAATTAAATAATTAGACAGATGGTCCTGAAATCAGGCTAGGGTAATGGCAGTGAACGGGTTAACACCACACCAATTCTTATGTAAATTATTTTTAATCTGGATCTGAATAATTATTCTAAGTATTTTCATTATTTTAAAGAAAATATAGCTGCAATCTGTTTATAAAAATTCTGTTTACATTTAAAAACAAAACTCTGAATAAATTGAATGTTAGTTCATAGATATTTTTTTTAATATGAGGTTTAATAAAAATTATTGAAAGTTAATTACACTAAACAAGATATTTTATGTACATTTGAGTTCAGTAAGGGATTGTTTCAGTTTCTGTTTCAAATATGTTTCATATCTTGAAGTAATCAAATAACTTCTCCTTTGATTCTTTCACTTCAAATTTTTCAGATAAATTATATATGATTAATATCATTTGGAACGATAAGTTTTTGATATAAAATATTTACCAATTGCTGCTATTTGTCTGTGTGGTTTATTGCAAGATTTTATGAAGTTGAAATAAAATAGGCGTTATTTTCAATAATAGGTGTTATAATTAATTGTAATTTATTTTTTACTATTTGTAATTCAAAATTCATAACTTTTTTTTAACTTTCTTACATTTAACATGTTGACTGCCAACTACGAGATAGATCGTAGATTGCGCTCCTTTCTGGCACCAAACCATCTGTGCCATTAGATGACACCTTCTCTATTGCATTTAAAAGATAGCAAAGAAGGGGGGCATCTCATTAGATGAATGGTCCTCTATCAGGCGAGTGGCAGTGAACGTGTTAAGGAAGATTTAATGGAACGAGATCAGATTGATTTGTCCCACTGTTGTTTTAATATAATTTTTGTGTAAAACATAATAAAAGCAGATAGTTAAAAGCAGAATTAATAACTATATAAAAAAAGAAAAGTCCTGCTACCTGAGTGGTGCAGGTGTCGTAGGAGATCTTGTCCAAGTGGCAGAGGCTTCCTTGGCGTCTGGGCACGCTGGGATACAGGGAGGAAGCTTCGCAAATCAGTGACTGGGTGCTCATTCTTCTTCCGGGAAGAGTGGAGAATGTGGAACACACTTCTCTGCCGTCTTCTCTGCTGCAGTCGAATAGCATCTGCGGATCGAAAAATACAGATCAGAGAAATACGAGGAAAATCTTTACAAAATAAAACAAGAAATGAACAATATAGTGTTATTTATAATACGAATACTTTTAATCATGTTAGTTGAGATATTTAGTTTTAAAATAATTGTCTATTTTCAATTTTTTAATTTCTATTTTTTTTATTGGTAATATAATATTTACCATTTAGTAAGCCCTCTTGAATTTTATATCTCTGTTATGTTTATTATGGAATATCAAACTAATTTCCTTAATATTCTGAGTACGCAAGAAGTAATTCCTACTCAAAGATGCCATACTTAAATTATAAAATCCAACCGAGCAAAAAGAATGAAATTAATCTTTTAAGAATACTTAATCTAAGAAAATAAAATATATTAAAGGGCTTTTAAAGATTATTAGTCAGATACACTTTAAGCGCTGAAATCTGAATATATTACAGCAATAATTTCCTGTACTTCCATATGCGTATAATTTTTTAAAATTAAATACAGATAAATTTAAATTTCTACTTTATATTTTAAGGCATATTAATATGATTTTAAATATAATTTATTCAACTAGAAGAAATAAGCAGGTTTTTTATTTATACATACAGCGGTAAATAACGGTTAAACCGATGATTATAAATAAATATTTGTGATAGTTTTTCTTTACCACTAAATTTATTGATGATTAGGAGTAATTATCGATGATTGTACATAATCACCAATTTGTTATCTTTACAATCACAAGCAAATATCTTTTCGATTACAAATATTGAAATTATGGGTTTTTTATATTGATAACACTGCACTCTACCTTTTATAAAGATATCATTTGTTTGTTTTGTTTTAAGGGGCTAATCGAGAAGTCTTTTTAAAAGGTGAATATGTAAATGATGTAGAAATATTTACCTCCAGTAACCAGTTGATTAAAAGAGTCGAACATCCTCCACCACGATACCAGTCCACATACTTTTCCCTTGGTAGAGTTGAGTGCAAGAGAAGTGCCATCACCCGATTGGTGTGCTGAAGTTATGCCATCACCTTCCGGCCAATCACCCGATATATCAGTTATTTCCGTCACCATATCCATTACATCACTCATATAGCATGCATCGGAGGAGCATTTAGAGTGCAGATTAGTGGTAATAGTGCTTGGGAACAAATATTCTACACAGTTTCCGCTTTACAAGCTTATTTAAAAAATATGGACCCAATTTAATTAATTTATATTTCACGAAATGAAATTCTTTTGAACAGATTACATGCCAAACGAAAGAGGAAGGTTCAATGCTTTGTTTATCACCTCTTAGGCAGTGATACTTGCAGGACTCGGCTTAGTCTCATCTTAGTCTATTGTAGCGCCAAGTGAGCCTCGTCAGACTCACTTGACGCAACAATTCTCACTCACGCTCTCTATGACACTATAAAATCGTTCGTTTCTCCGAGGACTCACTGATAGGGGAGTATTGAAGTGGTATCTTAATAAGTCAGTAACAGCCACTAAATATTGGTGATCACTTTTGTCTGGCGGATATGTTACGTGACAGCAAATCGTAGGGTCGCGATTTGAATTCTTTTCGGAATTCAACCTCCACACTGGCGCAATATCACGATACAACCCGCTACAACTTGTACTCAGCAACAAATGCTTTTCCGCCTGTGGGACTACTGTGTTTACGTTTAGATAGTTATCGTAGAACAAAGGCGTGGGGGATGCACATAGGAAATTTATAACACGTTTTTAAAAAGTTGTAGCTTCCTCTTTCCAATATCATTTAGATTGTTCATGCTCAATTTATAATCATCAGATACAAATTAATTAAATTGGGTCCCTTTGAATAACCCTGTACAAAATGAATTAGTTTCATATCATGCTTAAGATATTAACAAAAATCATGATTTGATCGGCATCGTAGTAATTTCTAATCTGCACTCTGAATGATTCCTCTTGAAACTGTTCGAAGGGAACTGAAACTACATATCACGTAGACCAATGCACAATACATTAAATTCAGATTCTTGTAAACATGAAACTACTTTAAATAGTTTATTACATCGTCCAATTTGTTTTCAATAAATGGTTAAATTAAAGTTAATAATAAAACTGAAATACATTATTAGAAAAAAGGTTTAAAATAAAATTATAGCTGTCAAATTTTGCAAAACATTTATAAAATTATGCATATATCAGCTCAGTTTGCTTTTAACTTTGGGCTTTCAAATTCGAAGATAATTCAGAAGCATAAAAAGTAAGTGAATTGTGTTACGATATCTTATTAAAATGATCGATATCTTAAATCTAATTCTTTTTCAGATAAAGATGAAAAACAATAATTTTAGTATTTATTACTTCATGTATATTAGAATATTTATTTAGTTTTAAAATTTTGAAGTAACGACAAAAGTCTATTTATTTCACTCTGCCAAAGTATTCGAAGATAAATATTTGAGGTATATTATTATGAAGCGTTAATATAAATTTAAGATTTCAAGTTTCTCTATTTTAAGTTTGGAAATTAAAAGTCTTTTAAAAGAAAAATTATAAATATTCTATTGAGTTTCGTCAGAAATATCAACTATTTTCTGCATTAATCGTATCAATTTACTCCACTTTTATTACAATTTTCATCTGAATAATAGAAACCACACCCTTTAAATATTAATACAGTGCATTTGAAAATAATTCGTGATTTAGTGTAATTAATTCTTTGGATTAATTAGAAAATACTAACATTTCGAAAATACGTAACAAATTAAGAAATCTGTAGCAAATTACGACTATTTTAATTTACTTTTCCAGCTTCAGGATTTCAACGGAATTTATATTTTTATAAATCAGGACTAATAGTGAAAAAGAAAGGTAATTTAGATCTATATACCTCATCAAGATATATAGTTTGTCAAATTAAATAACAGACATCCACCAACAACCGCAATTTCAGAAAAATAGGTGAGAACATATGAAAGAAAAGAGCATTCACATACCAATAATAACAGAATTTATTAATTCTAAAACAATGGCTTTTTACACAACCTTTTCAGATAAAGTTTGAGTTTCAAAATAAACTCAGCATACAAATTCAACATGTCGTTTTTTACAGCTACATGTCATTCAGCAACTGATTTTATTACTTTAAATACTTGCGTAGTATCCTTGCTGTATCAGCGTAGATACAGGTCACTTTTTGCATTGATTCACTCGACTTCAGTACTTAAATTACACGAAATAACTTCAAGTACATACTAACACAAAGATAACAAATGTGTAAACCTGAGAATTGAATGTAAGTACAAAGTATTTGCGTTGTAGCAGCTATAATAGTTTATCGCTCAGGGATAAAACGATGACTAAATCTTATGTATTGGTGATGGAGATTCTGCTGCTTAGTATCCATATAATAGTTCATTTACTAATGTAAATAAGTATTCAAACAACTTCAGAAAGATGGCATAGATTAAAATAATATTAAAATATTTTGGGAGTGCTGTTTGTTGAATAAAATACCTGAATAATTCCAGCAAATATAACAGCAATAAAATGATTAATAATTATTTTCCATGTGAAATTTATATCATGCTTAATGTTATATAATTTGCTTAAATAATGTAATGATTGTTTCCCTGAAAAACATACACGCACGTTTAAGCTTCTCCATCATTAAAATTTCAAGTGTTCATATTTGTCAAAGTTTTGAAAACAGTGCAATGTAGTTCTACTTTTACATAATTAAACTATTTAGAAAAACTTAACAAAAACGCATATTTTAAAAAAATGCCAAAATAATCGTATTTTTGCATCTGAATATACTTAACATAATATTTACATTTAAGAAATACATATTCATAGTTTAAGAAATTGATTTCATAAACATTGGCATCTCTTTGGCGCGTAATTTTCCACAGAAATATTCATTCGCCTACATTATGAGAGAGTCACATAACAGCTCAAACATTCGCCATTGAATGGAACTCTTCATCTGAAGGCGGATAAAAATAGTCCCCATATGGAACGCTTGGCGTTTTGTGTAATGAAAGAGGATGAATAGTTAAAGTCCTAATGGTCACCACCGGTCCATTTCTGGCGGCATCCTGTAGTTAGGATAGGGTGCGTTTACCTTATTTGGGTGACTGTGCTTCGCCCTGGGTATAAGCACCGTCGGCACTTGGAAGTCGGCTGAAATGTGATCATCAATGCTGTCGTTACGGCGGCTTCGTTTCATCGTCGAATTGGCATGATCGTCCTGAAAAATACATTCACCCGTTATTGCTCTTCAGATAGAGAACTCGTGGACTCTAGATCATTTGATCTAGACCAAGTTTCCGAATTTTTTCAAGGGTAATTTATATCAACGACTTCTAAAATATTCATCATCTGTCATGCGAGGCCGCAAATCATAACTTTTTCATATTAACACGTTGATTGCCAACTATTGGATAGATCGTAGATTGCGTTCTTTTCTAGGACCAAACCATCTGTGTTATTAGATGACACCTTCTGCACTACAGTTAAAATGTAGCAAAGAATGTGTCATCTGATTTGACAGATGGTCTTAATATCAGACGAGAGTAGTGGCAGTGAACGTGTTAATACTATGAAATAAAATAGTTTCAACTGGTTTGCAATACTATTTACTTTTTGCGATCGTTTAACTGAACTTCACTTGTTTCATATTCATAAAATGTGAATATTTCGATTGATTTTCAACTCATTTTCTGATCCGTTTAGAGGATTTTCGAATCTTTTACACTTATGCATTTAAAATGACTAAATATTATTTAAATATTTTTTAAACCTAATTTTCAATTAATGGAAGATTTTAATGAAAGCCCTAAAGATTCGATTGTAATAGTATCGCTTGGTAATAAAACAGAGAAAGAAGTTATTTTCAGTTTCTACTTTATTCATTGTAACGAACTAAAAGTAAAGCATTGAAAAGTATCAAAACTAAAGATCATGAGTCATAAAAATGTATTTTTAAGACAATTTTCATAGAATTTATTACAGCAATAACAGTGTTTATAAAAGATTGCAAAAAATATTTTAATACAAAAATTTTAAATCTATCAAGACTTCTATATTGTATTTGAGTTTGTCATTTAACGGATGACGTAATATTACGTCGATTAAAAAGAAAACTAAAAGAGAAATATTTCACTAAATCTAGGATATTTTGCTTTTTAAATAAACAACATTAACTTTAAAGCAACGAAAAAAAAACATCATCACAAGTAAATATATGGATGCATGAATATGATAAAAGCAAATAGTTTTGAAAAAATTATGGCTTATTTGAGTTGAATCACATTTTCTAAAAAAACCAGATTACAATTTAAAGTAAAATCTTATGAGCATGAAATGCCTGTTACATCACTTTTAAAATTATATACATGTTTAATTTTAGAGATATATAGTTATATTTATAAGCGCAGGTCTTGAAAGGAATTGTATTTCTTACATTAAAGGAAAAAAAAAATATTACATTTTGCCCCCTGAACCTCAACAAAGAAAATTAGATAACGTTCAACTACGTTTTTCATGTGATAAATAATAACTAAAAATAATTTGAAATAATTTATTATGCTGATATTTTTAATTGCATACTTATCATCTGGAAAGCTAAAAGTGAGCTTTCTGCTCTCTAAAATAAAGGGTTTAAAATTAAAAATATGAAACATAATCATGAACTATCGATAAAATGCTGATAGGGTTTTCAGCAATATAACTTTAAAAAAATTCAGACAATCTTATTAAAATTTCCTTAACACGTTGACTGCCAACTACGAGATAATTCGTAGATTGCGTTCTTTTCTAGGACGTCAACTACGAGAGATCTCGTACTGTGTTTACTTGCCATTTTTGTGCAGCTACGAATAAACGCGTAGTATATCAGCGCTAATATCGATAGATGGCTTCTGAGAAAGGAACGCAAAATCAATGCTGGCTTGCATACACATAAAATTTATTAAAAAACAAACAAAAAATATAATTATAAAAATTAGCTGAAATTAGTTAGTGTCATTTTAAGCCAGATTTCTGAAAATTGCCGTAAAGATTTATTTATTATTAAAGACGAACTTAATGAATGAGCGAAATCAGATCGTTTCTAAAAGTAGAAGAAAGAATTGCTTCACTTACCCCGAAGCCGTCGTACCCGTGTGGGGGTGGTCTGTGCTCCCCACTGCTCTCACTGCTCGAATCCATTATCATGGCTTTTCTATCCAGTGTTCCAGCCATAGGGGGCACCATGCCCTTGAACACGTTGTTGGGCTTCGGTTTCTGCGCCCGCTTTTGTCTTAATTTGCGGCACCCACACAGCAGACAGAACATGGTCAAAATCAGTAGGGCCAGGGCGATGGGAAGGGCAATAGCCAGGACTGAAAAATATAAGAACCTCTTTAACGATACAGGGTTGGATCTTTCCTTATAATTGAATAATGGAGATGAATTATTTTTTATTATACTAACATAAAGCGAAATAAGGATTTATGAAAAATGAATAAATCTATATATGTCGATCCACAATATGGATGCATACGTTGAATAAATGCTAGATAAATTATTAATAAAAAGTGTCTAAGCAACAAAAAATTAAGTTGATTACATTTTTTGAATTAAACATAATTAAATTAAATTATATTTATTATCACAGGAGTTCTTGTAATTTGAGCTATGAACTAACAGAATTGTAATGAACAAAAGAAAATGACGTTTAGTATTCATTCCAACAGTTTTTAATTTCAATGGATCTTTCCTTTTCTTTTGTGGAACGTTTGCTCATATGGAACCCTCAATTATTCTCAAATTCATATAGATTAATGAAAGAGAGTGTGCTAATAATAATAATATATATATGAGTGTGTGTATTGATATTTTAACATTTAATTTCAATCCAAATTAGTTTTCTAAATCATTACCTTATAAAAATCATTCAAAAATATTCTCTTATTCCTGATCAGATTCCACGCTATCTACTCTTACAAGAAATACTTTGTGAAGTTCTCTAGTCAGCGATTCTCACGGTGAGAGTGATTGATAATAGTTGCTGACCTAAACAAATAGTTTTACAAGATGATCCCTGTGTGTTCCCCTGTTGTAAAGTGGCATATTCAGAGATCCCTGTGAGAATCTTAATAATATATTAGCACTAAAAACAATCTTTTCCCTATCAAAATATGCTATATAACAAGAGGGAAGATTAATTTCTTGCTTTTCCGTCACATTTGCTTGCCCGCGGTGCGTGTAAATATGCTGCTGCCTCCGGAGGCAGAATAAGGCAAAATTAAAAATGAAAAGCCTGCTTAAAAAATTTTAAGTCATCACGTATGTATATATATGTTCCGAATCTTGAAAGTATATGGATCAAAATTATTGGAAGGGCCTAGTTAATGGCAGACATATTTTCGCCCCCTTTGATAATAGAAAAAAAATCCCTTTATGATAATAATGTGAATTTTAAATCCTTGCTACATGTTTTCATTTGTAATTTAATAATTATTTAAACTGTACGTAGATTCTTGAGATCTAATTTTGATAATAACGTCTATAATAATTTGAAAAAGGGGATTTGAAAAAACTTTTGTTGGAGTTTTCAAGGAATATTAATTATTCAGGCTTTTTATTTTTAGAAAAAAGTTTTAATTTATGTATATGCATAATACTGACTAATTTTACTAGAGATTCATTCATCACATTTATTTCCTACTTGAAAAATAAACTACCAGTATCTTACCCAAACCATTTATTTCACATTGTTTTCCGAGATACATTCTGTAACACCTATATTTGGGAAGAAAAATTTCATATGAGTATCCGAAACAACATAAGTGCTAAAGACTGAAAATTTAAACAAAAAATGGTTATGTTTTTACCTGCAGAATTTGTTGTCATCTTCAGTCATTATACAAACACCACGATTATTACAATAATCACAATCCTTGACTTCACCTGTAAGAAGCATATATATTATCACTTTAAAAAAAAAATTAGGCTTGAAATAATAATTATGTTGCTGTTGGTAAAAGACGAAACCAACGCAACGTTAGGGTTCATAGCCAGATAACATTACCACAAGACAAAAAGTGATCACTCAGTCTTGAGGTTGTTATCTGACTTATACAGCTTTCAACAACAATTCTGTTTTGAAAATGGACAATTTATTTGAGTATATAAACTCCTTATCCTAAACATGATTTTTTTACTCTAACCAAGACAAATTGCATCCAAGAGACAGATGATAAGGCTTGTGAATTTATTTTGAAAGAAAAGTATTAATTTTGAAATGAATTTATATGGATTACTTTATAGAGTAAGTGGTAAAATATATTGTTTTGCATAGAAGTCCTTCCATTCAGTTAAGCGTTAGAATGATCTTGATCAAAAGAAATACGAAATTAATTCAATTTCCTGTTAACAATTGAAATAAAGAAAAATGAAAGAGAGAAGTAATATTCTTAGTGAATAGAATTTTGAGATGAATCATGCCAAATTTAATAATGAATGTGACCTAAAGTAGGAATTTAGTGAATAAAAATATTAATTTTTGAAAATACGAGTATCACTGCCAAAACATGCCGTAGATGTCATTAAGACTAATAACGACTCATACGACATCTATTATTACTAGACTTTTTAAAATTAAAATATTATGCCACGTTAATAATTCTCAATAATTTGTTTTGGCTTAATTGAATCATTCTGTTCAAGTGTATCATTGCTGTTTTATAAAACAAAGAGAAAATCTACACAATCTATAAACATAAAAATGAATGTTTGCCTGATTGTCCCTGATGTGCTATCGTACCGCTCATACGATTGAAATAAAACTTTGACTGCTTAATACTTGCATTTACGGGATGGCTATAGGCATAGTTAAATTATCTAATGCATAACAAATATTTTTAGACCTATTTACAGCATCTATTAACCATGGAGTAACCACCAAATAATTCGTCGAGACACAAAATATTCAGTAATGGAGCTAAATTCAAATTAGACGTTAATATTTCGTAGCTATTGTACGTAAAAACAATGTAAATCTTTCTCTGAGGTAATAGCTATATTAGGGAGTGTGAGAGAATGTTTTAGGGGAGCCAATCCTATAAGTTCGAAATTTTAATAAACATTTGAAAAAAATTTAGTGTTTTTTGCAGTAACTTCCGAAAATGTTATAGTATAAATAATTTTGCACCATCTCAGTTTCCAAAAAATTATCTTTTCAACTATAATAAAGATTTTAGGGCATAAATATATTTTCTATGTTTAACCAACTTTAAAGAAAAATATTTTAATCACATTTTTCAACATTAAACTTGCGAATTCTGAACGATTATGAAACAAATCATGATATACAATAAATAGTTTCTTTCATTACCATTCTGAAAGAATACCAAGCTTTACAATTCTAAAAGAATTCACAAATCTAATACATAAAAATGAATACTTGTTTGTAGCATAGCACAATAAAAATAGAATACATCCTGTTTATGCTCCTCCTTTATGTATCCTTCCATTTCAATGACGACAAGAAAATAAATATCTTCCTTTCTATCATTCTTAATTAAACAACTATATGAAAGTCAAACGATATTTTCTAATAATATTTCTCTTATTCAGATTTAATTAACATCAATTACTTAGCCAGTTGGGAACTTTTTTTTACTTAGTGCTATGCCATGGTTCTAATAAAAAATATTTTGTGATTTTTAATGTTTCATTTGAAAGCTTTAATGGAATACTTATGAGGAATACCTGAACAAATTCTTCCTGGCAGTAGAGGTTCAAGATCTTGATATCCATCTTTGCATTCGCACGTGTAAGATCCAGGCAGATTTATGCAAATGGCACTTCGTGAACAGTCGTTAAATGTGTCATCAAAACATTCATCGAAATCTACGAAAGCAAATAAGCGTATGCAATGAATATTAGAAAGCAAAGACGCACATTTTAAGGTGTACGTACACACTAGAAGATTTATTTGAAAAAATTAACTTTAAACATTCAATTTTTTTCACAGTAGGTCATTAATATATGTTGAATCTTATTTCAATGAGAAAAAAATCATAGAACATTAATTAATAATTAAGTAATTAATATTTAATGAGTTAATTAGCATTTTTAAAAAATGGCATTTTAAATTCTAATTGGAATTACACATTTTTATTGGACACACAATTCTAGTTGAAAGTTAGTGATACTAAGTCTTCATTTGGCTACCTCAATCAACTTATAAAAATATATAAATATATTTTTTACAATTTTTTCATCAAAGGTAAATAGAAAAGGCGAGATAGTTTTTCTTTATTTTTAACTTTTAAATAGCTATTGAAATTTATTTCTATAAATGTAACTTTGGTTGAAGCACAATACATCGACTGTTTCATGCAGATTACTTTGATATACATAAATAATTGTATTTAGTTTCTTAATTCTATGATATGAATATAGTTTTTATTAATATTTTTGTAATGAATAGATTATTTTTTATTTAAAATTTTAAAATTTTGTTATTTTTTTAGCAATTTTAATAACGAAATTGTATATAAGGGATGTGAAAAGGTATCTGTATAACAAATTTACTTAGTAAATAATGTTTTATATACTTTACTGTAACACCTACAAAACCAAAAGCAAATAATTCGTGCGTTGATAAGTTTATTGGTTTGGATACATTCTGATGCATAACGTTCTGATCAATAATACCTTGAACGTCCTCTACTCTCTGTATGATCGGGCTGACCAGTGTCGTGTTTGCGAAGTCCAGCTCCGATGCTGCTGCCTCCAGAGACTGGGCCAGTTCCTCTTTCAAGAATTCTTCATTGGCAACCTTTTCTCCACGAAGTTGAACCGTGAGATTCACCAGAACACCCTCTCGCCCAAATCCACGGCCTTCGTGCACACCAATTACATTGGTGCTCACGTAATCATCACCAACGCTGGATGTCTTATAAGCATCGTCCACCTGCAGAGCACGGGGGAAAAATAATTAATTCACACTGTGTGAAATATTAATCTAAAAATATTTCTGCCTCTTAATCAATCAAGTTTAGTCTTAATCAATTAGTAGTCAATTTAGTCTTAATCAATTAGTACTTAATCAATTTATTCTTAGCCAATAGTCTTAGACTCTTAATCAATATTTTAGTTTAAGACAAAAACTCTTGTATAATTAATTAAGACGTAATGTTAAAATCTCTTTTCAGACATTTCATAACTGCTGCAATTTTTGTTTCAGTTAAAATATTTTTAAAAAGTAAAAGTAAACGATTTTTTTCTTCAATAAATATATTTTATTTAATATTATTTCTTTAAATTTTTGTATAATAGTTGATGATCGATTGTAAACATTTTTGAATATGGCAATAGTTTGAAAATTATGATGTGAAGTGAAGAGAATAAACGAAACCGATGGAATTCTAAAACGCTTGGGGTATTGTTTTGGTTTTTAAGATATTCTGTAATCTATAAAAACTATGTAAGTTTCAAGCTAAAGAAAACTGATAGTTTTCTAGAAAGCAAGACAAAACTTTGTCGGATGATTTGTCTTGTACTTGTTCTGAATGGATTTTTTTTTCTCATTTAAAAGTTCTATTAAAGATAAAAAAGACTTCATCGGTTTGAACGAAAAGGCAATTTCGCCTGTAGTAAAAATTCTCTGTAGAATTGCCCCTAGAATGTAAATGTTTATTTACAGGCAAATACACCTTTATAAAAAAATTTTAGTGTGAAGAGAAATTCAAATCTTTTTTGGAACTCTAAAATATTTTAAACAGAATTAAGATTTTCGTTATTATTAATCCTATTTTTATATCATGCATTCAAGCAGAAAAAAAATATCTAAAACTTTATAGGTAAAATCATCAGACTTTCAAAATTATCAGACTGGCTGCAACTGTACAGCAAAACTTCATTTATCATCACATTGATTTTTTTGTTTGTTTATAGCATATAACTGCATTTAATAGATTTTTATAATAATTTTTCATAACCAAATAGTGTACTTATATTCTTTAAAATATTAGTTATACCTTCATTATTAATATTAGTTTAAGAATAAATGATCTATTTGTAAAAATAAATAAAATTATTGCATTTTATTGAAAATTTAAATTTAAAGATAAAATTTATTCTGAATTGTTGAAATAACTTACAGCTTTTCTTGCAGTGGTTGTTAAATTTTTATACTCATCAGACAGATAGTTACTGAGTTCCGGTTGGTAAGTAATATCATTACCACCCATCTTCAAGACACGCACCACCACAACATAAGACTTCACATCTAAAACAGTTAAAAAAATATTTTATTTCATGTTATTTATTATAAAGTAGAGAGCATTGCGGATTATTAGGAGAATGATAGATGTGTAGAGAAAGAAAAAGTTCTAAAAATCGAACACTCACCTCTGCATTCTTCAGATCCGTCGGTCTTAAAGAATCCAGGTCTACACTGACAAGACCATGACCTATCTGGATTCTGCTTGCAAACTTCTTTGTTCTTCAAATTGCATTCTCTTGGACATCCATCTGTGATTGGAACCAGTGTTTTGCCAGGTTTCCTGAATGTCTTCTTCGTAGTCGAAGGTCGAGGGGGGGTCGGCTTAGGGGTTGTTGTTGGAGGTTTAGTCGGGAACAGTTTTAATGGTGGTCCAGTTCGAACTGCTTTGGGAGTGGTGGCTTCGGTTGGTCTGTTACCGGATTTGAAAAGCTGTATAGGTTTCCTTGTAGTGGGCTTGGGTTTCTGACTAGGAGGTGCAACAACTCCTATAAAAAATTTATATGCATGTGAAATGTTAATCAAATTAAGAAAATAAAAAAGGCGGAATTTCGTTTCGAAATAAAATATCAAAATATCAAAGAAGCGGAAATATGCATACATTCTGGATTTTTAGTTAATTATATTTATTTCCTATCTCTTAGGTGTTTTCATATATTTTAATAAGCAACATCAATTGGTAAAAATGCGAAGTATCAATATAAACGACAATGGTTTTGTGTTTTACCAATTTAATATTACTTTATTGCTATCATTTTTAAAGTTTTCTACTAAGAATTTTTTCAGTTCTTCAGTATTTAGAGACCCCAACCATGAAATACTACAAATTGAATTTTCTGCATTTATTGCCTTTTTCTGTTGTTTGTTTGATTTAAAGAAATCTGCAGTCGAAACCCATCAGACTTTTGGAAACTTACGTTGATTCCGCTCCATCGTATCCAAATTATCGGTTTTGTCTTTTACAATTTAAGAGGGATGATGTCAATGACAAATAAGGCATGGAGGACAAAAAAAAATCAAAAGACAATCAGTTGATTTATTGGGACAAAAATGGGGAACAGTTACAAAAAATGACGAAAAAGAGTTTTATATATTGTACCAATTTTTTTCAATAAATGCCGTTTTAAAGAGAAAACAGGATCAAAATACACGTAAGCACCTAATAACAATTACATAAAACGCTATTAAAAGATTTTGTTTTTCATTTTAAGCTTTAAATTTTTTTTTATATAATCTTCATAGAAGATTTAGTAAAAATTCGATTCTTTAGAGTTATTTAAAATGAACAATTACTGATTCTAAATAAAATAATGGTTATAAAATAGCACATAACGAATCATTTGGTTTCATAGAAAATTATAAATTCATTCTAAATATAATTCTGAAAAATTAATTCCATTATACTCAAGTTTCGAATTGTAAACATAGTTTTGAGATGCAAATTCCTGTAGTATTACAGTATTGAAATTTTTCATTGTTAAGATCAGTGCAGTGCACAAATTAGATCATAAATTAAAAATTTTACCTCCTAATCCAAGTTTTGGATCTTCAGTTGCAGAGGTCGTAGAAACTTTCGTAGGTTGAAGAGCATTAGTTGGAATTACCAATGTTCTAACCACTGTTGTTGCTATAGAGTTGAAGATTAGCGTCGTTGTTGTTACCGTCGTAGTTGATTCTGACGGTTGCAGAGATGGAATCACTTGCACTGCTTCTGTTGGCTCTGGTTGAGTTCCCAAGATAGTTCTTGAGCCAATAATTGTTGAAACGAATGTTCTTGGGGGAATGGTAGTTGTCAAGACTGATGTTACTGTAACAGGGGTACCTTCTGTTTGATATACGCTACTTGTTGTTAAGGTCAATGTCAATGTGACACTTTCCACGCTTGTGACATATCGTGTGCCAGGGCTTGAAGGCTGGCCGTTATTTTCTCCTGGAACTGGGAAGAATATAGTAGTTTCTCCTGAAGAGCTGCTAGTGGAAGATGTGAAAGGCGTGTCCGTGGTACTTGATTCAGAGGTTGCTGGGAATGTTCCGAAAATTGTTGTAGCTCCAGAAATATTTATTTGATTTGTGCCAGGTGTAAAGAAGTCTTCTGGAGAATCAAAAAATATTGTTTCTATTCCAACAATTGAGGAAGTACTGACTGATCCTTGAATATGTTTCGTTGTAAGTGGAGGAGGTTGACGAGCATCAGGAAATCCGAAAAATACAGTTTCCAAGCCAGTAATCAAAGATGTACTTTCAGTAAGAGTAATGCCAGGAGTAGCTTGTTGATTTTGATTATTCTCCTGATTCGATACACTTCCTTGTAGTAATGTCTCATCGAAAGAACTATGGAACCTACCATCACTTTCAGAAATATGAATAGTAGGTGGTATTCCATTTTCAGTGCCACTAGGTTGAATGAATATTGTATTAGAACCAAATACAACACTCGTGAGTGTAGAATCAGAAATATTATCTTTAGCAGAAACTGTATCACCCTTACTACTTTCCTCTGTATTTTTATCTTTTTCTTCTTCTTTGTACATTGGTATAAATCCAGTCAGAATTGTGCTAGGTTGTAAAATTCCTCCTGGTCTGATATTAGATGGGGTGATTGAAGATTTAGTCGTGCGACCAATTGCGCCTATAGGTATATATACTGGTTCTTCAGAATTACTGACTGTGATCCCTCCACTTGGTGGCTTGGGAGGAGGTTCATTTGGTGCATCTACTGAATTGGATGAATTATTTTTTGCACGGTTACCATTGGCAGCAAACAGGTTGACAATGTCTTTAATGGTTTCTCCCAGATTTCCGACCAAGTTTGTATTTGTCAAAACATCTGAAAGGTCAATGACAGCACCTGGTTTTATTCCAAGAGTTTGAGAAGATCCTGACTGGTACGTTGTTGTTGGACGAATAGCCATATGATGTGTTGCTACATTGGCATCAGTTAATCTAGTTGTAGCTAAATCAGAAGCTGAATCCCTTGCTGATGACGGTGTCGATGTTTCACGAGGGAATAAGGTTATTCGAGAAACACTTGTTGAAATTGTGGAGCGAGAAGAAGGAGAATAAGGTTTAAACCTTCTGGAAGAAACACTGTTTGGTAAAGATGGTGTCGCCAATTCTGAATTCAGGTCAGAAGATGGTGAAACAGGTTCGCTAGATGTTGGAACAATAAAATCGGTGAAAAGAATATGAGTTGCTCCATTCGAGTCAATCGTTGGCGTTCCAGTAAGAACAGATGGTTTGTCTTCTGAACTCTCTACCTTAGTGCTCACTCCAATTATCTTGATATCTTCATCTGAATAAGTTTCAGTCTCAGATTTGTCTCTATCATTTGTGCTTGATTCTGGTGTCTTAGAGGCACTGAAGGTTGAGCTAATGGTTGATGTAGGTTCTGTTCTAATTTCAAACAATTCTGTAGACCTAGAGAATGTGGGTGGCGAAGACGTAGTTTGACGAGATACACTGTCCGTTGGCGTAGATTCAATTGTTACATACTGTGTAACAACGGTCTCGCTATCACTAATGATTGTTTCTGTTCCTCTGAAGAGAGTAGTGTAATAAGTATACGTCGTGTAAAATGTAAGAATTTCACTGCCCGGCTTAGGTGTAGGTCTTGGTTCATCAACGGATTTTGTATTAATGATCTGAGTTTCAGATGAACCTTGCTGAGTAAATAAATCGCTTGGCTGGGATGTTGTTGCTCCTGGCACAGGAGCAGGAACAAACAGGGTGATATATGAAGTTGCAATTTCTTCTCTGCTCGACAGTATTGTGCTGGAGTCAGTAAACAAAGTAGTAAAATACGTCAAAGTAGTATATTGTGTGCGAATAGAGGGCACCAGATCTTGGAAAGTAGGCTCAACACTGGCAGGTGAGCTTGTTGCAGTTTCTGTAAAGGTTGTGCTACTTGGAGAGATGAACGTTGAAGTAATTGGATCTTGTGATTGTTTAACTAATTCTGTTACGACACTTGGAGCGACTTCCGTAATTAATGATAGTACAGACATGTCATTACTGAATAAAGTAACATAATGTGTATTCGTCGCTTGAATGGTTCTGGTGGTGTAAGTGTCTTGAGGTGAATCTTGATCATTGCCGATAGTCATGGTTATGATGTCGGTAACAACTTCTTCCAAGGGTGAGACAATTGATTCAGTTCCTCTGAAAAGAGTAATCTGATTGGTGATTGTTCTGTATACAGATGTAACAGAAGTCGTTAAAGATGGCTCTGGAACCTGTGGAGTTGATACCTGGATAGCTGGGACTTCTGGCAATGGTATTTCTGTTATTTTCACTTCAGGTGTTAAAGTTGCTGCTGGTGTTGGTGTGATTGTCTTAGTTATAGTGTAAGTTTCTGTAGAAGTAATAACTGACGAATGTAATTCTTCTAGAGGCGTCACAATGCTTTCAGATCCGTTGAAGAGAGTTGCAAAGAATGTATGAGTTGTGTAAAGCGTTGTACTAATCAAATTTTCACTTGTTTCTGTAACAGTAATTGGTATGTTTGGAGCTACAGTTTGCGTTACTGGTACGGAATATACATTTGTGACAACCTGTTCTGAAGTAGAAATTGATGGTGTACCTTCAGAAAAGAAAGTAGTAAAAAACGTGAATGTTGTAAAGAAAGTTCTTGGTTCATAGAAAGTAGTAACATCTTTGTTCATCATTAACAAAGCGTCTGTAACCATGGTTGGACGCAAAGTGAGTGTCGGTTGTGATAACTGAAGCACTGAATCTGAATCGCCATCTGAAGCCATAATTAAGGAAACTCCTTTCGAAACTTTAGTGATAAGATTTGCCCTTGGTCCTACACTGAGTTGATTATTAATTACTTGAGGCCTAAGCGTTTGTGCAGTTTGTCGTGTATCAACTACAGGGGAAACTGAAAAATAAAAACCGATTAATTGATTAGAACAAAAAGTTTTATGTACATTTACATCATTAATCTTAATACTCAAAATAAATTTAAAACAGCAAATTTTAATGGAATATGTCTTTGTCAATCTTACCTGGAATATAAGTGGGAGAAATCATGTCAGAATAATCAACAGTTGTGGTAGAAACAAATGACAAATCTGCTTCGGGATCTAATGAAAGAAAAGTCGGTTTTATTAAAATTTGGTTTTGAGCATTTTTTTATATATTATGGTATGCTTTTCATATTCTGTTAAGTATGAAATATTATTTTTGATACAACAGAAAAAAATACATTATTAAAGAAAAAAAATTATATATAAATGGTAGATATATATATAAATTAGATATTTTAAAGAAAACGTATCAATCATTAAAAATGATAAAGTAATTTAAACGACATTTTCTTATCTCAAGTGTCCACAATTTTGCAAATTTTCAAGTAAACCTTGCCTGACATTGTTTCTTTAATTATTTATATAATAGATTATACATTTTCATCATATTTAAATAATTTTTAATAAATAAATTAATAATATTACTTTTATAACAAATAAATGTTTCTTCTCTCGTTTTGCAATTAAGAGACTTAAAACGTATTAACTTTTTACGAGATGATTTTGATGTTTCAGTGTTCCAGAAGAAAATCTTATGCATTTGCCTCTCAAAAAGTTTAGCTCTTTTTTTTAAATTTGAATAACCTTTCTTAAGAAATATATTCTAATTAAAAACGTAATATGATTTAATCATTTCCTCCGTGTTTTTCCCTTTAGATTTCAAATGGCAATTAAATATTTTCAATAACATTTATGAACTTAGAAAATTATTTGTACGTATGTTAATGTTCAGTTTATCTAAATAATGTTTAAGAAGCATTTTGAATTCAATTGAAAACTTTCAAGTATGATGTTGTTATGAATAATTCTGCATTTGAAGAGATTTTTGAATTTAACTTATGGTGACTAAGTCATGATCTTACTAAGTATGATCTTACTAAGTCAGTAACAGCCACTAAACATTGGTGATCATTTTTGTATTGGGGATATGTTACGCGGCTGCAAATCTTAAGATCGTGAGTTATATCTTTGGCAGAATTCAACCTCTATATTTGCACAATTCCAGCCCAAACCACCGCTACAAACTATTAGCTTTTGCCTTAAATTTTAAAACAAAAGCACGCTTCATTTCTTAAGGAAAAGTTTATAATATGAACTTACCAAGTGTTTCAGTAGCAACTCTTGAGTTTGTTTCTTCAATGGTAGTAAATGTTGCAGTGCCATCTACAGTATAAGGAACAGTGTATGTCGTCGTTGTAAAATAAGTCAGAACAATAGTCTTGCTGGGTTCAATATCATTCTTTTTAACCAATGACGATGATGTGACCAAAGCATTCCTATAAGTCGTGCTGAGGCCAAATACTACAGGCACAGATGTCATTTTCGTGTATGTCTCATATTCAGGTTCCACGGACGGTCTCGGTCGGCGACTGACTTTTACAGATACAGGCCGTTTTGGAGCTCGAGGGGATACGCCATCTGGTGACGCTGTTCTGGTCACCACGTAAAATCGTGGTCGAGTTCTGGACGGTCGAACTACTCTAGAAACGGATCTGGATGCCGAAACTCCGGGGGATCGACGAATTGTTACTTTCAGTCGTTTTCGACCAGGTGGTCCACCTGCGAACAGAAGATTCATATAGAATTTTTAGATTTGAATAATACATATGCAGTATCGAGTAGTATTATTGTTGTTCAAAGATAATGCTGTGAATATTAATTTTCATGAACTATTGAATTCGATGTATATGAAATACTAAAAGCTATGCAATTATAAACTACACAGAATGACTAACTTTTATTTCTGGATGAAGTATAAAGATGAAAAAGTATTTTTTAGAATGGATGTGCGATTCCCTTGATCTGAACATCCCTGGTTCGGGCATGGTTGATTCTTATCTTATGTTCTATCTGCGAAGCGTGTGAAAGAACACCCTTCCCTTGTAAAATGGGGTTGTGCAAGAGTGTGTGTGACTGTCATTTTCATCATATGAATTAGAAGTTACATTTCTGCTCTCTGGTAGCCAAGCGCCTTTATTCTCACAAGCTACTCGTGGTTCAAAATGACGAGTTCCGTCCCGAAATAGCCCTAGTGTTGCTTTACAACGGGGTGGTAATATGACTAAAATAAATTAAATTCTCAGAAACTACTGCCCAAACTCGGCTTAAATCGCTGAGTAAGTCAGTGGGCTTGTCTAAGGGTCATAAGTAACAAAAATAGAATGGATGAAAAATGTGCCGAAATGAAAGGAAATAGGTTATTCACAGCTGTAAAAAGAATTGGCAGCAAAGTTTAAATAAATATACTATTAAATCTTGTTAAAATCTTAAAAGCCATAAGAATTAAATAAATAGAGATTCGCCATGTGAAGAAAAATCATCAAAGTCGATAAAAAATTGTGACTAGGTTAAAAGTTCACCTCATCATTATAAGAAGACAAATTATATATTTGTTAAATGATTTACTGTATTGTTTTACGATGAAGAAAATGCTTTTAAAAAGAAATATCTTGCAAATTAATTTGAAAATAACACATATTTGATCTTTTTAATACATAAAACCTTGCAACAAACCTAACAGTCAACTAACAGCAATTGGTAAATATTTTAAATCAAAAACTTATCGTTCCGAATCCATTTAAATACGTATAATTAATCTGAAAAATAGTCAGAAATGTCAAGAATCAAAGTGGAAGTTTTTTTTATTACTTCAAGGTATGAAAAATATTTGAAACAGAAACTGAAATAACCCCTTACTAAATATTAAATTCAAATGTACAAAAATTATCTTGTTTAGAGTGAATGTTGAATAATTTTTATTATTCTTGATATTTAAAAGAATATCTATGAACTAACTTTCAATTTAGTCATAGTTTTGTTTTTAAACTTAAGCAGAATATTTATAAATAGAATGCAGCTATATTTTCATTAAAACAAGGAAAATAAAATAATTATTCAGTTCTAGATTAAAAATAATTTTCATAAGAATTGGTATGATTTTAACCCTTCACTGCTGCTACCCTCGCCTGATATCAGGACCATCTGTCTGATTAGATGACCCCTTCTTTGCTACCTTTTAACTGTAGTAGAGAAGGTGTCATTTAATAACACAGATGGTTTGGCCCTAGAAAAGAAAGCAATCCACGCGTTATCTCGTAGTTGGCAATGAACGTGTTAAATGTAAGAAAGCTTTAAAAAAAGTTATGAATTTTGAATTACAAATAGTAAAAATTAAAGTTAAATTAATTATTTATACCATTTATATATAAGAAATTTTTAATTAATAAATTCTTGTAGCAGTTACATTTTTTTCAAAATTAATATCATATTATGATTTTAATTAAAAAGTTAATGATAAAACATTTGCAAAAAAATGAATAAGAAGGTTATTTACCCTGATTTGCTGGTTCTGTTGTTTCATCGTCTTCAGGAGTTTCGTTCTCGTCTTCAGGAAACTCATTTTCCACCTCTTCCGAAGACTCCGTGATTGGCGACTCTTCGTTGTTGTTCCGGGATGATTCAAAGCTTGCCAACAAAGAACTTGAAACTGGCTGCACCTCTTCAGATTCTGTCTTTGTCTCAACTGACGCTGTTCTTGTTGAAATCGGACGCACTCTCACACGAACTCCTGGCCTTGGAGCAAAAACCCCACTTCTTATGCCACCTGGACGTTGAACAACAGTAGTAGTTATTCTCAAAGTTCCTCGCTGGGCTTGCGTTCTGACAATGCGATTGTTATCAGGTATTTCTGGTGTTGCTTCTCTGTTGGCAGAAGATGCTCGATTGCTATTAGATCCTGTTTCTGAAGCAAAAGATGGCTCTATAGGGACTGTTTGAGGATAGGTTTGCTGATCCTGCACCTCTGCATCATCAGCTTCAAGGTAGTTATTATAGATGGTATCTGTCTCAGATGGCACTACCTCAATCAACGTGGGTGTTATGCCGTTTCTATCTATTACAGCATTTTTAATGTTGTCAAAATGGATCAGTGTCTTTAATTGAAGATTTACTTCCGTGGTCGTTCCAGAAGCTGTCCTCAGTCCAACATTTATTAATTGCTCGTTAGGTTTGATAGTGAGGAGACCGTTGCTGTCTATAGTACTTGCAAAATCTTGCATAAGGAAAGGTTCTGTTTTAGTATCCACATTAGTTATAGTTTCAGATCTTTGAGAATGCGTGCTTTTATCACCATCTTTTAGTGTATAGTAATAAGTAAACAATGTGTAATAAGTTTTGGGTAATTTAGCAACATCAGTTATGTGAACAGTAGACAAAGTTGACTTCGTGGGGATAATATCATCGACTTTCATAGCAGGTAATATATCTGGAGATCTTGTGTTGGAACGGCCATAATAAACATCGCTATTATATAACTGAACGCGAGAGGCCAGATTTACGATTGTAGTTGTTGCTCCTTGAGCACGAGAACCAAGCGGTACAGCCGTCTGGACACCATTTTGTGTTGTGAATCCGCCTCTTGATTTTATAAGATCTTCTATTCTGGGGTTGAGGGTCTCTGTTGCAATATTTGATACTATTGCTTCTCGGGTAGAATAGGCTGTTGAAGGACCGTTCAAGAAAGTCGTCATGTAAGTAAAAGTGGTGTAATAGGTCAATGGAATAACTGCAGCATTTGGCTGAGGCTCTTTCTCTACATCATTATTCACGTTCCCCCTTATTCTATTGGGTCTTCTGAAATCTTGATCAGCAGCTGTATTGGACACAATTGCGGGACCTCTAGCTCTAACAGGCTGAATATCTTCTTCTCGGTAATCATAAACATCTGGTAAGGCATTGATAATCGGCTTTCTATCAAATAACTGTCCAGTTACATCAGGTCCAACTTGTGGTGATACAGGTCGTCTCAGCCTAATAACTCGACGAGGTGCAGCTGTGGTTGAAGCTGGTTTTGGTCTTGCCTGGGTACGTCGAGATTCTTCTTCTGGTTGATTAGTTATAACCCTTCGGTCATCATTGTTATGTAAAGGAGGAGAAATGTTATGACGAGTTGGAGTATAGTTTGGTAAATTTCGAATAGCATCGTAACCTTCGTTTTGATTAGGAGGGATCCCTCTTTCAGGAAAGCTGTTTGGCACATTTCTTGCAGGTTCGAACCTTTCAGGTGGACGATTTAATCTAGTTATGCCAAAACTTTGAGGACCACGAATTCTTCCAATCTCACTAATAGGAGATTCAGAAACAAAACCTGGCCTGTTTGGGGAAAAGTACTGAACTCCTCTGATGGGTCCAAAATTATCACCAGGGAATTCCTGTGGAATAAGAGGAATAGTGCCGAAGTTTTGGCCATTTCTAGTGATTCCAAAATTTTCATTTCTAATTCTTCCTGGGCCCATTTGGAAGAAATTTGGGTTTTGGTTATTTGATGGGAAATTTTGAGGATTAGTTCTAAAACTGTATTCATCTCCTAAATCTTCAGATGTAAATTTCTGTGGTCCCTCAGGTCTGATTCGGCGAATATAGGCCCTTCGTGTAGGAATTACTCGTACGGAGGGTATAGGCCTTTCTGAAGAATCATCGTTTATTCCTCCACCTAACAAATGAATTGCATCAATGTTATAAATATTATTAAATGACCCATGCTGATTTTCATTCTGTGTGCGCACATCATCGCCCAATATTCCACCGGGTATAAGTTGAGTTCTTAGACCAGTAAAACTATCGTCATTATTTTCGATTTGCAGTAATTTTCTGGGCTTAAAAATTTTTGTTTCCTCGTTATTTTTATTGTCAAGATGTTTTGTGATGGCATTTAATTCTAATGGTTGTTTTTTAGTGTTATATTGTTTTAGGTTTTTCGAATCAAATGAAACTGTATCACTTTCATCAACAATATTAAGAAAATCGTTTATGGTTTCTGAAGAGATTTGTGTGTTTGAATTGTGAATGCAATCGGAATGACTTGAAAAACTACTCTGTAAATTCAGATTGGAAGGTAAACTGCTATCGCCATTAAAGTTGTTGTCCTTTATGTGATAATTTAAGAATGAAAAGGTCTGTATATTTTGAGTAGGACCAATTTGATTGAAAACGGAAGTTGAACTAGGCGCAAATTCTATTATATCACGACGAAATCTCGTATGGGCATTTAAAGCTAGAGGAACAGTGATCATGGTTACGACTTTAAATACCTCTCCGTTGTGAGCAGTGAATTGAATAGTCACTTCTGTCGTTACAGAAGGCATTATAAAAACAGGTTGCGGGAAAATAAATGGATGAGCTGTAGGAGCTGCAGGAACTTTTATAGTGGTTGTCTTTACTACTGTTTCCTCATTCAATGTCGTACTAGTCAGGGTTGTAAAAATAGTTTTACCATTCAAAAATATTGGTAAAACCTTCGTTGATGTGAGTGTTTGAGTGGAAACAAAGGAATTTTCTGAAACCGAGAGAGAAAATTCCGTGTTCTGCAAAGGCATAGGTGGAACAAACGGATTAGGGAAGTATGGATATTGTTGGGGAATTTGGGTTGCTGCAGATTTTTGCTCGAAAATGGTATTTGTTTCAGTTTTTAAAGTTGTCATTATATGCTTCTTTATAACCGTATCTGTTCTTGTTCCATACCCTACTTTGATTGCTACTAAAGATGAAGTTTCAATTTCTGTACTTGCCAAAAGAACTTCTGTAACTACAGTAAACTGTTTATCAGAAGGTGAATCTGCGTCTGGTAAACCAGTAATTGCAGAAACTAAAGTTTTTGTGATGCCACCCAGTGTAATAGTCGTTAAATCTTCTCGCTGGACGGTGCTTGTTGAATAAGCGGTTGTTGTGATGGTAGCAAATGATGTACGTAAACCTAAATGCACAGGCAATGTTTTGATTGTCGTGAAAACATCGGTAACTGTAATGACCCCGGGTAAATAACTGCTCATTTCTTCAGTATCCTTATCATCAGCTAACACGGTTGTTTCGCCTGTTAAATAGGTTATTGGAGTTGTACTACTGGATCGTATTGTTCTTGGATCGAATTTGGGTGGTCTTTTTGTACCTCTGCTACGACCAAAAACGGGAAGTGGCAATGCTTTAGGTTTATCTACCATTAATTCATTATCATCATTGTCAAACACTGGCTGATAAGAACTTCCTTGGCGATTTCTCGAACTAAGGTTTCTGCTTTTGTTCTTTCTTTTGGACCTAACTGTATCCTCTTGAAGATTGTTTGAATTTTCTGTATCATCCATGAAGCTTGCTGTTGGTTTTATACTTAAAGAAAATGTGGTTGTCAAAGTAAAACGTCTTTTTGTAGAACTAGTCTCTGTCTGCTCTGTCACTGTTGGCTCAATGTTCTCAGTGTGTTCTCTGCGAGTATGTTTCTGTTTATTTCTCAAACTTGAACTTTTAATAGTAGGTCTCGATCTTCTAATTGAGCCAATAGATGACGTTTTCAACGGCTGAATTGAAGATCTTGTGGCTATAAATCTTGAAGGTGTCGGACGGGAATTCAATTTAAGTAATTTGGCTGGACGCCTAAAGCGTGATGCTGGAGTTGTTGATGACGCAAAAGTTTGTTCAGTAACCGATTCAACTATTGCTTCACTAGCTTCAAATTCTTCTTCGGGTTTAGATTCGTCTTCTTTTCTACCAAACTTTCTAGCTCTACTTGGTAAAATGTTGTGTTTGCTCAACGAAGTAGGTCTGACGCTAGCAGCTGTAGAATGCTTGCTTGTCTTCAGGCCTAACTTTGGTCTTTGATTCCTGGAAAGGAAATTAGGAACACTCTTTGACTGAGTATTGTAAGCAGAATATGGCTTAGAAGACTGAACCGAAATTTGTCTATTACTACTACTATAAGATCTAAATCCTCTATTTGAAGATGTCCCATCACGAATCTTCGATGATGGGGAAGAACCAAACTTTCTTGCGCTATTGGTGGGTCCACTGAATCTCTTGCTGCCATATGTGGTTCTGGGTGCTGTTGCTCTCTTGGATCTTTTCAATGAGATACTAGTCTTTTGATTTAAATTATATTTTGAAGCACGCTTCAAAGCTCTTAAACTGTTTTTAGAAAAGGAATTACTGCTTTCTCGGTCACTTTTCTTTACTATCGTCGATTTTTTCCATTTTTTAGCACTTGTTATTGCATCCAGAGAAAGTTCTTCTAGTGCTGATTGTGGTAAAGGCGTAGTATTTGTCACTAGTGAAAGTTCTTTCGTTTTCTGTAGATTATTTGTGCTGTCTGTAAACGAGCTTCTAAGGTATATTTGGATCGGTTCATTTCTTTTTATTCTAAACTTTCTTGCGCCATCTATAAAGGATGTCCTCAATGCTTCAGGTAACAAAATAGGGGCAAACGCTGATTGTTGGTTTGCAGAATTTGTTGTAAGATCTTTTTCCACTATATCATCAATTGAAACTTTTAACGCATCTGAAACTAAACTTTCTAAACTCTCTTTAACATTTTTATCTGACTTATCAGCGGAAATTTCATACAAGTCCTTTGTATCTCCGATAATTATCGTTTCAGCTTCCGACCATCCGTTGGTAGAAGAATCGGTGTTGGTAGCCGTTGAGAATATGGTTAGAATTTCAAATTCAGGTTCAGGGGCTTCATTTTTTAAATCTGTGAAATCTATCATTTTAACTTCTTCTAGATGGGAAGATGTTATGTGTTCTTCAATGAAATGTTCTAAAGGTTCATAGGAGCTGGAAGGCCCAATTGTCTTGATAGCAACACTTGGAACATGAGCATACATTCCATCGAGGTAAGTTCCATGTACTTCAAATATATGCCTCGTAGTTGTGCCATTTTCTACATGCTCCCTTGTTGATGCTTCAATAAGGCCAACTTTTTTACTTTCCATACGAACAGCTGAGGATTCATAAGACAAACTAGGACTTAAATTTGAAATAGAATTAGAATCTGGGTTGGAAGTATATTTAGTTTCCATATTTATCATAGATGATGATAATAAAGTAGCTGTGGGAAGAATTGTTTCTGTCGATATACTTGGAACGTGAGCATAAGTTCCATCCAGATATGTACCATAAACTTCATAGTAATAACGAATAGTAGAGTCATCAACTATTTTATCACTTACTGATGCTGTCACCAGTCCTATTTTTAAATCTTGCATGTGAATTGTTGATAAAAGCTGTAACGGTTCAGGTGGCATAATTGAAGTTACTTCCGACATTTCTGTAGTGCCGGTAGTTTTAACTATGGTTCTAGTAGTATATGTTCCTAGATGAGCGTATGCACCACCTATATGGGTTCCATAAATTTCTGAAACAAATAATAATGTTGTAGGGCCCTCGACTTTACTTTTCAAAACTCTTGAAGAAAGGAGTCCAATTTTTCTATTTCCAGTAAGAGTAGCAGGGACTGTACTTTGTGAAGCTATTCTGTGGCGGAAAGACTCTCTTGTAGATGACAAAGGCTGTGAACTGGTAAAAACTCTTGCAGTTTGCGCATATGCACCGCCAACGTACATCCCATGAATTTCGGTAGTAAGATGCACGGCAACCGGACCGCGAATTTTACTGGACACAATGCTTCGAACTAAGCCGGGCAAACGAGATGGACTAAATAAAAGTGGAGTTGCTTCCATAACCATGTTAGTCTCTGTTAGAGGAATAATTTCAGACTGGGATTCGGCTCTCTGAGCGTAAACACCATTTATATAAGTTCCATAAATCGTTGTGGTGAATTTTGTCATGCGACCATTTCTGGTAGAATTCGAAGTTAATACAGATATCATATTCTTTGTCTCTGATTTTGACACAGGTACGCTAACAGTTGCTGTTACTTTTGGAATGACATAGTTTGATGGTTGTGGAGTTTTCCCATTAAATATTTCGGTTTTACTTGTGAAACTTTTATTTAAGGGAAATACTTGAACTTCTGAGTCTGGATCAGCAGACTTTAAAAAATCCAGATATGCAGCGTAAGCCTTGCTAAATTGAGAATCACTTAAAAAAGTATCTCCTGGCTCTTCATTTGTGTAAGTTGTGTTCATAAAATCAACTGGAACAGAAATATCGTTCATAGTGGAAGAACTGGCTAATATATCCATATCATGAAATTTTTCATTTTTCTTTTGATCAAAAAAATTTTGGACGTTGTCAATCACTCGCTCCACATTTTTACTTACAGAATCAGTTTGACCTGAGAAATCCACAACTTCATCCACGTCATCGAATGCCAAGAGTTTTCTAAAACTGAGTTGGGGCATATTCGTAAAAAAATTGGCATCTGCCATTAAGGTAGGTGTGATTGATATCACCGTTTTCTTAGGTCTTGATTTTGCTATTGTTGGAACAATCACGTCGCTTAGAATTTCGGTTACTGTATGTTTCCGGCTTTTTATTATAGGTATTGCACCTCCATACTCTGTTGTGAAATAGGTATAAGTTGAATAAAATGTGACACGTGATGGTTGCACTGACGGCAAGCGTTTAATGGGAGTTTGATGAATGTTTGGTTTCACATGTCCATACCTAGCATTTCCAGATGCTTTCTTTCTTTCATCTCTGTTTGATGGAATATAATAAGCTTTTTCAAATCTTGAGACTTGTTGCCTGTTTCCGCATGAGTGGCATATTTCTTGATACTTTGGCTGTTTATAATTATTTGATAAAGAGGCAAATTGATCTGCATCACGAACAAATGGTTTTGTATTTAGAATATCTGGATAGTAAATTGATGATAATATTTTCGTGCTTGTTTGAACTTTTATTCTATTTCCAGGCTTTAAAACTGTTGAATAGTAAGTATTCGTAGTATAATGAGTTACTGGTGTCGCTTTAATGGTTTTATATTTTGTATGCATCAGATGCTCCGCAGCTTCCAAGGATAAATCATCGTTGATATTTGTGTAATCACTTCTGTATGCATTAAATAAAGACAATATTTCATGGTTTCCTTTTTCTGAATATTCTCTAGAATTACTTTCACTATGTATTCTGCGGTAAGAGGAGGGAAGAGAATTTGTTGGCATTCGACTGGAATGCATTTTTGCATCCCAGTCATTATTCACTAAAAAATGATCGTCAAAATTATCGCTACTTAACAATCCTCTCTTAAAAAATGGCTCAGGTTTATTCGAGTAATTGAAATCGGGTTCAAAATACGCTTGCCTTCTACTTCTTCGATAAGACGGTGCTCGAGTTGAACCTTGATTAGGCAAAGAAGTGACTGTTGGCAAGATCACATCTGTTAAAATCTCAGTTACTGTATGTTCTCTACTTCTCACAGTAGGTGAGCCGTCCAATAATTCAGTTGTGAAGTAAGTATATGTTGAATAATAAGTCACGCGAGTTGGTTTTATTTGTGGATCCCGCTGATAAATTGTATTGGAAACTCTTTCTGGCAGTTTTCTTCTATAAGTAGACGATCTAATTACAGGAACACTTGTGAGATAAGAATTCTTCCCTGCTGCTTTTTTGTAACTGTTATCTTTGTAGTCTCTTACATCTTGATAATTGTGTCTACCTGAATCCCTCAAGCAAGTAGGACATACGTTCTTAGGACTTGCTTCAGTGTGGTAAAATGGACCACGAACTTTGGTAGCGAATGATGGCCTATAAGGGTGATTATGGGCATGAGGATTGACTGAATAAGTATGAGGTACGGCTCTCTCCGGTACTAACTCATATCTTCTAGTTGGTCTGATGTATGATCTTGAATTTCCACAGCATTTCTTGGGATCGTAATGATTATCTTGATAAACATTTCTTCTATTTGTATATCTGCCACCTCTGGGATAATAGGCTTCAGTTGATGGTGAATGTCGATCGTAGGTTGCAGCGACAACTTTGGTGCTTGTTTCAACAACTCTTTTTCCACCTGGTTTCAGTACTGTAGCAAAATAAGTATAAGTTGTGAAGTGTGTCACTGCGGGAGTTGTTGCCACTGCATGTCTATGTTCTGCACCTTCAGCAATTAAATCAACACTTTCAAGCAAATCTAAAGCATCAGATGTACTCATAGTGTCTTTCAAGTCTGAAGAGGATTTTGAAATTGTAGGGGCATTATCAATTGAAGGAGTTTGCCGACTACTCAAAATTGCATGATGTTCAGTCGGTGCAATAAGAAAACTAGGTTGTGTGAATTTATGTGAATTATAATAGGGCAAATTGCTTTCAAAAAGGACCGATCTCTTTTTATTTAGGTCGCCTACAGAAGTAGAAGGTGAAGTTGATGAAGTAGCAAGAATAACTTTTGAAGGATTTACAGATTCTCTGAACTGTTCAGAGGACGCTTTATTTGATAATTGTTCAGTATTGCTGTCTTTATTTGGAATCAATAAAGATCCTTTTTCATCAAGTTTAACAGATGAGTTATTTTTTCCTTCTATTGTAATCAATGTTTTTTCACTTGTTTCGGGCGCAGAATGAGCTTTTTCATCAAGTGTTTCCTCCAAAAAACTAGTTCTGTTATTCGTGTCATGAAGTGTTTCAATATTTTCTGGGCTTGTTTTATCGTCTCCAGTCATGGAGTACATAGAATTGTCTGTTTTATTGTAATTTTTATCTTCCTGAAAAGATTTTGTGTCGTTTAATAAAGATTTTTCCACATTTTGTAAAATCGAAGTATTGTTTGGAGCAAATGAAACGGTATCATTCTTACTTAATAAAGTGCGACTATTAACATCCACTTCCGAAGTAGACGATGGAGGGGCTTTGCTTTCTACTTTACTTGAAAAAGTTGTTTCTTTGACATTTTCAGGCTGCATATTTTCTTGTGTTCCGACCTTATTTGCTGAAGACTCGGAAGTGACCTTTAGCGATTTAGTTTCATTGGCCTGATATGTCTCTTCAAGATCCTCAGGTGCAATATCTGATCTTCCATTCAACAGAAAAGGTAATGGAGGCGTCAGGGTAGAAGGTGAGGAAGCAATTGAACTATTTTCATCGGAAACACTTAGCAGTTTTCTGTGCCACATTTTTTCTATTGAAGCAATTTCTCTTATTCGTCTATTTAATGGCGGAAAAGTTTCTGTCTTAGTATTCTGAATAAGTTTCCTAGCGCGTGAAACTGTTGGAACTATAACATCTGTTAAAATTTCAGTCACTGTGTGTTCCCTTGTTTTAATCACTGGGGTCCCGTCACCTAATTCAGTTGTGAAATATGTGTACGTGGAATAATACGTTACGCTGGTTGGCTTTATTTCACTATCTGCATAAGCATCATGATTTGGATATCTATTTACAGCTGGTTGAATATTCTCTTTGGGTTTGATTCTTAAATTGTAATTTCCTAATCTGTTTCTCTGGTATACTTCACCACTATTTTGTCTACTTGAACCGTAATCAGCAATTCGTCTTCCCTGTCTACCATCAGCGTAACTGCTTCCTCTAGCGAAAGTATGTCTCACCAAACTTCTTTCTCTTGTTTGGCTGTTTAAAGGAGGGCTTTCTTCAAGTTCTACAGATCTTTTGGAGCGAATTCGATCTCCAAATCTGAGAGTTGGTAACACAACATCCGAAAGGACTTCAGTCACGGTGTGTTGCCTAGTTCTGACAACAGGAGTTCCACCTCGTGCCAGTGTCGTAGTAGCATACGTGTATGTGGAATAATGCGTTGCAGTACTTGGTTGTATCCCTTCTGACCTTTGATCAGGAGCTCGTCCTCTGACTACATTTTGTGGGGCTCTGGTATTAGGAATATATCTAACTGGTGTTCCCCGTTGTACTGTTCCTCTCTGTGCATCTCTGCATACTGGACATTCAGTTTCATAATAATCATAACCATCATAATTAGGTTGAGCAGGAACTGTACCTCTCACATAAGGAAGGGAAGGATTCGGGCTTATATTTGTTTCTGTTACATATCTTGTGTCCACATGCACATCTCCTCCTAATATCCTTGTAGTATAGTACGTAAAAGTGGTTCTGTGCGTAATGTAAGGATCAGATCCCCTATGTGGTGGTCGATTGTTTACAACTGTTCTGTCTGTTGGCCTCTCCAAAATTCTTGTTGGAATTATTCGATCTTGGGTACGTCTAATTGAGTTCCTTGGCCTACTGTAAGTAGGAATAGGAGTGGCATTGGTTTCTGTTTCTTCTCTTGTATTTACTATAGGGACACCATCTCTAAATCTTGTTGTATGATAAGTATAAGTAGTTCTGTGGGTTACACTACTTGGTCTATATAAATTAGGATCAAAACGTTGTGAATGACCTGGTAGTATAGTACGAACAGTGTTAGTATAAATCTGTCCTGGTCTATATTTTGTTCTAATTGATCCACTAATATATGGAGCTTCAGTATGATAATGGGGCATTTCTGTATGAAGTGGATCATAGTAGGTGCCAATTTCATGAATTGAATATCTTCCAGTAGGTATCGGTGTGACGTTTGTTTTAGTTTCTTTTCTAGTTTCAATAAAGGATGTACCTTGTCTAAATCGTGTTGTGTAGTAAGTAAATGTTGTCCTATGAGTTATTTCACTTGCTCTGCCAACATCATATGGTACAGTTTCTATATGGTAAGGTGCATCATCTACAGGTCTTCTTACTGTCGCCAAGGTTCTGTATGGGTCATCAGCTAGTGTATGGCGTACAGCCTCATCACAAATAGAACATTCTCCAAGTCCATAAACGGCTCTGTCTGTTGGCTGAACTATTACAGAATCTACGTGAAGACTGCTTTGGATTCGAGTATCCCCACCTGGCAGTAAAACTGTGGTAAAGTAAGTATATGTCGTATAATGAGTAGTTGGTGTTAAATATGCCCGCGCATCAGTGGAAATGATTCGACCATCCCTTAATACAGTAATTGAATCATCAAGCTGTCGTTTTTTCCTTTGAATAGTTTCAACTTTATTTTCAGAAGAATGCGAAGAAGCATTTTCTTCAACTTTTGATGGGTCTATTTCTGGAGACGGTGTAAAAGAAGTTGCTTTAGCAGATCCTACAAATGTCTTAAGCTCATCCAAATTTAAACTGGGCAGTAACAATACTGTCATATCAGGGAGACTCTCCATCGATGGAATTGAAGTCAGTTTATCGGCATCAATTTTATCTGAATACGATTTGGATTCTTCGATATTTAACACTGAAGGCATATTTGAATTAGGTAGGTCAGGAAAAGATGAAGTTATAAATGTGCTTAAAAGAGTGTCACTTTTCCTTGGAGATGCTCCACCATTATAAATAACATCGGATGATACTATTTCATCCTTAGAGGGATATTGAGGCAAAGTACTCGCTATTCCAAAGAATACCATAACTTCGCTTGAACTTTCAGAAGATACATCTATATTTTCTGAATCTTCTTCTTTAGTAACATCTGTCTTTGTATCAGGCATATCCAAGTTTTCAATATTATCCGGTTTTACTGAAGAGCTGCTTAATATATTCGAAGAATGGAAATCTGACGCAGTAGTAATTGAATAAATATCTTCGGAAAGCTGTGTTTTCGAATTTTCAGCACTTTTTTCAATTGTGGGGCTAGATAGATTTTCAGATATCAAAGTAGTTCCTATGTCAATATTCGATGGAAGTTCTTCAGTGGAAATTTCAGAATCAGATAGCAAAGAAATAGAAGAACTAACAATTTCATCCATTGTTCCAGTAAATATGTTACTCATTTTTTCATTTGAGTTTACAGATTCAATGTTAGGACTTTGGCCTCCAGGTTGATTGAATGTGCTCATAATGGAAGTGCTCATTTCAACATTTGCAGTAATAACAGAAATTGTATCCGACAGCGATGTGAAATGGGGCAATAAATCAGTTAATTCAGGAATTTTCAAGCTAGTTTCTATCTTCACTAGTTCTTTTTTATCATCAGAAACCTCTGAAGGCATACTTTCTCCATTAATAAAAGTATTACTCTCCTGATTTGAGTCATCGAACATCGGAGAAATACTTAAGACCGGTGACGCATAAATAGACGGCATAAGTTCTTTTTCTGAATTTTCAAAATATGTCGTAGATGAGGATTCTATCTTTTCCTTGGTGCCAAGTTCAGTGACTGTTTTCTCTGTTGAGCTCATTGAATTATTTTCACTAGTGGATTGTGTGTTTGAAGTAGAAGTATTTACTGAATTATCTGTACTTGCCATTCTACCAACAATATTCAGATATAATAAATCTTCGGTGGTGGAATTTGATTCACCAACAATTTTATTTATATCTGGTTTGAATATTTCTTCAGTCACTTCTAAATTGGCACTACTATCTGTTGAAAGCTTTGTGATATATAAATTTGTATTTGTTAATAAAATGTCGGAAGCTTCAAATTGATTTGTGGAGGAAAGAGATATTTTCTCTTCTGTAGGATTTGTAAATTCACTTGACATTACGGGAGTTGGTGTGATAGATAGTTTATTCTCATAAGCTGAACTGGTTAAAATTCCTATGAAGTCTTCTAAATTATGAATAGCTGCCTCCTCCACAGTTGTAGAGGAATCATTTACAACGCCAGCTGTGTCCTGTGGTTCATTTTTTAAAATCGGTTTTGTTTCAAGTATAATCTCTTTTGCAGGTTTTTGAATACGAGAATTCATATCAATAATTTCAGAAGATTTTATTGAAATAGGTATTCCAGATCTTGTAGATTTATCTTCTTTGCTTACAGTGTAAAAGATGCGAGAAGTACTTTGTACTATATGAGCATAAGTTCCATCAATGTATGTACCCTCAACAATTGTTGTCCATTCGGTTGTTCGACCATTGATAATATCGGTACCAGTCGTTGATGTAATAACTCCCGTTGTGTGTATACTACTTTGTGGCATATAAGGTATAGTCGGTGTTAAGATTAAAGGTGTGTGACTGATTCCTTCTTCCAAAGCATCGTTCTCAAAACGTTTCTTCCGAATTAGTTTTTCATTAGACACTTGAAATAAATCATTTTTATCTAGAACTGACAAAAGTTTTCTTTTGCTATAACTGTCATCATTAACTTTCTCATGGGGTTTTTGACTGTTAAAGTTCTTCGCTTGTTCTTGGGCCTGATTTTTTATGCCTGAATTGTTCGTAAACAGAGCAGCAATTTTTTGCATCAAATCTCCAATTCTCTTCGGTTGTTTTGTAATGTAAGATTTTTTTGGTGGATCATCAGGTTTTTTCAATAAGATGTTTTTACTAGGGAGCTCGTGGTCAAATTTTATTATTGTATAATCTGCAGTTGGGATGACAGACACTGGTTCACTTACTGCTGTTTGATATATTTTTCCGGAATTCAACGATCCGTACTGTTCAGTTTCGGTGCTTATTTTATACTTCTTCTGTGTCTGAGTTGGTGAAATCTCCAGAGCCTCTGAAAATTCAGTTCCTTCATATGCATTTTTAAATTTTGGAGAGCCTTCACTGAAGTAATTTTTCTCTAAAGAACTTTGTCTATCACTAAGGAACTTGGTATAACTGTATTGAAAGTTGTTAGGAACTTTTCGAGCCATGGAAGAATGCAAGTAGAGTGGTTCATGATGGCGAGCATTTTCAAGGTCATCCATTTTTTCGACCTGTCTCCTCTCTGTTCCAAACTGATCTACACTCAATAAGATTAAAATACTATATAAGTACTTTGAAAGGCATAAAAGTAAGCTTGCTGCTGTCTATAAGCGTTTCAAGGCTGCCTTGTAGCTTCAAAGATGCGACGATTCACGTTCGCTAGCAAAGTATCAGTTTAAAGCATGATTAGTCAAAAGCGTGTAAGCAGTTGTTTCATAGCCCAGTTTTGTAAGCTGTAGTTAAATGTAATTCATTACAGCGATGTGAATCTCCAGTCCACTTGTTGTTGTAAGTCTGTTTTTGAGTTGTACTTCAATTTCGATTACAGCCATTTGAAGATTTCGCAAATTTTTTCCATTCCATAACTTTCTTGAACAGTTTCAAAAATCCCGTTGTTTATTGTCGAAATATTGTGATTTTCCAATGATGCGACAATGAAATGTGAAGACAGACACAATTTCTCGTCTAGTACATGAAATATGCCACTCCAAGAAAAGTGTGGGAAAAAAAGGTGTCCATTGTTTTTAAGTGTAAGAGAAATGAAACACCACTTAAATATGGGTAAGTTTTAGAACACATTATGAAAGAGAAAAATGTCCATGTGAAGGTGAATAAAATATTTGATTATCAGTGATTTTAGTATAACTTCGTTTTTGAATTTGTATATGAGTATTATCAGATTATAAAAATCAAATGGATAGCACAATAATGATTGGATCTAAATTAGTTTCATTTCGGCATTAAAAGCGTAAAGACTGATGACATTTTTTAAAAAATTGAAAATAATAATTTCAATGTAAGTGTGTATTTTTGGAAATATACTGGTTTCTTAGCTAAGCACTACATTGCAATTTCAAGCATTAGCTGCAAGCCTAATGGAGCACACAGAGCGAAATCAACACGTATTAAAGCACACATTATAATAAAAAGTAAGCTATATTAACATTTAAGATTATTAGAAAACATGAATGTACAAAAAATATACAGAAAATGCAAGAAACAGAATTATTTAAAAATCTGGAGTATTATCTAATATTTTGAAATTCGTTCTTATAAT